>CM019750.1:3544807-4128471 GCA_009761775.1 Ficus carica
TCAATCTTTCAATACATCAAATCAAACCGATCCATCGAAAAAAAAATTGAGATAATTATAGAGTATGCCACAAAAATAAGATGTGCATTGATTTTTATCGCAACTTAAAAAGTTTTGCAACAACTATAGTAATGACGATCATTACTTAATTTAAATGTATTTTTTAAATTTCTTCTCTTTACCAAGAGTGATTTAGTAAAATAGACTAATGAGTTTTTAAAATTTGCAAAATAACCTTTAAAAAAGTTTTATTAGCAAAATAACTTTTGTTTGAAAAAAATAATTCAAAAACTAAATAATAAGATTAAAAAAAAAAAAAAAAAAAACAAACCAAAGTCAGCTCTTTCTATTCGTTCTCCTCCTAATGAACTGAACTTCTTCTTTCTTCTTCTTCTTCGTCGAGCCCGAGTACTTCTTCTTCTCCTTCGTTCGTCTGCGTCTTTCGTCGTCAGGATCAGCGAGCCAGCTGCAACTGCTTCTTCGTCCTTCTTCTCTTTCTTCTTCTTTTCAGTTTCGAGCAAATTTCTACTCTTTCTATTCGTTCTTCCTGAACTCCTTCTTCTTCGTCGAGCCTGAGTACTGTTTCCCCTCTATCCAACATTCGTTCGTCTGCGTCTTTCGTCATTAGGATCAGCGAGCCAGAGCTGCTTCTTCTCGTTCATTTTCGACCAAATTTTTCCGACTTTTCCTGATTTCTTCTTCTTCATCCAATCTCACACCGCCTCTTCATCCAAATCAAGCTTTCATTCTCCTTTTACTTCTTCCTTGTTCTGTCCCCCAGAGATCCCCTGTAGTTCGCAGACTTCTTCCAATCGCCGCCGCCCCTAAGTCCGCCTCCGGCCCCAGCTCCGGCTTCCGTTTCCACTCGGTCTTAAGCCCAGTTGCAGGTTTGTTTCAATTTTTCGCCTAATTCAGCTTGCGTTCACGTGGTTCTGTCTGTCCCCGCCATTTCGGCCCATGAGCAGATGATTAGATCCTCTATGTAACGCCCCGACCACCCACGTAGACCGACCACGCGAATGTGGTCGTACATACTACTTAACTTAAACTTACCCCATTTCTAGAAATTTTTAAAAAAAAAAAAAAAAATCACATATAACATAAACAAAACTTAAACTTAAAAAACAAACAGAAACAGAACGGAACTATTCCAGACATAAACGTAACTATTCATAGTCTCAGCCGAGTACCGAGCTTTCAACATTTCATTGGCAAAAGCGTTTCATACATAAACCGTAAACGGGGACCAACCCGACCGGAAGCGGATGCGGTACAACACGAGGGAACGCGCTGGCCAACAGACTAACGATCCGGAAGCCAGACCATCATAATCAGAAGCAGAACAAGATACAGAACATAACGGAATGGGCCAAAACCGGGCAGGGGGCCACCAACAGGGCCAGGCCGCAGCGCCCGCCACAGGCTGCAGCAAGTATTCCGTGAGGGGGCTGACCTACAGCATGAACGTAAGTAAGACTGAGGCCAGTAAGTACAAATTCAATCCGCAGGCATATGTAAGTGGCAAGAATGCAGGAAACCGGGGGATGATTTCTTATGAATCAATTAGGTTCCATATTAAACATAATTCGGTTTCATTACATATCACGTGTGCACGTACTGTGGTACATAACTATGAAGTGGTTGAAGGCAGCTAATCCGTACCAACTCAACCATGGAACATACCGTTTAAACCCGCCCTTGTGACAAGTCAGTACGACACAACACTCTTAACTTGTCTTAACTCATATCTTAAAACTTGTTCTTGTCATATGGTTCAATCAGTGAACATGCCTCGTGATGTCACGATATCAAACATATAACATAACATACATTCATAGCGTAAAACATCGTATCGTAGCATACTTCATCATAACATACTACACCGTACATAACATACCATAACATACCGCATCGTATCATAAACATCATAACATACAAATCATGTAAATCAATTCATGATTTCTTAAAAACACATTATGCAATAAAACATGTTGTTCATGCTGTAGGCGGAGTTGTACTTACCTGCCGTCCTTGGCACGACAATAGTTCCTACTCCTGTTTCCAAACAGAGTGTAAGATAAGAATCATTTACATTCTATCTTACAATAAATCATAATTATTAAATGTTGGTATCCCCCAACCAACAACCATGGGTAATCCTAGGTATATGTCCCCCACAACTACTGATAGAAAAGAACTTGGTCGGTTACTAGCCGTAACCTTAGGGCTCATGGCCCAACCGGACATAAACAGTAACTCGTTAGGTTACTAATTTTACTAAGGCCTTATTACATATAGAGTAACACCCTACTAGATTACTATCGGTAACCATAGGGTAAGGCCCAACCCAATAACTCGGTATCCTGACTGGTTACTATAGGTTATACTTTGCATTAATTTATACATACCGTATTTAAACACAACCATAACTTATAAATAAGACAGTTAAAAACTATCAAACTTAGAAAACATATTCTTAAAACAGTTTCTAACTTAAGTGTCAGTGCATGTGCAATGATTTCTTGCTTTTACACTGTCCTTTGAAAAACTTATGCATGAACTTCCTACCTGCCACAGTCCCGGAAAATCAGGTTTTACTTAAAAATCTGCTTAGAAACTTGGAAAACTTCCTTCATGAAAGGTTTAGATCTTGAAACATACAACAACTTTGGTTCTTTACACAAAACCCAGTTCTGTCATTAACTTAGTCATATTTGAGGTTGAAACCTGCTGGCCGTGCACCCTGCTACCACACTGGGTCTGGGCAGACCAGGCTTGGTTTTTTTATGAAAATAGAGGCTATTGGAGCCTTATTTTAGAAAACTGTTCATGCTGTCCACTAGGAAAAATATTTCTCTACAACTTTGTAGTTTTAACTTTCTTCAAATTCAGCCTCTAAGGGCCTCAAATCCGACTTGCCAGAAAACTGGCCAGTTTTACCCGAACCGGCAGTTTTCTTACTTAAATTCATTTTACATCCTATTTCACGCAATCTAACTCAACCAGTCACCGCGGGAGCCTAAGATCAACATGCAGTGCTTTCTAACATAAAATTTCTCATCATGCATAACCATACATTCAGCATAATTTTCCATGCAACCCTTGGGTGCTTTTGCACCAACTTGGGTTTGTAACAATTTCGGTTGCATAATCATTCAATCATCCAAACCAAAACTTAACATACATAACATACAACATACTAGAACATATTGGGGACATACACCCTAATCATAAAGCATACAGCATCCTAACTCATGCAATTCTAAGCATATATCATGCAAAGCCTATTAATCACAACCACATGATCAAGCTAAGCAACATCACATAATAACTTAAGCAAACATAAACTGAAAATTCCTAAACTAAAGCATTGGAAATAAAGTGAGCTTAAGCTCTTACAATCCAAGCTTCAATACACTTAAATTTCCAATTGCAACATAATTTAAAGGGCTTAGGGTACCAAGGAAACTTTACCTTGATCAACCACCAAATTTGAACTAAATTTGGTTCACCCTTTCCTTCCCTTGCCACCTACTAGAAACCGGCAGCCTCCTTGCTTGGTGGTTTCCGAATTTTTCAGCCATCTTCTTGGAGCTTTACCCAAGAATCAGGTTATCACTTTTGTCCCTTTTTCTCACCACCACAGCCGGCCTTCATTGGCTAAGTGGATTCCAATTCCACAGCCACCATCCTTGGTGTTTCAATTAAAAATCCGGCCTTACCTTACTCATCCTTTCTTGCTTCTCTCTTTTTTTTTTTCTTTTTCTTCTAGCTTTCTTCTCAAGAAAAACCGACCACTCTTGTGTTTCTTTCTCACTTTTAGGTTCAGCTCTATGGAGGAAGAAGAGAAGAAAAAGACTTGAAGTTGAACTAAACTTTTGGGAAGTTCACTAAACATTCCCTATTTATAGTGGAAATTTCCAATTTCCCATAATTGCTTTTGCTTCCACAATTCATCTTGAATTTGCTTAAGAGTCCTTGATGAACAAAAATAATTTGCTCTTTGATCCTAGGTGGAGTGACCGGCCAAGCCATTGTGTGAGCCAAAGATGGCTTGTCCAACAAGCTTGCTTGTTCACCAAGTTTACTTAGTCACCAAGTAACCCTTGCTTACCTCACATTGATGACATCATCTTGCTTGCAATCATCTTGATGACATCATCATTACATAATTTCCCTTCCTTCTTCTTGGAATGGCCGGCCATGCAAGTGGTTGTGAGCCAAAAGTTGGCTTGTTCAACAAGCTTTGTTTGCCTTGTTCACCAAGCTACCCATGCTTACCTCAACCTTGATGGACATTATCTTAATGACATCATCTTGCTTGCATCATCTTGATGACATCACTTGCTTACCTCATATTTTCCAAAAATTACACTTTAGCCCCTAAGGACAAAATATTTACATTTTAGCCCCTATGAGGTGGCGACTAAGGTAAGAGCCACTTGGCTTCAATTCCATACATAATGGTCCACTTAATTCCAAAAATCCTTAAATATAGAGATGCAGTCCATTTCCTTACTAACTTAATCAATACTAAGACTGTTTTTCACACCAAAACAGTACTATTATACTGGACTACAGTCCAGAATCCTTTGCATAAATTAGACTGCGTAGAGAATTTTTTTAGGACTTGAAACTATTTAGTCCTTCATGTCCTAAAAATCGTGCTTGATTTTTCTCTAGCGTCGTCTCAAACCTTATTCTCGCTTAATATCGTCCGTACGACAGTTTTCTGCAGTATAGTTTCTATACCGATAAATTACACTGCAGTATCATCTTGGTCAAAACTTGGTCACCTAAAATCAACCTTGGTCAACTTTGACCGGAATAAAAGTCAAAATTCCTATTGTGCCCTTTTTTCCCCAAAAAGGCCTATATTTGCCTAAGCAAACTATTTTTAAGTCTCGTAGTTAATTACCGGGAACTCAAACATATACTGATATTTACTCAGATCATGAGTTTCATATCGTCATATATAATTGAAATCTTAAATTTTCCTTGTCTCAAAGGAAATCATAGATTCATCGTAATTTTGGGTTCTTACACTCTACCCCCGTGGTCTGCCACCAACAACACCCGATGCCCACAAGTCCCCACCTCTCTTGAACCTGCTACAGCCTCGAGGTCCTTCCCAGCCATACCGACTCATGAGCAGATTCGAGCCTTTACCCCCAGGGACTGGCAAAACGCATGGCCCGATGCCTACATTCTCTACCCCATTTTGGCCCCCAGACGCACGGCGCGATGGCCGACATCCACAACTTCCTATTTCAGAGTCATTGATGCATTATATTGACCGTCGTATAGGCGAGCACGAAACGTATATGAAATCAATGTTGGCCAATCACGAGGTGGCAATGATGCAGAAGATGGAGGAAAATAACAAGGCAATTATGAAAAAAATAGAGTATGTTGTGGCCATGAATAAGGAGCCATGTAGTGGCGGGGTCAATGTTGAGTTCAAGCGGGAGTTATCACGAGTGTAGGAACTAGATACAGTGGGGGTATAATTTCGAATGCCAACACATCCCTTACAAGATGAACAAATAAGAGATGGTGCCGAATATACCCATGACAAGGGTAGTTGATATGCAAGCCGATGCCAATGTTGAAAAATGTAAAAAACCACGAGGGCCGGTCGAAAGGCAGCGGAAAAGAGCGGCAGTCTGACTATCACCTTATGTCGCTCAGTTGCCAAAAAAGATTCAGCCCTCGAGGTCTGATGCTCAAAAAAGTTGCAAGATGCGTCAAAGCCTACAAAAACACTTTGATCACTAACCATGTATTATCAATACTTTGATTTGCAATATAGTTATATATTCATATGTAAATACAATATTGGATTCGTGTTTTGGTCTTTAAACGCTTTAATGTTAAAGTGTTGGTTTTTATTTTTAATTTTTTAAGCGAGCACCAAAATTATCATATCCAAGTCTCCAAATGGTTCGGTCGTTCCTTGTAAACGTGCTTTTCTTCCCTTTTTTTTTTTTTTTTTTTTTTTCCGTTAAACGATAAGCAAAATTAAGATCCAGCAATGACTTTTCTCATCTATGATTTACCTCAAAACCCACTGAACGACCACAAAAGTTACGGAACAACCACTAAAATTTTGCGGAACGACCTCTAAAAAAGACTTGGAAATGTTGACTTTTTTCAAATTTTTTAACCGTTGAATGAAAAATTTAAAAAACAGTCGCCAACGACAAAAGGGAAGTATGACAAGCCTCCAAACCATCGGAACGACCAGGAACGACCACGGACGACCATCGAAAAGTGCGGAGCGACCACTAAAAATGACTTGGAAATGTTGACATTTTTCAAAATTTTACCGTTGAATGAAAAAATTAAAAAAAAGTCACCAACGACAAAAAGGAAGTATGACAAGCCTCCAAACCTTCGGAACGACCAGGAACGACCACGGAACGACCATCGAAAAGTGCGGAACGACCACTAAAAATGACTTGGAAAATGTTGACATTTTTCAAATTTTTTACCGTTGAACGAAAAAAATTAAAAAAAAGTCGCCAACGACAAAAAGTCATGTGTGATGTTGCCTCCAAAAACCTTCGGAACGACCAGGAACAACCACGGAACGACCACGGAAAATTGCGGAACGACCACTAAAAATGACTTGAAAATGTTGACTTTTCTTAAATTTTTTAACCGTTAAATGAAAAAACTAAAAAAAAGTGACAAACGACAAAAGGGAAGTATGACAAGCCTCCAAACCTTCGGAACGACCACGGAACGACCATCGAAAAGTGCGGAACGACCACTAAAATGACTTGGAAATGTTGACTTTTCTCAAATTTTTACCGTTAAATGAAAAAATTAAAAAAAAAGTGACCAACTACAAAAGAGAAGTATGACAAGCCTCCAAACCTTCAGAACGACCATCGAAAAGTGCGGAAAGACCACTAAAATGACTTGAAAATGTTGACTTTTCTCATATTTTTTACCGTTAAATGAAAAAATTAAAAAAAAGTCACCAACGACAAAGGGAAGTATGACAAGCCTCCAAACCTTCGGAATGACCAGGAACGACAATGGAACGACCATCGAAAAGTGCGGAACGACCACTAAAAATGACTTGAAAATGTTGACATTTTCAAGTCATTTTTAGTGGGCGTTCCGCACTTTTTGATGGTCGTTCCGTGGTCGTTCATGGTCGTTCCGAAGGTTTGGAGGCTTGTCATACATGACTTTTGTCGTTGGCGACTTTTTTTTAATTTTTTCATTTAACGGTAAAAAATTTGAGAAAAGTCAACATTTTCAAGTCAAAATTAGTGGTCGTTCCGCACTTTTCGGTGGTCGTTCCGCGGTCGTTCCTGGTCGTTCCGAAGGTTTATAGGCTTGTTATACATGACTTTTGTCGTTGGCAACTTTTTTTTAATTTTTCATTTAACGGTAAAATTTTTTAGAAAAGTCAATGTTTACAAGTCATTTTTAGTGGTCGTTCCGCAATTTTCCGTGGTCGTTCCTAGTCATTCCGAAGGTTTGGAGGCAAATCACACATGAATTTTGTCGTTGGCGGCTTTTTTTTAATTTTTTCATTCAACGGTAAAAAATTTGAAAAATGTCAACATTTCCAAGTCATTTTTAGTGGTCATTCCGCACTTTTCGATGGTCGTTCTGAAGGTTTGGAGGCTTGTCATACATGACTTTTGTCGTTGGTGACTTTTTTTTAATTTTTTCATTCAACGGTAAAAAAATTTTAAAAAGTCAACATTTTCAAGTCATTTTTGTGGTCATTCCGCACTTTTCGATGGTCATTCCGTGGTCGTTCCTGATCGTTCCGAAGGTTGGAGGCTTGTCATACATGACTTTTGTCGTTTGTCACTTTTTTTTAATTTTTCATTTAACGTTAAAAATTTGAGAAAAGTCAACATTTCCAAGTCAAAATTAGTGGTCGTTCCGCGTCGTTCCGAAGGTTTATAGGCTTGTCATACATGACTTTTGTCATTGGTAACTTTTTTTTTAATTTTTTCATTTAACGGTTAAAAATTTGAGAAAAGTCAATGTTTACAAGTCATTTTTAGTGGTCATTCTGCAATTTTCCGTGGTCTTTCCGTGTTATTCCGAAGGTTTGGAGGCAAATCACACATGGCTTTTGTCGTTGGTGACTTTTTTTTAATTTTTTCATTCAACAGTAAAAAATTTGAAAAATGTCAACATTTCCAAGTCATTTTAGTGGTCGTTCCGCACTTTTCGATGGTCGTTCCGAAGGTTTGGAGGCTTGCCATACATGACTTTTGTCGTTGGTGACTTTTTTTTTAATTTTTTCATTCAACGGTAAAAAATTTGAAAAAGTCAATATTTTCAAGTCATTTTTAGTGGTCGTTCCGCACTTTTCGATGGTCGTTCCATGGTCATTCCTGGTCGTTCCGAAGGTTGGGAGGCTTGTCATACATGACTTTTGTCGTTGGCCACTTTTTTTTAATTTTTTCATTTAACGGTAAAAAATTTGAGAAAAGTCAACATTTCCAAGTCAAAATTAGTGGTCGTTCCGCACTTTTCGGTGGTCGTTCCGCGGTCGTTCCAAAGGTTTATAGGCTTTTCATACATGACTTTTGTCGTTGGCAACTTTTTTTTAATTTTTTCATTTAACGGTAAAAAATTTGAGAAAAGTCAATGTTTACAAGTCATTTTTAGTGGTCGTTTCGCAATTTTCCGTGGTCGTTCTTGGTCATTCCGAAGGTTTGGAGGCAAATCACACATGACTTTTATCGTTGGTGACTTTTTTTAATTTTTTCATTCAATGGTAAAAAATTTGAAAAATGTCAACATTTCCATGTCATTTGTAGTGGTCGTTCCGCACTTTTCGATGGTCGTTCCTGGTCGTTCCGAAGGTTTGGAGGCTTGTCATACATGACTTTTGTCGTTGGTGACTTTTTTTTAAGTTTTTCATTCAACGGTAAAAAATTTGAAAAAGTCAACATTTCAAGTCATTTTAGTGGTCGTTCCGCACTTTTCGATGGTTGTTCCGTGGTCGTCCTGGTCGTTCTGAAGGTTTGGAGGCTTGTCATACATGACTTTTGTCGTTGGTCACTTTTTTTTTTAATTTTTCATTTAACGGTAAAAAATTTAAGAAAAGTCAACATTTCCAAGTCAAAATTAGTGGTCGTTCCGCACTTTTCGGTGGTCGTTCCGCGGTCGTTCCGATGGTTTATAGGCTTGTCATACATGACTTTTTGTCGTTGGCAACTTTTTTTTAATTTTTCATTTAATGGTAAAAAATTTGAGAAAAGTCAATGTTTACAAGTCATTTTAGTTGTCATTTTCCGCAATTTTCCGTGGTCGTCCCGTGTCATTCCGAAGGTTTGGAGGCAAATCACACATGACGTTTGTCGTTGGCGACTTTTTTTTAATTTTTCATTCAACGGTCAAAAATTTGAAAAATGTCAACATTTCCAAGTCATTTTTAGTGGTCGTTCCGCACTTTTCGATGGTCGTTCCGAAGGTTTGGAGGCTTGTCATACATGACTTTTGTCGTTGGTGACTTTTTTTTAATTTTTTCATTCAACGGTAAAAAATTTGAAAAAGTCAACATTTTCAAGTCATTTTAGTGGTCGTTCCGCACTTTTCGATGGTCGTTCCGTGGTCGTTCCTGGTCGTTCCGAAGGTTTGGAAGCTTGTCATACATGACTTTTGTCGTTGGTGACTTTTTTTTAATTTTTTCATTCAACGGTAAAAAATTTGAAAAAGTCAACATTTTCAAGTCATTTTTAGTGATCGTTCCACAGTTTTCGATGGTCGTTCCGATGGTTTGGAGGCTTGTCATACATGACTTTTGTCGTTGGTGACTTTTTTTTAATTTTTTCTTTTAACGGTAAACAATTGAGAAAAGTCAACATTTTCCAAGTCATTTTTAGTGGTCGTTCCGCACATTCGGTGGTCATTCCACGGTCGTTCCGATGGTTTATAGGCTTGTCATACATGACTTTTTCGTTGGCAACTTTTTTTTAATTTTTTTATTTTTACGGTAAAAAATTTGGGAAAAGTCAATGTTTACAAGGACCGACCATACGGAAAAGAGAAGAAATTTTAGTGGTCGTTCATTTTTTTTTTTTTGGTCGTTTCAAAGTTTTCCATAAAAATTATGCATGCACAAATACTCTAAACTGGAAATTTGCGTTTATCCTGTAAGGTATAAAAAGCTAACGTCAATGTTTTCAAGGAATGACCAAAGATAAAGTATGATTTGTTAATTTCTGCTTTCGGTAAAAAAAAAAAAAAATAGTGTAGGTGAGGGGGAAAATAAAAATAAAAACAATGAAGCAAAAGTCATGAGTTAAAAACGACATGTTTTGTGATAAGTGACTTATTGAATTTTTTATTTTTTTCCGTTACCACGAAAAGCAAAATTAACTAGAGTAGTGACTTCTGTGATGAATGATTTATCTAAAAAAACGTCAGACCAAGAACAAAAACTAATAAATGAAATATCAATCCATCTAACATTCATTTAAAAAATAAACTGAATTAAACAAAAAACAAAATTAATAACTTCTCAAACATACGTAATAACTAAAGCAAATAACCAGCATTCATAAAACGAATTTAATGAAAATGTAAACTGTCAAACTTATGATTTTCATTATTAGGTGCTGCTTCTAACATCAGATGGATGTGCTAAGTTGAGACATTTCTTTGAATTATGTCCTCCCTGACCACATGTCGCGCAGTTATATTTCTTGACTATACATTCTCCTTGTGAAGGAAGCGAGTTAATCTTGGCCTGCCTCTAAACATTTTCACGTCTGGCTCTACTACCTTAATCGCTCGTACCTCTTCAGGGATATTGTGCCATTGCGATTCTGGAGGAACAGGATAAATAGTTCTTCTGCATATGCCAACATCCAGTAATCTGAAGTGCAGTACTCAGAACAGAGGGAGTATATGTAAGATCCAGTATGTTGCGGCCGATAAAGACCTGCTGCTGCTATAGCGTGGATGTACGGAATCTTGTCAATGTTCGAAAACCCTACACGTGCAACTCCTTGTTGTTAAATTGACACATGCATTGAAATCACCCCCCATCACAGTGTATTCATTCTCGTTCAGTTGGTATGGCATCAATGAACCAGCTGCATCAAATCTTCTTCCGAGTATTGCTTCTCTCTTTGGTGTAATTGGTTTGGTCACTAAAACTGATTCTTGCCGCCGAGTGAAGAACCATTGCCCCATTGTGAAGATGATGAAATCGATCATTGTAGTTATGGATACTCTCTTGCCTTCAGCATCATATTATTCAAAGTCTCGACTATGTTAGTAGTCATAACTTCATACCCGTTGCCTTTAAAGTGCGCTCTTGACCACTTTCAAACTTGACATCCTTCTCGAGATACTGAGCACCTTTGGATATTTTTGACTCATGTCACTGAAATGTTTCTCAAACTCCTCCAAACAGTATGATTCAGCAGCAGCCTTGAACACTCCAAGCGAAGCAGCACTCTTGAAACGGTTCTTAATATTCATCATAACATGATAATAACATGCCCCATGTTGCGCCATAGGATAAACGTGACTCACCGCCTAACTAATGCTCTGGTTCCTATCAGAAATAAAGCATAGCTCTGAGCTGTCAGGTATTACCTCCTTCAACTTCTCAAAAAACCAAGTCCATGAATCATTGTTCTCAATGTCACCCAAACCCCACGCAATGGGATAACTGTGATACTCACTATCTTGTGTGGCAGCGACCATCAACACCCCCTTATATTTGGTTTTGATCCAAGCCCCGTCTATGCCAATAACTTTTCTCATGTTCTTAAAACCCCGTATATTTGGGCCTACAATAAATATTTGGGCCAACATTGAAATTTGCTGTGTGAAATAAAATCCAGCATTACCAGCCTATTTAGCTAAACTTGACGAGACAATCACAGTGATATTAATTCAGCTCTGCACAGCCCCATGATTACAACGAGCAACAGAGGCCCAAAAAAAAAAAAAAAAAACCTGCAAGCTCTGAAAGGCAAAATCCATCATGCCTTGCCTAAAGAAAGCAACGACTGAGATAGCAATTTAGCCCCAAACCAATCACACAAACACATGTATCTATATATACACATATATCTGCAGCATCATTTGCTCTTCCACTCCTACAATCCGAGAGTCTCACTCTCTATATTGGTCACGAAATAGTGGCTGCCCCAAGAGGAGGCAGCGTGCAGATGCTTGGCATGGCGAGCTCAAGCTCCAACCAAGGCATTGTGGTGGTGGTTGGGGTGGGTATATCAGATACTCTACGTTTTTTGTTACATTTTTATAATGCATCTATACATATAAGAGAGGGCATATATCAAAGCATATGCCCAGTACTCGTAGGTGGACCACAGTTTAAAAGATTCAAAGGGCACAAAATCCTTTTCAAATGTAAAGATTAAGATTAACTCAAAGATGGGCATTTCTCAGAGCATGTGAAAGATTAACAAAACAAGAGATTCCAAAACTCAGCATATCCAATAACCAACATTATTTCTCATTTACAAAAAAAACTTCTCGCCGCAAATATAGGAAAACCAATGTGTTCTTCGAACGATGTGTGATGAATGGGTAAACGCAAATGTGCATTGTGAGAGACTAAACCAATACGAATCAAATTACCTAGGAAGTCGCGGGATCAAAGCCGAAGAGGAACCTCGAACTCGTAATCGAAACGAGTTGTGACGCGTCGCGCGCGAGGAAGGTCGCGTGCCGGGCGGAAGGAGGCTGGGAGAAAGCTTTATCTCTGGTGGTGGGGTTTGGGGTTTGGCAGACCTTCGATGAAGAAGAAGAATTTGTTCGGTTTGTTTGGACGAAGAAGCCGAAGAATACGAACGGGGAAGCTGCTGCCAGGATTTTGGGAAGATGAAGAAGAAGAACGGGGAAGCAGGGGAAGCTGCTGCCAGGATTTAGGGAACATGAAGAAGAAGAACGGGGAGAAGCAGGGGAAGCTGCTGCTACCAGGGAGGAAGTCCGGAAGTAGAAATTTGGTGAACTTCGGAGAAAAAAAGGGAAAATTTCGTAGGAGAGGAGAAGAGGAAGTTCGGAGAAGAAGAAGAAGAGGAAGAGGGAAGTTAATTATTTTAGTTTACTTTCTTGTTCTTTTTAAATACACATTCAGCATTTTCTGAATTAAAAAAATATAAAATAAAATGGAAAGTCATTTTGCTAATTTAAGTTTGTTGTTAAGTCATTTTCACAAATTTCTATCTTTTGGGGTGTAGGGATCCTCCACTACGAAAGCCAAGTGTTTTCTTTACATACGAGTGTCTTGTTCACTAGGATTTTGCTAGACTTTTATGATTAACACACATCATTAATCTATTAGCGTTTTTTCTGATAATTATCGCACTTTATATTTCTCACTCGGCTATAAAGTGATTGGCATCCTCAACTTGATACTTTTGACGGTCTTGATCATAATCAAATTGACACATGTCATGATCTTGTTTTATGTGTGGAAATTCCCCCAACACGAGTCCATGGCCAATTAAGGAACGAGGAGGCACACCTCAACCTGCTTTAAGTATCAATGTGATCAGCTATTATAGAAAAGCAAGAAAAATGGCTAAAACAAAGCGTAAAACCAAGAAATAAAAAGAAAAACAAATATTTTACAATGTGAGAACATATATTGTTATAAAAAGAGCCTTTTATTCACCCCCGTGTCAACAAAAAAGAAGAAAAATTTTCCTCCCAAAATGAACGAATAAATCAGAATCTCTAACGCATCATATATAGTAAATGTTAATCTTCAAACGACTCCATACTTTGATTATTCGTTGGCGCATCCCTCTCTTCCGGTTTTAAAACTTTTCTGTCATACCAAACAGCCATGAAATATACAAAACAAAATTGGCCGCAGTCAATGCAGCCAAAACCCAGTAATACTTATCCAGGCGACTATGATTCAATGTATTTTGGAACCAACTAGGATTCCCTCCTCTAGAACTAATCTTATCGACGAGATAAACCGACAAGACACTTCCCATGTTTCCAACTCCAAAAACAGCCATAGCAAAGTGATTCATATACCGATCCATAGACTTGGGGCCATGATCACTGAAGAAAAGATCAATGCTCTTATGCGAAATCCCATCTAGGCCGCCAAGAAGGAAAAACTGCGGGACCAACCAAAACATACTCATGGGAATTCTCTCTTTAGGTTTGTCAACCAAGCCGTGGCTGGTAACCACATATAACCTTCGGTTCTCTACTTTGGCAGCGGTAATACAACAGTGTACTGCAAATATCATTGACACTGCAATTCCCACTCGGGCATACCAGCTTGGTGATGATCCACTAGAAGCGATTCTGAAATAACAACTGGCAAATTGTGACTTTGCTTGATCACGGAAGAATATGAGGATGGTAAGAGGAACGCTCAAGTGGCCTATCTTGTGCCTCATGTGGTTTGCTTGTTCAAGGAAGTAAGTGTTTCCGATGGACGATACGACTCCCAATATGAAGAAGGTCGTGCACATAGGAATCATGCATATGATGGTCTTGGTTTCTTCTACTTCCGTCACACTGCAGAGATTCCACCTATTGTTCCGTTGTTGATCTGTTAAATTAATCGCAGCCTTGTCTAGGAACCTGCATTTTTGTAGCATAATTTGCCGTTCCCCAAATTAACATTCGTAATCAAATTAGTTTGTATCGTCTTATAAATGAGAGGAGAAAAGGTAAAGAAAATTAAACCTGAGGCGACGGGTATGAGGGATTTTGTTATCACTGGTGCCGTTCCCCTGGTACAACTCAGAGGCATCATTCGGGCATTTGTGGAATACTTTTGATGCGGAGGCAACAAGGACTCTAAACAAGGCGGTTAAAGGGCTTCCTCGGGCACTGTCATGCTCATACGAGCCAGTCAAGAAAACAAGCGTGGCGAGCACTGAACATATCGCCGTGATCCCAAATCTAATTGACCACGGCTTTATGTAAGGAATTGCTATAGCTCCAATTATGGGGACTAAGATCAGTGCAAAGATACCCAAATAAAAATAATACTTTTCATGCATATCTTCGCCCAACGAGTTTTTGTGCTCCGCATCGAGTACTGGTAAAGATGTCACACGACCAGACATTCCTATAGCAATAAGAGTTAGTGCAGTATAAAAGAGGGTCTTTTGCCCTGTGCCTACGCACTCTGGTTTGTACTCGCTGCAAGTTCCTGCTACTCTGAAAAGCACCGGTGGAGTTGACATTGCCAAAAATCCTAACCCCTGATGGATATCGAATTGATTACGAAAATATCACAAATAAAGATCCGTATATACTTGGAATTGAGTAGTTAATAGTTAAAAATAGTTTTGGACACAAGGAAGAAACTTACAATGCTGTAGGCGAAGTTAGAGAGGCAGACCATCCTATAATTACCGATGAGAGTGTCCACAACATATTGCATGGTGAACGGCAGTATCGCCGTAAAACCCCAAAACAGATTGACAATTGCAGCTGCATGTGTGTAATTAAGCTTCCAAACATTGGTTAAGTATGTTATCAATGTCGATATCGCGTACAAGGCCAGTATATCCACCCATAACAGAACTACACAAATGAAGACATTTCGTTAAATAGTGAAGCACTGGTGTACATACAACATTTGAGATCTAACCAGAAAATTTGTGTGTGTATAGTACGTACCACTGATTTTTAGAGAGGAAGATGCCATATTTTGGAAGAATTTTCTGTATGCTCCCACTTTTTTTTTTTTTAACAGTTTGCGAAAAAAAAAAAAGGACCTAAAATCGATAAAATGTTAGGCAATAATTAGGGAAAAAAAAACCAAAGGGATAAAAAGGAAGAAAGATCTTGTACTAAAAAACTAGAATAATAAAGAAACCAAGAAAACATGGGGAATTTTTACATGTGCATATGCTAATAGTTATACAGTAATATATATAAAAATATTGGATATATCTCCATAGCCTCAACAAGGGGATACCTGAAACTGGGTTTAGATATCTGTTGTCAATGCAAAGTCGTGGAGACTTTCACCCATTGTTTGGAGCGACAAATTATAGCAGTCCTCATGATCTTCAAGAAACAATATTTTAAATAAAAGAGACAACTACTATACATGGAATATTTTCTGTTTCATCAAATGATTGACTACCTAGATCGGTCTCTCGATCTTTTCGGCTGCGTCTATTTAAATTAGCGACTTTTTGGATTTTTTGTTTTTTTTCCCCTTAGCAGAACCAGCAACCTTTTCGTAGTTCTAAACATGAAGGACGTAACATATATTTAGTGCAGCAAGTAAAGCATTTGGTTTCACCCTATCATAGAAGCAAATACAGATTCTTTAGAACTTCTTTTGGAAAAAGAAATACAGCGGACAAGTAGATTCTTGAAATCGTAAAGCCTAATCTTTAAGCCTTCGTATTACGATTAAAGTAAAATCATGAAATATTTCTAGTGAATCCTAACAAGGAAACAACTGCCAAAACACTCACCGCCACTGCTGGACGTTGCAAGAATTAAAAACAAATCCGACATGGAAAAATTTATTCCGAACAAGAAAATATAGGGAAGATTGTACACCACACAATCTAGTATCTTTGTAAAGTATTCATAAAAAAAAAAAAAAGTACTTAAGAGTGACCTATTTCTACAACTCGGGTTTAGATTCAATAACAAAAGGTTAAACATATAATACAGAGAAATATTTAACAAAAACAGTAGCATTTTTTTTTATTATGATCACATCAAAGCTTCTAGCGATCATTTCTTGAAGCTTCAACATCTTCTTAGCAAAGAGCTTCAACATCTTCTTAGCAAAGAAAATAAATAAGAAAAATAATAATAGTAATAAAAGTAGAGAAGAAGGGAATACAAAGATGTTTAACGTGGATGTGCTTCCACGGACTAAGAACAATGAATTCATTAGTAAGGAGCACTATGAATGCTGTAATAACCCGAATTTTTATGACTCTAGATTTCCTTTGAATGAGGAAAACTTAAGTCTAAATCATGTTTGGAATGGAATATCAGTATAAGTTTGAGTTCTCGGTTAATTAGCTACGAGACTCAACGATGGATTACTTAGGCCAGTATAAGGCATTTTAAGGAAAATGACGTGTTGAAATTTCATGATTTCATGATGGTCAAAGTTTGACCAAGATAGTCAAAGTTGACCAAAAGTCAAGGTATGAGATCACTCTAGAATAATTGTGAATAATATTTGGAGCAATGGGGATTTAGCAGTTTCAAGTTCTAAGAAGAAAAATCCATACACAGTCCAATTTTACGAAGATGAACTCCGGACTGCAATTTAGTGAAACAGTACTGTTTTAAGTGAAAAACAGTATTAGTACTGATTGAGTTAGTAGAGAAATGGACTGCAACCCAATATTTAAGGATTTTTGGGAATTTAGTGGACCATTAGGTATGGAATTGAAGCCAAGTGGCTCCACCAACACTGTCCACCTCACAGGGACTAAAGTGCAAATATTTTGTCATTAAGGATTAAAGTGCAATTTTGTAATTTTTGAATTATGGAATTTATGGATATTCCTAACCAAGTTTCCAACTAGGATTGAACTAAGCCAATGGTTGGTTACAAATTTAGTTAGATCGGTTACATTGGGTAGCTTGGTGAACAAGGCAAACAAAGCTTGTTGAACAAGCCAATTTTTGGTCCACATGGCACCTCATGGTCGGTTCTTCATCCTTGGAGAACAAGGAAATGTGCTTAGGTAAGCATGCTTAGGCAAGCAAGGGTGAGATAAGCAATCAAGAAGCTTGGTGAGCAAGCCAATTTGGTTCACACATGGCTTGATAGCATGGTGACAAGTGTATGCTCTAGAAAGGCTTGTTGAGCAAGCCAACTTTTGGCTCCCACACATGTAAAGGCCGGTTGTGTGTGGCTTGGAAAACAAGCAAATTTTGCTTGATGATGTCAACAAAAGATGTCACCAAGGTGACATAGGCTAGGTGATGCAAGCTTGGCTTGTTGAGCAAGCACTTGCATCCTTAGTCTTCATGGCCGACCACATCATCTAGGGGGGGGACACCTCATCAAATCCTCATTGGATTTTAGGGAAAGAAGTCTTCCCTTGTTCTCCAAGGGAATGGCTAGCCAATAAGGCCACACCACATCACCTAAGGGGGGGCTTGTTGAGCAAGTAAACCCTTAGATGTAATTAGGAAAAACTTTAGCTTTTCATTCTCCTTTTTCCTTCCACTAGAAGCCGAACTTCAAGGGAGAAGAAAGACCATGTGTTGGTCGGTTTTTCTTGAGCAAAAAGCTAGAAAAAAAATTAGAAGAAAAAGCTAGAAAGAAAGGAAGAGAAAGGAAGGTGTGGAGGCCGAAAATTTGGAGAGAAATTCCATAGAGGGGAAACCGGATTTCTTGAGCAAGGAGTTAGAAGAAAAAGTTTAGATCCAAAGTTAGATCTAATCTCAAGAAGTAAAGGTAATCCAATCCTCCTAAACCCCTCTAGTTCTTTAATTAGGTTTTGATTCAAATTTTGTGTATTTTCATGTGGGAGAGGCCGAAAATTTGGAACCCCAATTGGAGGGGAAATCCGGACTTGTTGGCAGCCAAAAGGGAAGGTATAAATCCTCTAACCCCTAAGTGTTTTATTTAAATTTCATTTGGGAAATTTAAATGTATTTCAAGCTTGATTTGTATGAGCATAAGCTCATTTAATTTTCTGCCCTAATTAGGATTTTAGGGTTGTGTTTGATTGATGTATGGTGTTGCAAATCAAACGTTTTGCAAACCCTGGTTTGGTGCAAGAACACCCAAGGGTTTTGCTTTGCATGAAGATGTTTAAGTGATGTATGACTGCATATTTTACGTTAGAAGCACTGCAGGGTTGTCGTAGGCTCACGGCCGAAGCCGTTCGAGGTAGGGATACGTGAACCGTTTTCAAAATAAGGCTCCAATGGCCTCCGTTTACCCCAAACCCGTGGCTGATCCCCAGACCCAGTTTTCACTCAGTTTTTCGGGATCAGCCAGTTTCAAACAAAAACTGGTACGAATCTAGGCTGAATTGGAATTTTGTAAAACATGAAAGTTTTAATATTTTGCGAGAGCTACAACTTCCGTGAAGAAAACTTTTTCAGATTATGAACCGATTTTTAAACTGGGATCGTTTTTCGAAGGGTGCGCAGGGAATCCGAAAATTCCTGCACCACTAGCCTTTCCAATGTCTTTAGAAAACTATTTTTCTACTACAAACTATTGTTTCGATTATGGAAAACTGTTCCAAGGGCAGTTTTCAACCTCAAATGATTTATAAAGCACTAATCCAAGAGTTTGGATTTTTACGATTTAAGTAAAGGATTTTTATAAAGTTTTGGGATTAATTTCCCTAAATTTTCCAAGTAAGGGAAAATGAAATTTTCAAGTTGGAGTATAGCAAGCGATTAGTTTACGAAAGGTAACCGGGAGTTATACCCGAGTTACTGGGTCAAGCCCAAAGCCCAAGGTTGACCCAACAACGGTTGACCATAGTTGACCGAAGTTGACCATTGTTGATCATAGTTGACTTTGGTTGACTAACAAGTGGATTTTAGTATAACCTTAAGGGTTAGTCAAGAGAACCCTAAAGGACACCAAGATTAATAAACTGGGCTAAGGTATAGGGTTACTATTTGTAAACCAGTAAGACATCTAGTATCGGGGACATACAACTAGGAATATGTAGACATGTTGGTTAGATCCCCAACATTCCACAATACTAATTAGACCCTTACCTATGTCCTTCAACTAGCAGGAGGAAACCTGCAGCTGTAACCAGAGGAGAAGCAGCACTACGTAGGACATAACGAGAGAGGTAAGTACAACTCCGCCTACAGCATAGGCCCTTTGTTGCCTGATGTAATGTGCTGATATGTGATAATGTGTTATGCTATGCTATGGCTATGATATGCTAAGTTATGTTATGACATGCAATGCCATGTTTTCAAAAATACCATGTTTACAAAAATGCCATGTTTTCAAAAAGGCCATGTTTTGACTAATGTTGATTATGTTATAATATTGTGACATCATGAAGCATGTTCACTAATATTAAATCACTTGGTAAGAACAAGACAAGTAGGATGTTGTGTCGTGCCGACTTGCCACAAAGGCGGGTTTAAATGGTATGGTTCATGGTTTGAGTTGGATTGGAAGGCTACCTAAACTACTCCATGTTAAACTTTGTGTTTCATGGTTTGAGTTAAAACGGACTGCCACCTTCAACCATTCCTTGGCTATGTACCACGGTACGAGCACACATGTTATGTAAAGGATTAGAACTAAATTAAGTTATGAATCCACAATTGATTCATAAGAGATTATAATTGATTCATAAGAGATTATAATTGGTTCATGCACAATGATATGTTTTGTGTCGCGGATGTGATAGTTGTACTTGCTGAGTGAAAGCTCACGTCTTACGTCTATGCTGTAGGTAAGTATCCTGCCAGCAATCTCTGATGCAATACTGTGGAAGGCTGGTGCTGCGGACTGTGAAATGTGGGATGGACACTGCCACAGCTTTTGAAAAAAAAAATATATACTCTATAAAATATGTTGTAATGAAAAAGGGTTTTCGTATTTTCATGACGTTTTAAGTATGGATGACAAAGTTTATATAAGGCAAGCAAGTTGCCTCTTGTGGTACCAACCCACATTAGTTCGGGTTTGGTCTACAACATGATTTAGATGGCCTTCAAGGAAGGTTTGAAAGTTCGGTACTCGAGGAAGTACCTACCAGTCAGTTGAAAGTTTTAAATAAAGTTCAAAAAAAAAAAAAAAGGGGCGTAAAAAAAAAAAAAAGGAGAAAATCTTTCCCAAATTTTCCGCAAGTTTAATTTAAGTATATAAGTAAGGTGACGACCCGGCCCACGTCTACGTAGTCGTTCCCCTACGTAGATGGTGTAAGTCGGGGCGTGACAAATGCGCTCCTATATAAATACAAGTTGCAATATATATATAATTAGGTAAGTTGTCTAATGCTTATAAATCACCTAAAATCAAGACTATTCTAAATTACCCTAATTACAAATAATTAAAAGTTTCTAACAAAGATAATTACATACCAAAAAAAAAAAAAAAAAAACTTTTCTTGATATAAAATACTAACTTTCCCTAATATGTCTAGCAAGATGAAGCTCTAATATATAGGAGGTCCAATCTTAAAAAAAAAAAAATTCCTTTTTTTTTTTTTTTTTTTTTTTGCAATTTTCTCTCTCTTTTTTTTTAACTTCTAAAAAAAATAAAATAAAAGATGTTAGGGTGCAAGAGCGTAGAGAAGGGACGACAAGTGTCAAGAGAGGGAGAGAGGGCGCTTGGGCGCAAGAGGACGACAATCGTCAAAAGAGGAGGGAGAAGACAACAGGCACTTGAGTGCAGGGACGACAATTGTCAGAAGAGGAGGGAGAAGACAATGGGCACTTAGGTGCATAGAGAAAGGGTGCATGGGCGTTGGGACACCAATCGTCAAGAAAGAACGGGCGCATGGGCGCTGGGACAATAATCGTCAGAACTGGATGCAATGGTGATAGAGACGGCAATGGTTAAAAGAGGTTGCATAGCGCAGTGGATCAAAGAATCAGGGACTCATTTGAGTATGATTGCTATGATAGAATATAAAATAAAATAAATAAAACAAAAGGGATGGTGATAGGTTTTCTTTTTTTCTTTTTTTAGAATGGACGTGGGTTTTTTGTGTGTGTGTATGTTATATATGTGTGTGTGTGTATATATATATTTTGGTATTGGTGATGACGTGAGGGGGTGGGAACAATACATAAGATTAAAAAGGGGTGGGGTTCAGACGAAGAGGAGGTTGAGGTCTAGGATCTAAGTTCTGATACCATAATAGAAACTAATTAAGAAAAATAATAATAGTAATAAAAGTAGAGAAGAAGGGAGCAAATATATTTAACTTGGATGTGCTTTTACGGATTAAGAACAATGAATTCATTAGCAAGAAGTACTATGAATAGGCTCTCATATAAATACAAGTAACAATATACACAATTTGATAAATTGACTAATGCTTTCAAATCACCTAAAATCAAGACTATTCTAAATTACCATAATTACAAATAATTAAAAATTCCTAACAAAGATTATTACATATAAAATAATAACTTTCCCTGATATGCCCCGCAAGATGGAGCTCCAATAGGAGGACCAATCTTGAACAATGACAAAAGAAACTTGAATAAAAAAAATTTTCCTTCTTTTTTCTTTTTGGAATTTTCTCTCTCTCTTTTTTTTAACTTCTAAAAAAATAAAAAAATATATAAAAAGATGTCAGGGTGTAAGAGCGCAGTAAAGGGACGACAAGCGTTATGAGAGGGGAAGAGGGCGCTTGGGCACAAGAGGACGACAATCGTCAAAAGAAGAGGGAGAAGACAATAGGCACTTAGGTATAGGGACGACAATCGTCACAAGAGGAGGGAGAAAACAACAGACACTTGGGTGCATAGAGAAATGGTGCATAGGTGATGGGACATCAATCGTTAAGAAAGAAAGGGCGCATGGGTGCTAGGACGATAATCATCAGAACTGGACGAAATGTCGTTGGAGACGACAATCGTCAAAAGAGGACGCATAGCGCAGGGGATCAAAGGATCAGGGACTCGATTGAGTATGATCGCTATGATAGAATATGAAATAAAATAAATAAAACAAAAGGGATGATGATGGGTGGGTTTTTTTTTATTATTATTATTATTTTATTTTTATTTTTATCTTATATATTGTTGCCACACCCCCTCGTGTCATCACCAATACCAAAAACAAAACAAACAAAAAAAACATATACACACGTCTGGTTATATACATTGTAACTTATCTTTATATGAGAGCTCATTCATAGTGCTCCTTATTAATGAATTCATTATTTTTAGTCCATAGAAGCATATTCATGTTAAATATCTTTGTGTTCTCTTCTTCTCTACTTTTATTACTATTATTATTATTATTTTTATTTAATTTCTATTATGGTATCAGAGTCTTAGATACTAAACTTCAATACCTAAAACACTCCCATTCCCACCTGTTGTTTTTTTTTTTTTTTTTTTTTTTTTCACGTAATTTCTAAACCACCAAACCCAATAACAATCTCCCCCAGCACCCACCTTATGTAACTTCTTTGCTTCACGTTTCTATCATCCACAAAAGAAAAAAAGGAAGAAAAAAATTCATGTCTATCCCCAACACCAAAAAAAAAAAAAAGAAAGTTCGTACTAAAAAAAAAAATACCACCATTTCTTTTGTTTTATTTAATATTTTATCATTGTGATGATACTCAAACGAGTCACTGATCATTTGATAAAAATTAAATAAGAAAAATAGTTATAGTAATAAAAGTAGAGAAGATGGGAATACAAAGATATTTAACATGAATGTACTTCCACGGACTAAGAACAATGAATTCATTAGTAAAGAGCACTATGAATGGGCTCTCATATAAATATAAGTTATAATGTATACAATCGGGTAAGTTTCCTAATACTTACAAATCTACTAATCAAGACTTTTCTAAATTACAATAAATACAAATAAATCTAAAATTCTTAATAAAATAATTACATACAAAACTTTAACTTTTCTTAATGTTAATACTAACTTTCCTAATATGTCCCTGCAAAATAGAGCTCCAATAGGAGATCCAATTTTAAACTATAATAAAAGAAACTTGAATAAATAAATTTTTTTCCCTTTTTATTTTGTTATTTTCTCTCTCTTTTTTTGTGTGTGTGTGTGTGTTTTTTTTTTTTTACTTCTAGAAAAATAAAATAAAAGATGTCAGAGTGCAAGAGTGCAGAGAAGGGACGATAAGCGTCGAGAGTGGGAGAGAGGTGGACAACAATCGTCAGAAGAGGAGGGAGAAGACAACGGACACTTAGGTGCATGGACAGCAATCGTCAGAAGATGAGAGAGAAGACAACGGGCACTTGGGTGTATAGAGAAAGGGCGAATGGATGCTGGGACGTCAATCATCAAAAGAGAAAGGGCGCATGGGTGCTGGGACGGTAATCATCAAGAGTAGGACGCAATAGTATTGAGATCAAATAATCAGTGACTCGTTGAGTATAATCGCAATGATAAAATATTAAATAAAATAAATAAAACATAAGAGATGCTGGCAATTTTTTTAAAAAATAACCTTTTTTTTTTTTTTCTTTTTCGGATGTTAGGGATAGACATGATTTTTTTTTTTTTTTTTTTGGTCCATTTTTTCTTTGTGGGTGATAGAAACGTGAAGCAAAGAAGTTGGGGAAGGAGATGTATTTGGGAAAGGGGATTACATGAGGTGGGTGTTGGGGGAGATTGTGTTTAGGTTTGGTGGTTTAGGAATTACGTGAAAAAAAAAAAAAAAAAAAAAAAAAAAAAAAAGTGGTAAAGGGAGTGTATTAGGTATTGAAGTTTAGAATCTAAGGCTCTAATACCATAATAGAAATTAAATAAGAAAAATAATAATAGTAATAAAAGTAAAGAAGAAGGAAACATAAAGATATTTAACAAAACAATAAATTCATTAGCAAAGAATACTATGAATGGGCTCTCATATAAATACAAGTTACAATATATACATTGGGTAAGTTTCCTAATATTTACAAATTTACTAAAATTAAGGTTTATTCTAAATTACAACAAATACAAATAAATCTAAAGTTCGTAATAATAAAGATAATTACATACAAAACTTTAACTTTCCTTAATATTAATACTAAATTTCCTAATACTTTAGCTCACTCCGTCCTTTCATCATCTCCACTGATATTTTCAATGTCTTCCCATTCGACTTCTTCTAATTCTGTTTCTTCCGAATGCATATTTTCTGATGATTTCTTTGTAACCATACAAAATCGCTAACAGAATCTACACAACAAGATTGGGTGCACATTTGGAACCAATTAACGAGGATTATTTCCCTTTGAAGTAATCTTTTCGACTAAATAAACTGACAAATCACCATGCTCAGAGGAACATATGTTGTCTGAAAAATTTCTGCCTCAGGTTTGTCAAGCTTTCCAAGGTATCGACCAAATCTAGTCTTCCTCTTTCCACTTAAATTTGGACCACTAATAAAACAAAGTATACCAAATTTAGTATTCCAATCGGCTTGTTTATGCCTAAGAGATTAATTTTTAGTATTATTATGATTATTATTAGAAAAATACTAGACACACCAACTCTACACGTAATTATACAACTAGTGTATATATATATATCTAAGATTTGATTTCTTTCAGTGACAATACTAATTATTTGAACTTGTCCTCTTAATACGATAGTAATTCTAAAATTTATGTATAATCAAGTTCCCTTTAGGTTCTATTGTGTTTGTGTATATTATGGCCATTAACAAAGTCTTTGGGTTTAACTTAGAAAGACGATCTGGTATTCTTTCTTTTAATTATTACTTTCTTGGAGAAACGGCATAAACATGATTTTTCGTAGTGAGCAGACTTCCATCATCTCCAATGTCAATTTCAATGCTAATGTTATATTTGACATATAAAAATATGTAAAAACAACCTTTTTGTATCTTATCAAATTTTCTCCTATAACGCATTTTGTAATTTCAAATACTACATTTTTTTTTCTAAGGCTACTATATCTACTTTTAAATAAACATAAATTATAAACTTTCAGAACTTTGCAAAAATAAATTTTTAAGTTTAAAACAAATTAAAAAAAAATATAATATTGTACTGATTAAATAAAAGAATCTATAAATGGACTAATCTTTTCTTATTATACACATATAAAAGTCTCAATGTACAATAATTTTAACCTACACGTGTGGGGCATCGCGTGCTTATAAACTAGTAAACAACTAAAATGTCATCATTTGACATATGCTATACTTGATGCCAACATAAAGTTCTCACTGTTTTATGGTGTGATTTTCGTACTTAGATTCCAAGATTGGGCATTGATATAAGAATTTGGACCTGCATCGGAGATGCTCGAAGCAAAAAAAGGAATATTCTATTATGCATCATGTTATTTGTCCTATTTATAGAGCAAGTTCTTTTAAAGATTTAATATATAAGTGTGAGTACTTTTGTATCATACATGTATACTATTCTTAATGTATTATATATACCAATAAAAATTTAGGCAAAAAGTAAACAAATTTTCCCCGAAAGGAATTAATGTGGTAGTTGGTGTTTCGTGATCATTGACTAGTGACGAAGCTTTAAGACAAATAGCTATTAACTGTACTAGCTGGGGAGAGAGAGAGAGTAAATGTGTGAGAGCTGAGAATGGCACAATTCTCAACCACAACAACAAGAACAACTCAAGAACATGAATATGGCGATTAAAATGAGCTTGACTTTTCGTGAGGTTCCACATTTGCCAGATGGAGAGAGAGCAAGTAAAGAATGATATTATTATTAATGACATTATCTCACCCCCACGTGCTTGTTGTTAAAGTAGAGAGATGCTTTAAATTAAGGATGGCAATGGGACGGGACGAGGTCGGGGAATGCTTTCTCATCCTAATCTCTGTCATCAAAATTATTCATATCCCCACTTAAATAGATGCGGGGCCGGGAATGAAGATTCTCTGTTGGAGGGGCTTTCCCCATACATGCCTCGTTCCCAATCTATTGTAAATATAAATTTAAAAATATAATAAAGTAAAAGCAAACAATAAAGTAGAAATGCATCATAAATTTAGTTCAAAACCAAAGATTTCATAAACAAACCAACTTCTAAATATATGTAAATAAAATCTTAAAAAATTAAGCTATTAAAAGTCTTGTCAAAACGTTACCAACTCTTAAAATTAAACATTTATAAAACACTTAAGCTAAAAAAACTTAAAACGATAAAAAATAAATATAAAATTATTATTTTTTGTTTATTCATCATAGTTTCAATATTCATTTCAAGGATGCACACACTTTCAAAAATAATTTTCATAATATTTTACATATTTATATAATATATGAAATCATGCATATATGTACATATATATGAGGGCAGGAGGCGGGACGGGGAGTGCTTTTCCCATCCTCACCTCCATTCCCGAACTTTGTCCCCCATTCCCTTCCCGTTCGGAGTGGATCTCCGCCGGGAATATTGCCTATCACTACTCTAAGTACTTCAGATGGGCCGTCATGGGCCCAAGCTGGTTGAGAATGGGAAACTTGGGCCCCACATCTTCTTATCCAGCTAATTAATAAGGGACCACGTTCGTTAATACCCAAACATAGCATCTTCTACACAACCCAAATAAGGGCTTATGTCTTCAATTGGTATCCATCATAAGCTTTTTTTTTTTTTTTTTCTCTGAGTATCCATCATGTACTTAACTGTAACTGTTCCTGCTCATATGTATAAACTATTTCTGCTTGCTTTTTTCTTTTTCTTTTTCTTTTTTTTCCTTAATATTTTTTTTCTTTTATTTTATAAACCTGACGCTATTAATGTAGATAAATTCTCTAGCCAAGCTCATTGTTTATATTAAAAGTGTAAGCTCTAAAGGAATTAGCAGCTCTATTAGCTTCCCTATATACCTAACATAAATTGGCTTATGGGTAGCTCTATTGACTTCCCGATCGATAACCAACTGGTATTCTATCAAAGGGGGTGGTTACCAGTCGGTAACCAGTTGGTATCCTATTAGAGGAGATAGTTACCAACTGGTAACTAATTGGTATCCCGTCAGAGAGGATTGGTTCCGGTCGTGATTGTTAAACAACCGATATCTCATCGGAGGAGGTGAGACCAATCGGTATCACGGTGGATACCAGATGATAACCAATCTGTAACCATCAGCTAGTTGGTATCATCATGGATACTAATTGGTAACTTAAGGGTATAATCGGTAATTTAAAATAAATAAATTAATTAATTAATCAAATGTGAGGCATGTCATTGTATTTTTTGCAACAAATTTTTTTTTTCCTGTGGAAAAAATCAATCTAAGGCTTTAGTTTGTGGCATTTCTCTAAAAAGCCCTATATTATGGGTATAGCACTCTCAGTAGGGATTCCTCGCATCCGCACCAGCATTAAGGGTTTGTTTGGTTGATAAGTCCAAACTAACATTTTCAAACTTTTTTTTGTCTTTTTCCTAAAAAGTTTTTTATCTTTTCTGAAAAGTCAACATAATTTACTATTTAAACTTAAAAATCTTAACTCAAACTTACACACCAAACACCCCCTAAATTAGACGTGTTTGGGGGTGGATATGGGTACGGAGGATTCTCCCATCCCTGTTTCGTCACATTGCCATCCCTAACCGTTAGTCCTAAACTATGAGTCTTGTTTAACTTTGAGCACTAGTTTCAAGTGTAACCGAATATTTCCTAAATTTTTTGTTTTTGTTTTTGTTTTGTTTTTGTTTTTGTTTTTGTTTTTGTTTTTTTGTTTTTGCTTTTTTTTTTTTTTTTTTTAACAATTTTAGTCCTAACTCTAAAATTGATGAAAATGTTTTGAAATGAAAAAGAAATTATCATGTGTCTAGGGATGACAATGGGATGGGTTTGGGATAGGATGATCTTCTTTCCAACCAGTGCTACAAAGAAAAGACAATAATAATAGTTAATTTTCATATAATATATGAAAGTTATTACTTCTTATAAAATTGCACATATTATAAACATAATATGCATAATATATATTATCTAAAATATAGATATTACTAAACGGGACGGGTAAACGAATTATAGGTTCAAGGCTGCTTAAATTCGATCCCTCTCTATAAGAATTAAAAAAGTTAATTTATTTATAACCTGAATTCGTTTAGACTTGATTTTTTCGGCTCCGTATAATAAGGATCACTGCGGACAAATGGGTTCATGGTCATCCCTATACCTATCGCGCAATAACTTGAAATTTCATAAAAATATTTATATAATATGTAAAATTCTCTCTTCATTGTTGTTAATGAGAACCCTTAAAATATTTAGTATGAAATATTTTGCACTCCTTACTATTTTTTTTGTAAAGTTTTCAGTTATTTTGTGATAGGAAGATGATTATCTCAATTAAACTTTAGAAATCCTTAATCAATTTAAGTACAAGGAAAACTACCAAAAAAACAAAACAAAAAAACAAAAACAAAAAAACAAAAACAAAAACAAAAAATCCGTATAGTAATGTGTCAAAAATTAGAAGTTCAAAAATGAAAATGTGGTATTCTACTTCAGGGTCTAATATTGTTTAAAATAAATAAACAACATATAAAGGTCTTATGTGTCAATTCAATTAACCAATTAATAATTACAAGATTAGAGGTTCTAATCAACATATAATTATGTGGTAGATTTTTTCAAACTAAAACACTAATTATATCTTACAATGTTCACTTGAATTCAAGTATTCAACTAAAACGTGTTAAAACCTGCGTTTTCATGGTCTTCTTCTTCTTCTTCTTCTTTACTGTTTTTTTTTTCCCCTCTTTTCCTTTTATCTCTTTAACTTTTTTTTTTTTTTTGGTCATTCCTTCTTCAACTGTTTTGCTTCTTTAGACATCTCTTATTGTTTCTTTTAGTTTTTCTACTTTTAGTTTTTTTGTTTATACGCCCCTAATATGTTTTATATTTTAATTACGATATATTAAATTACTTCTTTCTTTTCTATAATTTATATTTAAACATTTTCCGACATAAATATTTATCTTACAATCTTTTAAAAACGTAACCTTCATATGTTTTTTTTTTTTAATTACCCAATAGAATAGTTTTTTCCCCTCCAGTTTACCTCTATTTAAATATATTTTTATTCTCATAATACCCCTAAGTAATTTTCTATTACATTTCTCTCAAACAAAACATTGAAGTGTCAATAAACGACTCAATCCTTCCACCTTTAACCAAAACGATATAGTTTAATCAAAACTTTCTTTTTATTTTTAATTTTAAAGAAGGATTATAACAAAATTCAATTTTGCTTCACATGCATGCTCAAAATTAATAATTTTATAATTTCTACTAATTATATTACCTTTTTGTCAACGACTGGTAAAATCTCTGCACCTAAGTCAGAGATGTAGTTCCTAACGACATGATGATTACTTGCCGGAATAAACGAGAGATTAAAAAACAACATTCTCTAAACGTTTTTGGTACGACTTTTGCTGTTAAATTTGGTGGTCAGAAATTGTCTACTTGGATTTTATTTAGTTGACTAGGTATGGCCCGTGGGGTGACAGCAAAAGGCCATTGAAAGCCGCATTTAAACTAGGCACCTAAATCAGCAGCCCACACACAGCTCACATATGAACTTTTCATGAATAACCACATGTTAGCCACAACCATCACGTACAATATATTACGACCTCAACAACAACTGTCTTCTTTTACTCACAGTCAGAATGAAAATAATATTATTATTAACAGACTAGCCGTGGGGCGCAGGCGCAGACATGTGACACTTTCATGAGTTGTATAAATTTATGCTAGACTTACCACAAAACATTATCTGTAACAGTTAGTGCACCCACAAAAAAATAAAAAATATTGTGGGCCCATAACGTGGTACGTTAACCTTTTGTTGTTAGAAGTTGGTATTTCTTTCCCGAATCATCAAATTACTGTACGTCTGTTTGACATAACTTCTTAAAAGCTGTTTTTGACTTCTTAGGTGCAAAAGCAAATTCTGATATGTTTGGATGATCTGTCAGAAGAGCTACCAGTCTTTAGAAGTGATTTTTATCAAAGTCAAAATAATATGACTTTTGATAAAAGCTATTATTCTGAGCAAAATTTAAATTAGACATATTATAAACTTCATTTAACATTTTTAATACTTATTAGAATACATTAACGATCATTGTGATCTTAAAAGCTCTTTAATTCCAAACACTTACTGAGAAATCATATCTTTTACTTCTCTTCTTCTACTGGTTAGAAGCAAAAACAATAGCTCTGTCAAATGGGCCCTGTGGCAACAAAGCCACTGGGGATAACCCAGTATATGAGGGAAGGAGATTGAGGGTTAAGGTCCGCTAAATTCAAGGTTTAATCTTAGATAAATGTAAAAAATGTAGATTAGGAGGTTTATTTGGAAGCTGGATGCTTATCAATAAAAAAAAAAAAAAAAGATAATTAAATAAATTATTGGACGGCACCATCTCTTTTTTTTATTTTTTATTTCCATGGTTTTCAAAGATGAGTTATATGCAAAGACATTTGTCATAAAATCTTAATTACACGCGATGATGGGGAAAGATTGTTAGATCATAAAGTTAGTGGGCAATTATGTTGTTTATATTTGAATTGGATGTCCTTTTTCTTGAACTAAGCACTCGTTTGGTAAATTATTTTAAACAAAAAAAAAAGCTCAACTTATTTTTATCTTTTTTCTAAAAGTCTACAAGTTTTTTAACTAGTTTCTGTAAATCCAATAACTCCAACTTAAATATTTAAACTTAAACCTACCAACGAAACTCATACTAACTTTTAAACTTTTAAAGATGAGTTATATCCAAACTTATTTGTCATTTGTCCTATATATATAATAAGTGGACCATTAATTTTATGCGGGTCCCGTTGTAGTATGTCGACAAAAATGAGCGACTTATTAGATCTCGTCACCACAAATGAAATAAGGTACTCGGTGGGGACAAAGTAGAGAAAAAGCTAAGCAATGTTATGAAAATCAAATTAATGTCTAAAATATATATATATATATATATATGATAAAATAAAGTAAGAGCATTTCTCTACTTAAAATTCCAACATAATCATATACAAACAACGAGATATTCTACAAACGAACGTCACAGATCAATCTTATTGCTATCTGATGATCATGATCAGACACCCTTTTTGGAACAGTCTTGGAAAAACCAATATTATATATTATATTATATTATATCATATTATAAAGAGAATGAGAAAATATATCATTTTGGAATTGGATCAAATAAATTACTTCTTATTAGTTGTAACATCGATCGAGGCCTTCTCATTCTTGGAGTCAACTCTCCCATCTGTCCCTGCAAGCATAGCATACTTATCCTTTCTCGTCAAATTTGTGCACTCAAATCCCAATGTGCCAGCCAAAACTCGTTGAATATAGTTAGCAACTTCAATGGCGGATTTGCCTCCTTTGCAAGTCAAATCCGTAGGCAATTGGTTCAAGAAAGTGATCTCATAAGTCGGCATAGGATTCATGAACACAAAGTACGGGTCCAAAAGCTTGTGACCCCTAACCGTCGTGCCGTAGAAAACACTCTGCTTAGTGTTGACAGCGACGGGGACAATCCTATCGGTTAGCTCGGCGAAAAGAGCGCTGAATCGGAGAAGAAAAGGCTCTCGGCAAGTAGTCCCTTCGGGGCAAATCACCAAATCGCCTTCCTCGAGAAGGCGTTTGATGTTCGCGGCGTCCTTCTCTCGCTCCCGAGACAATGCCACGGCCTTGATGGGGGATATGATCTCGGTGAACTTGCTAATGCTGTATGTCACGCAGCTGATCTTCCTACCGAGGGCGACGGCGGTCACGACGGGGTCGAGGACAGTGCGGTGGTTGCAGACGAAGAGGACGCCGCTCTTGCCTTTCTTCGGGGGCGGGGGAGGGGTGCCTTTGACGACGACCTTGATTCCCAAGAGCTTGTAGTTGTACCAGGCGAGTCTCTCGGGAAGAGGGATGTTGAGGTAGACTCGGAGAATGGAGAGGATGATTCCAATTGGGAGCCACAAGAAGGTCAAGAGGGCCGCTAGTGGGGTTGGCTTTTGCACAAAACGGCCCTCGTGGAATATCACTGGACTTGGAAGCTTGTTCCTTGGCACTGGCTCACACTTTGATTTTGGAACCATGTATCCTTCCTGCAAATATCAAATAATACCACGTTATTAACTAAGACATATATATATACACACACATATGTATTTTTTGGTTGAGGAAAAAAAAAAAAAAAACATGAAAAACTACTTTAATAGTGAGAAACAATTATTCTCGTCCGTACTTAATATATGTACATTTTTTTTTTCAGAGATAGATGATATATGCATATCTTAAAACTGAAACTTTAACAATAGCACATCTTATTATATACTATTGATAGAAATTACTTTTAATTGTTAGATTAAATTTTCAATGGTCTGATTTATAAGGATCACTTTATAAATATATGATGAGCGACATATTATTTTTTTTAATAATTAACATTCGACACATAATTGTTCCAATCATAGAGCATACCGTTGAAAATTTAATAACTAAATTAACATTTTTTTTATTGGTTGTGTCAAATAAGAAATCCTAATGCAGGAATTCCTCTAAAAACTTTGATTAAAATTTGATGATTGAAAAAAAAAAAAAAAAAAAAAAAAGACATGTAGGCTAATACTTTTTTGAGAAATCATAGTCAATAGTATTTTTATGAAAATAATTGAAGTAAATAACAAACATTTAAGTAAATAGCAAATTGAAAATTTATTATGTGCATTAAAATTTTAATAGGTAAATTATAAATTTACTTAGTAAATCACATATTCACTAGATGTAAATAAATCATTTACCTGATCAATTTATTATTTATTGCTATTTACTTTATTATTTTATAAAACTACTATTTACTTCTTTCTCCCAACTTTTTTGATAAAAAAACCGTTTGATGGATACTATGTTCCTTTTTGATGATTTTTCATTAGAATAGATACTGTATTAGAACTATTGATGGTCAAAATGAAAGAGCCAGAAAATTAAAAAAAAAATTGATAAAGATATGAGACGATCTATAACTAAATTATATCAATTTATATAATTATGGTCTTTTTTTTTTCCACCCCTACCAAATAATAATTCTCTATTAAATTTTAAGCTAACTAAATAGAAAATATAGGTAAATAATTACTGAGAGAATCTTGACTTTAGGTCCTTTGTTTGGTTTAAATTAATGAATAATTGCCTTTGTTTCCCACTCCTGTCAATTTTGCTAAGCCTATTTATGAATGGTGGGCCTGCTATAAGTTGTTGAAATTTACCAGTATCAAATGTCTGATGCGATCAGTAACATTCCTTTCTTTTAATTCTTTTAGGCTTTGGTATTTGAGTTTAACTCCAACTAAAATTATATTTTTTCATCTCGTTTTTTTGTCTCTTTCTGAAAAGTTAACAAAAATTATAACTACTTTTTTAAAAATCAACTAATTCCAACTTAAAAATTTTATCTTCAACCGGTGAACCAAACGCAAGCTTAAATCTTTTTTTCGTCCCACAAGAAACTAATCATATAGGTTTCATACGATTAAGAAGATGTTCTATTTGTTTTTCTTTTTTCTTTTTCCTACATATGGACAATTGAAACAAACTACTATGTTTTTCAATAAAAAGCCACAAAACATTTAAAAGGAAATTGTAAATAAAATCAATCAATAATATTGAAAATGACACGTCACATTTATGTATGTATATATTAATCTACAGGAATTTTTCATCAGTATTGCATGTGTGGTGAGTTATGTGATTGGAGTAAATTTAAATTTAACTAATACCGAGTATGGAGGTCTTACTGGACATGAACATCTCATGTATTGTCAGTTGTCCTACGGAATGTTCAATAAATGTGAACATTACTACTTGCAGTTCATCTAGAAATAAAGATTTTTATATTAAGTGCCGGTCTGGATTATAATAGATTAAACTCATAATTAAATATATTAAATTTAAATTTCTATAACAGAAAATACTATTAAAGGATGTAGGAAAAAAATAAAAAAATAAAAAAACCAGTGAAAAATGGGGTGTCAACTGATTGCACAAGAAACAAAGAGGACAAAAGTGTTTTCAAGTATAGAAACCGTTAAAAGAGATACAAGGTGAAAGTGTGTATACATATATATATATATATATATATATATTGCAATATGGTGGACCATCTGGAGACTTATTGACAATAATGAAATTCAGATACCATTTGCATACATGAAGATGAAAAATGTTTGAGGACAAAAGAATTATTATCATTTACGCTCTCACCAACCATGTAACAAATCCAAAAGCCAAAATGACTATATATGCTAATTTATTAATTTGTACCGCCTTGTTTTTTTTTCAGCTAAGAGACAGCTGCAAAAAAAACTGCATTTAACACCGCACATGCAAAATTCATAGTGAAAATAGAAGGGATAAAGATACAAAACTTGTTCACAAAAAAGTTTTACCCTAGCTAGAAAAAAATATAAAATATAAAATAAAAATAATAAACTTACCTTGCAAAGTGACATGAAATCATGGTCGGTGTCTCTATCTCCAAGGCCTAAATCTGGCATGGCCGTTCCGAATTCTTTAACAAGAGCTTCTCTCTTGTGTTCTCCGACGAGAACGCCGGGTTTCTTCACGAACCCTGTGGCTCTCCCGGACTTGGTCACTTCCAATTCAGTGCCCAAAACCTTATCAGCTCCCATGAAGCTCTTCACAAATGGCTCAACCATGATTCTCGGATTGGCAGTGACGATATATCTCTTCCCAAAGGCACTGAACACTCTCCAAGTCTCCGGGTGAACATCCTCGGCATAGAACTTCGGTAGAACCGAGCGTGAAACAAGCTCGACGTCTTTTATTTTGAGCCCGGCGAAGGAGATGAAGATGAAGGTTTTGATCGCCACGGCCTCGGACACGAAAAGGTACGTGAAGTAGACAAATGGTACGGACAGGAGGAGTATAAGGCCTCTAAGGAGACTTCCGGCCTCAATAGCGACGAGCATGTAGTACGGAAAGGCGCTCGAGGATACGAGGAGTGTCCCGTCTAGGTCGGCAGCCACCGTTTGGTTGGTCCGGCCCTCGGCACTGCATTTGGAGATCGGATCGAACCGGCGGTGAGCCCCCATTGACAAAATAAGAGTAAGGGTGGAAAGGGCCAGAAAAAATGGGAATAGGGAAAGTGTTTGTGTTTTCTAATTTTTATTGCCTATGGGTGTGAAGAGAGTAGTAGAGATGTTTGGGGGTTTTAAAAGGAGAGGAGATCAAGGAAGGCCATGTTGGTGAAGTTGTTGTTACCATGAAAATATTATGTGGTTGAGAGTGAATTGTCAAAAGAAATTGTTTTATTTTATTTAAATGCTATATTATATACATACATACATATATATATATATATATATAAAGTTCTTTATTTTTACAAGTTTGTGGAGAGGCAAGGATAAAAATGTGTGTAGGAGAGACTAATTTTGCGTGCAGATTAGGGCAGTTGTGAGAGGAGGGGAGAGAGGGTCCAAGTAGTAGTTGGAAGTCTAGGCCACACCCACATTAACTCATTCAATTGGCCAACTTTTTAGTTTATAGGCGCCGGCCACGCCGCGCATTAAAGCTCGGCTCTTAGGTCCCTTCTTTTGGTTTTCGGCTTACAAGGCTTATAAATTTGCAATTAACGTGTAATTGTATTCAATTTTCCACGTTTATTATAATGTAGTTGGGAACTGTATCGGGGGTACTAAATTTGCCAAAATATCTTCGTGTTAACGTGTTCGCATATCTAGAATTTAATCTCCGTATGGTAGAAAGAAAAGAAAATGAGAAAGGAAAGAAACATTAATTATATTTAATGGGGCTGGAGTAACACGTTTTTTGTCGAGAGATAAGGCCTTCAGTGAATATTCATATCAGTATTTTAAAAGCCCTTTTGATAACACATATATGCTAACACTAGTCGTCCTTTTTTCCAGACTTTTGTTTCAACCCAAAAAAGAAAAGAAAAAGAAAGAAAGAGAAAGAGAGAGAATGATAAAAGGATTCTTTAAGGTCATTTGGTAAATAGAAATGAAAAAAAAAAAAAAGTGGAGATTTTACAATTTTTTTTTAATTCATTTACTTGAGGGAGCGTTTGGAACTTTAGTTCCAACTTCTATATTCTAGGTTGGTTTTCGAAAACTCCAACTCTAATTAATTAAAGTACAAATCTTACATCTATCTTTCTCTGTCATACTTTTTTTTTTTTTTTTATAAAACCCAAATTTTAATAATTCATAATTTTCTTATTTCAAAACAAAATGAGATGATTTTTTTTTTCTCTAAATGCTCACAATGAACAAAAACCATTTTGCCCTTTTTTTTTTTTTTTAACACATTTTAGATTTTTATATAATTCAAATATTGCAATTAATTATCAATTCATATTTCAACAAAAACACACATTTCCAATAATCCTATCCAAAACTCTAACTCCTATATATGTTCTTAATGGGCCCTTAGATTGTTAACTTAAAGCCGAAGACAAAAATGTAATTTTTAGTAAACCTTAAATGGATTTAACTTTTCCATTAAAAATTAGAAAATAAAAGTGGGCGAGCCGCACTACATCTTTAATCCAATGTATTTTTATTTACATCCTCTTTTCCTTCTTACCAAATAAATTACTCTACCATTCTCCATTCAGTTATTCCTCCTTCCACTTTCTTTCCTTCTTCTTTTCTATCCTACTAAACATATTAGACTTTCTTCAATATATTTGTCAATGACAATGCTATATTATTGTAAAAGAATATTAAAAAAAAAAAAAACACACACACACACATTTGAGATGCGTGATGTGCACCAATGTATCATACTATTTCTAATACAACATCTACCTTTTATCATCATTATCTAATTTTATAATTTATAAAATTAAAATTTTAATATTTAAATAATTTGTAAATGACAAAAATATAATAATTAAATGAAAATGTTAAGATGCTAGTCAATAACAATCAAATGCTAAATTTACTCTCTGTTTAGGAGAACCATTTTCTATCATTTCAAATTTTTTTCATTTCCCAACATTTTAAACGGACGTTCGGGAAGCAACATTTGAAATGCTATGAAATGTTACAAAAAAGTTGTCATTTGCAACTTTTACAACTTTTAGGCAAAATTCTTAACATTAGGGGGACAATATTTTGGTTAATTGGATGTTTTTTCTACGATGTTATTTGTTTTCATTCTATGTTTTCATCCAAATGTTTCTCCCAAATGGAGCCTTGCTGTCAATCCATGTCTGCTATCATGCTAGCAAAGCATGAGTCTCGGCCGGTGGGAAATTTTTCGTTGTGCTTACCATATAACAAATGTGACATCAAAGATAACAGTCTAATATTGCCGAAGCATTTTTTCTCTAAAATATCAAAATTAATAATTAACACATTAATTTAACACTCAAAGATGCTTTTTAAGTCTCGCTCAAATTCACTCAAATATCTGTTAAAACGCCTATGAGAAATTAAGGTTTATCGTTGCAAAGAAAAATATTCTATTAGCCATGGTTTCGGACCATTATCTAGTGTTTCTTCATAAGGGAAGATTTTATAATGCTTGAAAATATTGCCCACTACCTGTAGGTATTTTCTACTAGGAAAATCTCCTAAAACTCATTTAAACATACATATCCTCAAGGTTTATTGACTTCGAACTCAAAACCTAATGGCCCATTTAGATGCATCATTGCAGTTGTGATTATAACAGTTCAATGTAAAATTTGTTTGAGTGAACAATTATTGAATTGACAATATTTCATTATTTTACAATAATTCAACTCAAATCAATATTCAAATTATTACTTTTTAAAAATTTATAACACACTCGTTTTATTACCTTTACACTATTTAAATGTAACATTTAATAAAAAAATATTCGAACTCATATTTAATTAGAATACACCTATATTTTAATACAAGTATTCAAATTCTATATGAGTATTTAAATGCAATATATAATGAATTATAGATAAGCAATCTCTGTGGACAAAAATTAATTGCAAGAAAAATTACTACATTTTCGAATTTGCTAAAAGCTACAAAGTAAAAAATAAAAAATAAAAAAATGGCGTAATTAAATGTGTACAGCGACAATATAAAATGCTCGAAGTTAGGTTTGGAATTAAAGGACTGTACTTTCTAGTGACCGAACTCTGGCATTTTACTTAATGATCAAAGGGACGTGCTTTTGGTGTTAAAGTTTGGATTGTAGAATTTGAATTTGGATTGTTTATGCGTTTATTGAGACGTTTGAATTGCTTAAGTTAAAAAGTGTAAAAACTTTAAATGTGTTCATAATTTTTTTTTTAATATGGAGCTTATTTCGTTCATCTCAAAATTTATGCAATTAAAAAAAAATCTCATTTGGACTTAATTATGCAAAGTTATGAATTTTTAAATTTCAGTTATAAACCTGTATAAATAGTAAAACTGAAAGGAAAAAAAACAAAAATTGAATTGTGATTGTATGGTTTGAATTGAAGTACCAAACACTCGCTAGTCAATCAATTTTACAGCTCCTGCTAGCTTGTTTATCAACTATGAACGTGTGGTCTGACAAGTGAATTTATTCTCCGCTTCTTCAATGAATTCAAATTTCTTTTCTTTTTCTTTTCTTTTCTTTCTTTCTTTTTTTTTATTTTTTTATTTTATTTTTTGTCCACTTTAATCTTTTAAGGATCATCATGCTGTGGTTTTATTTAAGTTAGCTTCTTTTTATTTAGTTACAATTTATCTTCTACCTTTCTTTTTATTGGGATAAAAAAGAGATCGATGATGTCCGTATATATACCCTCAATTATTCTACTTGATAAGTACACATGAGTAACGTGAACTACAGGTGCAAGCTTGCAAGCTCGCTCTATGCCCTTTTTCAATTTTCTTCTTTTAAATAAAAAAATGAGTTCGGGTACTTCTTTTCACTTTTTTTTTATTTTTTTTTATTTTTTATTTTCCGATATAGATGGGTGATGGGGCTCTTTTGTGGTGACCGTACTGACATGGAGGGTAGGTGTTCGTGGCCTCCTTCGGTTGGTCCAGCTGGCATCTAGTTGGCGTCGAGGGAATGTGCAGCCGGAGGTATCGTGAGCTACGTCGAGAAGTCGAACACCCAAACAACCTGTAGGTGTGTTCGTAGTGCTCTCTCTTGCAAGCCACAATGTTGGCCCCGGCTGGAACGAGCTAAACCCGGATAACCATGAGGAAGACGTTTTCGAGGGCGACACCTGTTGCGATTTTGGCCCCGTATGGATGAAGACTTCTCAATAAAGGAGATCTTGATATGAACATATGGTGTGGGAAAGGAACATAAATAGTTTGTGGAGAGATGATCTTGGTGAATGAAGGGTTTCTTTGATGCTTAGTATAAGGGTTTAGATCTGTCGTTTAGTTATAAGTAGTGATTGAGGTTTGAAATATAGAGGGGTTGATGGTGGTTTGTATTAGAGTATAAATAAAGGGTATTGAAGTGGTTGTATACTTAGGCATGCCTATTCCAGAGGTTCTCCATCGTTGGAGATGTTGCCGGAAGTTATGGTGTGTTGGAGAGGGTATCCTCTATTGGCCATTTGTTATGGGTGAGGAATGGTGAGAGAAATACTACTTTTGTGATGGTGGTTGTGATGGTTTCATGCTTTAGGTGCGCCTCCGTCAGAGTGTCACCTGAGCTAGAGAGGGTCTCCTCTCTTGGCCAGGAATGGTGAATGAAAGGTGAATGGGATGGTTGTTAGAAGTTTTGAGGGGGGTTGAAAGTGTCTGATAGCCTTTTGATGATCTGATTATATGTTTTGGGATACAAATAGTGGAGTATTTATAGACAAGAGATGGGTTTGAATACAACTTAAAGCTTCTAGTTTGGTTTGAAGGTTTTCCACTTGAAGGCTCTTGTTAGGGGTTTCTCAAACCATGGTTTCCCTCTTATTCCCGAACTAGTGTGCTTCAGGAGGCAGGAGAAATCTTCCACAGACCATTTGAACATGGTCAAAGTGGTTGTCTTGGTAAGAGACACCTACGAAGGTAGCTAGGTGGACGTTCTGCTACCTCAGGTGGACGTTTTTGGGTGCTTTGGAGGTGAAGATCGTTTTCAGCAGGGGATGTTTTGCCTAAATGGTGAATATCTGATATCTACAACAAAATATGTATTAAACTCCACTGTAGAGGAAAAAAGAAGAATATTATAAGCATATTCCTTGGGCTTCTATGGGGTTTAATGGGCTTTTGTAGGCTATACTTAGACTAAGGGAGTTAGACTAAGTATTTGTGGTATTTCTAAGGCTCTTCGCAACCCATATTATTCTAATACCCCATAGAATCAAAGGCTTTCAAGTTGGCCAAGAGTCTAATTGTACTGAATAAATGGGCTCATTTATGTTTCGTTGACCTTCTAAACCACAGCCCACTCAAAGTTCCTCGAAACATGGCTTGGGTCCATGTATCGCTTTTGGCCTACATTACAATATGTGGGTTAGGCCTAAGCCGTGTCAAATTTCGGGCATCAACAATGGGTAACTATTTTAAATTAAGATTGGTGTCCCTTCATAATTATTGTCCTTTCCTAACGCTCCTACGTTCTAGACAATATTAGAATCTCAAATTTTGGAAGATTTGATTAGATTAAAATCTTATTCAAATACAGAGTCGTTGTATCAAACACTAATTACATGTATTCTCTTATTTACTCTGTATTTATACGAAATCTGTTTTTCGATATCTATATTTGTATGCATATTGGCCGTCAACTTTAAGCCATTGTATACTCGTCTCCTTTTTCATTTAAAAGAGAAATTTACTTTGTAATTTTTGTTACGATAAGGTATTTATAGTAATAGTGTATGCTTTTTCTTTTTTTCTTTTCTGAAAAGAATAGGGTATGTTTTTCTTTATTTTAATTAAAATAGTGTATTTAAAACTCATAATAACTAATATATAGATTCTGCATTTAGAGTTATAATTTTTCAAAGACAATAATCATCAGAAGAACCATTGGAATCTTGAGGTCCATTTGTACACAGCAAAACAATCCTTTTAATTGATGTTAATCACTATACTAATTTGTAGGGGGTATGGAATCACAAATCATTTTTAGGAAGATGAGGTAGATAAACTAAAAAAATATAATGGTAGCAGGCATAATTTAATGGTAATTTTACACTTGACTTCACTAAAATTTGCAGAGTTTGAATTTTCTCACCTCCAAGATTATAAAATAAAATAAAATATTACATATAAATCTCACAATTTATTTTCTCTTTTTCTTTTTAGTCTTCCTATCTCTCTCTTTTATCTTTTTTTCCTCTCTTTTATCTATTAATTTTAATCTATAAAGAATAAAACTTTATTAATATATATGAATTTAAGTTCTAGTATAGTGGCTACAAGAATTACTTAGCGGTAATTCCACACATACTCTACCATATAGATATATTATAGGTGTAGCGCTCGAGCTTCATCTCTAAGTTATATATATATATATATATATATATATATATAAAAGTCCTAGTGTAGTGCTATAACTGATGTTTTACAAAATAACTCTACCTAAATTATGCAACAGCAAAATTTTACCGAGGCAATAGAAGAAGAGTGGGGGCAAAAAATTTTTAGTATTAATTACATGATTATGCCTCTGATTAATAATTTCTCAATTTATTCCTTTGTTTTTAGAAACTATATACGTATCATTTGAATTAAAAAAACCAGTTTCAATTTCACTTCTTGCACATTCCGTCGACGAAAAATAAGGAGAAGATAAAAATACTCTTAATTAGAACCGAATTTATTTCTTTAATATATTGTTCTTGAGAAAAATTCTTAACAATCTTTTAAATATTTATGAAATATAAAATTGAAGATCTCTTTTTACAAATTTATATTTTGTTTTGGGTCCTTTATGTCTTCTAAACTTACAAAATATTTTCATTACCTATATAAGGGTATTTTTGTGGTTAGTTTGTCCAATTTTTTCCATTCACAAAGAATGCGAGTGATGAAAGTGAAATAAGTTTTTTAACACAAAGAAAACCTTTGCAGCATTTTCTAAAACAGAGGGACAAATATTTAAAAATAATTTAAAGTTTTTTTGTTTTGTTTTGTTTTTTTGTTTTTTTTGTATTGGTGCACCCTAAACTTATTATAGAGTTATAATTTACATCCTGAATTTTTAATTTTAATAATTTACATCATAAACTTACAAATCTGTAGCAATTTGCACCGCATTGATGAACAATGTTAATTTTTTAATGAAAATTGATACTTCACTTGCATATAGATTGTTAATTAACAAAGATAAAAATGATTATTTATATCATGAATTTACAATTCCTATACAAATCACACATCAATTTCCTTCAAAAAATTAATATTATTGTCAATGGGGTGCAATTTGCTATATATTTATAAGTTCATAGTGTTAATTATCAAAATAAAAGTTTAAGGTATAAATTACAACTTTATGATAAGTTTAGGGTGTATCAATACAAAAAAACCTAATTTAAATTATGATGTATAGTTATGTAATTAACCCTTTCAATTCGCCTACAATTTTATTGGAGAAATTGGGGGCAGGGGCAACTAAAAGATCCGCTACGGTGCATGTACATGGGATGTATCAAGTAGGCCTAACCAGTACGAAGTTGATTTCTTATTGCTCTCTATAAATATATTTTTTTATTTATTTTCTGTAGACAAATATAAAAAGGTTGTTCCATGGTAGGGCTTAATACAGGATGTCTATGTTTTTACCTGTCATATCTGTTCAAAATTACATTAAATAAAATAAAAATGGGTAAATCTTTTATAAATTCTGATAAAAATGATTAACGTGTATAACTCGTCTTGCTCACTATTTATTTTATTTTTTACGTGACCGTATTTATGGAATTAGTTCTTGCATTATCTTAAAATTGTTAAATTATTAATAAAGAGGAATTTGGGAAGATAGCCTGTTTTTAGCCACCTAATTCCAAAAACAAAACAAACAAAAAAAAAAAAGTCACCTATTTATATTACAAAGAAAAAAAATCCTCTTCTCTCTCGTATTTTCCCCACTCTATCACCTCGCTCCAGTGAGACCTATGTGTGGGACTAATTCCCTGCACACACGAGCTCTCTGGTGTGGGGCTAAAACGACGATGGTGCTGTGAGGATGGCTCGATAACTTGGAGAGTGGATAGCTTCGGGATAGCAGTAGAGTAGAGAGAGTAGGTTGGCGGAGGGGGAAGATATAAAAACTAGAGAAAAAGAAATCAACAATTTACTTCCTAAATCAGTAAATTATTTTAACAAATCACTAATTTACCATTACTCAGTCTAAGTAATGGTAGATTAGTTATTTACCTGTCTTTAAGGGAAATAAATTTTTATTTTTAATTTAACAAAACTAATAAAGACATTTTTTTGAAACATGTTTTAGAACGGGTAAATGGGCAATATACCATATTAAAGTGTACTACTTTAAAATTATAGCATGTAGAAAAGATACAGCTACAAAATAGCATAATAAGGTAAGCAGCAAGAGAAAAACCCGAAAATACCCCCACATAAAAAACCCCAATTAGAAACCCTAGCAATCAAGGCCGGCATTGGCGCCGGTTATGTTGGGAGCGATAGGGACAAGAACGACCTCCGACTACACTCGCAAACTCGAGCAACGCGAGAATGGCAAAACCTCACTGTGGAGATCGCGATCCATACGAGGTCGCGATGGATCTCGCAGTGGAGATCACAATTGGAGGTCGCGATAGATCTTGCGAGGGAAATTGTGATTAAAGGAGGTCTCGACAAATCTGATGCTCTTAATTCCGACACCATTGTTATCGACGTTGCAAGCACGATGGACCGCTATCAAGTCCATCTTTTTGTCGCTGCCGGAATCGCGAGGAAGACCACAAGCCCTCACCGCAATCGCGAGGAAATTGCCAGAAAATCACGACCGTCCTTCCCGTTTCTGTCGGCACCAGATCTCCAAGCTCCTTGTGATGATTTCTTCGACAACCCACCGTGATCTATGTCTTCTCCGGCGAAAGCTTTGGGTTATGGATTTTGGGGTTTATTTATATTTTTCTTAATGAAAGCATGAATTATTATCAATTAATATTTAATAATTTTGAAAAAAAAAAGTGTAAATAAATTTATTTCCAAACAATATATTTACTATTTAAAAAGGAAAAAAAAAACAGTAAATAAATTTATTAATGGGAGAGGCTGTGGTAGAGCATATCACAGAGTAACTTCTGGTGAAGCTTTTTTTTGAACCGTAGAGATTTAATCGAACAGTTGAAATATTGTTAGTGTACCATACTTATCATATAATTTACCTCATATTACCATTCTCACCCCAAGTCTTCTTCGTCGCCGGCGACCTTCCCTCAGCTGGCGACAGCCCTGACGCTGGCGACCCACCCCCGGCCCCCCCCAAACCCAGGCCTCAGCCTCCGCCCCTCCCCACCCCGCCCTCCCCCGCTGGCCCACTGGTGCCCCCCCCCCCCCCACCCCCACCCCAGGTCCCCCCTCCACCCCAGGTCGCCCTCCGTCCCCCCCCCCCCCCAACCCCCCACCCCCACGCGACGGGACCCCCCACTCCCCTCTCTCTCTCTTCCCCTTTCTCCCTTCCCCCGGCCCCCTACCCCACCTCCACCCTCGACGGGGACCCCCATCCCCCTCTCTCTCTTCTTCTCTCTCTCTCTTCTCGCGTCGGGGGTGTGGGGGGGGGGGGGGGGGGAGGGGGGGCGTGGGCTGGGAAGCGAAAGAGGGGAAGAGAGAGAGAGGAGAAGAGAGAGAAAGGGGAAGAGAGAGAGAGGGGGTGGGGGGCTCCCCGTCGGGGGGGGGGGGGCACCGAGGGGCGCCATGGTGCGGTGGGTGGGTGTGGGGAGGTCGGGGGAGGGGGGCCTGGAGTGGAGGTGCCGAGGGAGTGGGGACCTGGGGTGGGGGGGCGTCGGGCTGGCTAGGGGCTAGGGGGCCGACGAGGTGGGGGGGCTGGGTGGGGGCCTAGGGGTCCCAGGGCGTGGGGGGCCTGGGGTTTGGGTGGGGGGGGGGGCGGGGTTGGTCACCGGCGTCAGGGCTGTCGCCGGCGACAGAGAAGACTTAGTGTGGGAATGGTAATTTGAGGTAAAGTATATGATAATATGGTACACTAACAACATTTCAACCATTCGATTAAATCTCAACGGTTCAAAAAAAAAAGCTTTACTGATAGTTACTCTGGGAGAGGCTCTACTGCAGTCTCTCCCTTCATTAATAAGATATTTACCATATTGATGGTATATTTTACTCGGAAATCCGCTATATAAAGTAAGTTAAATATTTATAAGTAAATCTTATTCTTTACTAGTAAATAAATTTGTTCTTAAACAAGATATTTACTCGGAAATCCAAAATTTTTGTCATTATATTAAGTATATTAAATATTTTAAGTAAATCTTATTATTTATTAATAATATTCTAGTTTTCAAGTTGTTTTAAAATAACTAATTTATTGAGTAATTCAAAATATTTCTTTGTAAATCTTAGTATTTACTATTGATTTACATTATTTAAAAAATTATTAACTAGTAAATCTTAATATTTACTAATAAATTTTAGTATTTACCAATATTAATATTGTTTTAAAAATTATTAATTTATCAAGTAAATCAAAATATTAACTAGTATATCTTAGTATTTATTAGTAAATATAAATTGTTAATTTAAATATTTACTAATTTTAATTATTTAGTAGTAAATATAAATATTTACTATATATTTACATATTTACATATTTACAAACATTATAACTTAGGTATTTACTAGGTAATATGATAATTTCAGGTAAATCCATTATTCACCTTTTCATAATTTGAGATATTTACTAATTAAAACCAACACTTACATTATATCATGGTAAATACATGACAAATTACCATAAAAAAGAAAAAAAGTTACATATTTTATTATTTTATAAGAAATCCCTCAAACCTAAATAATTTCAAATCAGCCCCAAATTTATAAGAAAATTGAACTCCCAAGCTTGAAACCCTAATTTTATCATCATCAAACTTGAAGGGCCTGTTTGGTGTACAAGTTCAGTTTGAGTTGAGTTGAAATTTTTAAGTTTGAATAGTAATTTTTGTTGACTTTTTCAGAAAAGACAAAAAACTTTTGGAGAAAAGAAAAAAAAAAAACATGATGAAAAAAGTACAGTTTAGTTTAAACCAAACTGGTAAACCAAACGGGCCCGAAACCCTAATTACCCAGTCTCCAAATAGCTATAGGAGAATATGACAGCATCAGTGCCAGAATTGAAACGAAAAAACTGGAGTTGATCTGCGAAAAAACAAAAACCATAAACCAACAAACCCAAACCCAACCACATTGCGATGGAACTGAGGGAGATCGTGAGTCACGCCTCACCGAAGCTATTTCCTACGCAACTTGCAACTTCGAGAACGGCAGCTTGTGTGATTTCTGATGGCGCCTATATGGTTTCTGATGATAACCCGCACCTTTAACAGTGTCAGCGCCAATGAGGAGATGCTTAAACTTGGCCCGTGATTTCGCACCTCTGACATTTCAATGAGTTCACTACGATGGCGACAATGACAGATGATCACGAACCTCTACTCGCCGAGGAGATCAGCGGTCGCCTGGAGCGGTCCTCGTCGTCGGAGAAGAATAGCGACCCCGATGGAAGCATACGCAAGGGGCTTGGGGGAGGACAGGGGTAGATCTGGAATTTGGGGAAAAAATAGAGGAAATATGCTATTTTGTTCGTAACTTTTAAAATATGCTATTATGTTTAATTAGTACATATAAATATGCTATTTAGAGATTGTTTGACACTTTCACTCAAACGAAAATATTTCAACTCAGTTTTTGTCTTTTTCCCAAAAAATTTTTAAATTCAAAAAAATTTACTATTAAAACTAAAATATTTCAACTCAAACTTAGACACCAAACACCCCTTAGTGCAATTACCGTTTTTAAAAATGGCTTTTTGTTCACATGACATATCCTCTTAATAACGTGTCTAGTAGAGTGTATGAAACAACAGGAAAGAAATATATATATATATATATATACACACATTTTTTTTTTGAAACGGGAAGTTTATTAAATTTAAAAAGGAGATACAAAGACACAAAATATATATATGACCCTATATTATATGAGACAAAACCCTTCAATAAGAACGAATCCATCGATCAGTAAATTATGATGACGCTTAAATGGAAAAACGCATGCTTGAGGCCCGACAACGGATATATACCTCAACACACTAAAATCGAGCACATATGAGGCTCTTTTTGACAAAACCCTGACAATCGATGGAATATCTCAATCAATCAAGGGCCAAGACAACTCCAAGACTCAGATCTGACGGACAAACAATCAACGCAGAAAGTAGGGAGACCACCTCTATTATTAGAATTAACAAACTGAAACATAACACTCAGATAAAAGACGGTGAATACATCACAATTATTACACACAAAACTACTAACCAAAAAACAAAGAAACCAATCATATAGAAAGAGTACTTGTCGAAAACAAGATCCATATCGTCAAGAGAAATTGGGTTGTCAAAGTTGAGCCACTGCAGAACCTCTCGATCTTACTCCTTCTCGCATGCTACACCGATCCTCCTCCAACAAGCTTGTCTCTTTCAAAACTCTCATCATATGATTGTCAAATCCATCTGGGAAATTAGAGACAGTCTAAAGGATGCCACTGGAGTCCGACCCAAGAGGAGAAAACAATTTAAAAACCCTAATTCTCACGCGTTAAAGAAAGAAAGAAAAGAGAGAAGATGAAAGTTTCTATTTTTTTAAGAAAAAGAAAGTGTCTCGTTGATATACATTTAATTCCGCACGATACAAGGAATTAAATACGTACGGCTACAGTATTTTCACTTCTAAAAACAAATAAGACAAATAAATAAATGGGTTTATAGCTAAATGGCCTTTTTAAAGAATTTTTTTAATAAATGACGGAAATTTTTAAAAATTAGTTAAAAGATCATTTTTTCTAAAATGATTAATCAATTTTCTTAAATGGTCAATCAGTCGTCGTAGTCAATCAGTGATTGACTTACGATTAATCACTGATTAACCATTACGTAAATTACTAAATTTCATAGTCAATCACTGATTAACCATAAGTCAATCACCAATTTTCATATTCAATCATTGATTGACCATTAATCAATTATTGATTAACCAAACCTGAAAATGTTCAACGGTTATTTTCCTAAATATAAAAAAAAAAATGATCATCTATTAAATTGAGTGATTAAAAAATGTCACCTAAACTAATTTTTCATTAATAAAAAAATAAATAGCTTGTCCAGCCATTAATGTAATGGCTCCAAAAAGATTTAGCCGAGCCAGGAGCAAAAAAACATAAATATATTTAAATTAAAACAGATCTCTCATGCATAAAGTTGAAAGGCCTGACTTACATAACAAAATATAAGAAAATAAAATAAAATAAAACAAATAAAGTTGAGATGCTTGACTTAATTGAATGCAAGCTAACCAAAGTGGGTACTTTATTTCTGGCTGAGTCGAGTTGATCTATTTCCTTTTAACACTTTTTTCTATTTTTTTAATTTATAAATCCACAGAATAAATATTTGAAAATTTTCTTATCGCACAAGTTTCCAATGGGGTGGATATCAACATCAACCAACTCGAAGTTTCTCAATCTCATAAGAAACGGTTAACTTGAAAGGATCAATAAAAATCACAAAGTACAGAGAATATATATATATATATATATATATGTATATAAATATATGTTTGGGACTGCCATGAGAAAGGGTAATTTTGTCAGTTGCGGATTTTGTTGTTGAGGTTAGGAAACCACCAATGGATCTCCACACTTCCACACTTAATATGCCGCTGCCAACGACTCTGATGACCACGTGTCGCATTATGTTTCATTATTAAAAATATCTACACATACACAAAAATATGTGCAACATTTATATTTGCACATATATATTGAATGCATCGTATTTAGATTTTCTTACATTATACTATTCATATATTGATATAAAACATAAGCTATATTATGTTAAGGGTTCGTTTGGAGGAGGTTAATGAAAATGTAGTTTTGAAAGTTTATATTTAGTTAAAAAAATTATTTAGAGTGAAAATGTTTGAAATCTTGAAATACATTTGGAAAAAAAAAAAAATCAATATGGATCTTGAATTGTTTCTTTCAAAATTTTTTATACAATAAAAAAATAATAATCTCATTTGGACATGAAATATCAAAGTTATGGAAGTTTAAAATTTGAGTTTACTGTAGATTTGAAGATCAGTTTTGAGTTGAAGAAAAAGACTAGAAAAAGTTTTGGAAACCAAATATCCAAATGTGCCCCTAAAAGGGCCCTTGAATCACTATAATAACCGGACGATTTCAAATTAATATTTTTCAATAATACTTGTATTTTTCACTAATATCTAAACAATAGTATGAAACGAGATTCTAAATAAAAAATTATATGTAAATTAACTAGTTGTTACATATTTTTAGATAGAAAGTTACAACTACCAAATGTATTCGGCCACCGGATATAAGACATTTCCTATATATATAGACGCATGTATTTTTATAGGGTCCTTCTATGGAGCGATATCTTATTTTGCACTACGATGTCCTACTAGTAGAAAAACCTATTTAACTATTGGTTTAATCTGTTAACGTCTGATATATGAGTGTCTATCTTAAAAATTTACGGCGCATGATATTGACCTACTTCAATCATGAATTAGACCGTTGAAATTTCAATTCAACGACTAAAACAATAATGTTTATATCGATAGTGCTACAAAATAGAAGGTTCTATCGAAGATGTTTTCATTTAATGTTTTTTTTAATTTGTTTAATTTTTAATTTTACCAATTATCATTCAAGTTATAAAAATAAATACATACTTCAACAATTATTATAAATATTTTTGACCGACTTAATCTGCTAAAATCGTCTATTTTATATCACAGAATTAACACAAGGATACTTATTCACATATAAATATTGGAATAAAAAATATATACTTGCACATAGGATATATTTTTGTCGAATATAATTTTGAAAAATTAAAATATTAGAGTAAATGTTTAACCGTATTAAAGGTGGGTTTCGCTGACAGAACCAAATATGGCAGTTATTGTTGACAGTTGCTATAAACCAACTATATTTTCCAAATAATTTTTTTTCTAAATGGCATCATCATATTTTGCTTCATCAAAGTCTTTGTGTTTTTTTTTTTAATTTTTTTTTAATCTCAGCAAAAGAGAAAAGGAAAATATGACATCAAGAAACTCTTATAATTGAACATTAAAACTCTCAGCTATTAAAACTCGCCTACTCCAAATCCCCACTGATAATTGAACATTCTATATCTTATTTTTAATCTTAATCTTAACTCTTATAATAATAATAACAATAACAACAATAACAACATATATAAAAAAAGAATGAATAACTACTTCCTATTTGCTGACACGTGTACGCTGTCATCCCCTTTTTTTCCCCTTCTCTTCTCCTTGCTTTTGTTTCACGTTTCTTCTACTTTTTATTTTTGACCTTTTGCTATCTGTTACTTTTGTCATTATTATCTACTTCCTACTCTCTCTCCCTCTATAAACTTTTTCTTGTTTTTGTCTTTTGTGTTTTTTTGTGTTTTTTTTTAAATAAATATTCCAACATATAAGACTTTTCTTTTTTAATTTGCCTAATTTTTTTTTTTCACTAATAAGATGATCCTATTGAAACATCAATTTCTTTATTATCTTTCTAACCAAATTTTATATGTAACAGTTTCATTAGACCATATTATTCCAAAATTTCATCTATTATTTTTATCATGGTTTTTCTTTTATCTCAAACTGTATCTTTTTTTTTTTTTTTTTAATATTAACTTATTAAGCAAGCGTTTCATGCATCAGTTGCATTCAAATGTATTTTTTTTTCAATTTCAACTATTCAAGTCAATTATTACAACTATGGGACTTAAATTTTAAAATCCCATAACTTTGTATATATACAAATTCAAATGAAATTTTTTAAAATTATATAAAATTTCGAGACAAATAAAATAAGCACCATATTTTTTTTTCTGAATACATTATAAGTTCTTATAATTTTTAACTCCAGCCATTCAAACTCATGTATTAAAAGCACAACAATTTAACTGAAATCCAACTAAAAAAACTCAATTCAAATATGTGCACAAAAGGCACTACTACAAATACGGGATTTCACGACGGTACTTCGACGACCGTTTTTTAAAAAACCGTCGTGGAAAAGAGTAAAAAACACGGAGCGGAAAAAAGTTTACGAAAACCGTCGTGGAAAATTAAAATTCCACGACGGTTTTTTAAAACGGTCGTGGAAACAGGAGTTTTCCACGACCGTTTAATCTAACGGTCGTGGAAAACTAGGTTTCCACGACCGTTTCTCTAAACGGTCGTGGAAACCTTCCACGACCGTTAGGTTAAACGGTCGTGGAAACCTAGTTTCCACGACCGTTTAACTTAACGGTCGTGGAAGGTTTTCCACGACCGTTAAATTAACGGTCGTGGAAACCAGGTTTCCACGACCGTTAGGTAAACGGTCGTGGAAACCTAGTTTCCACGACCGTTTAACTGTTTTCCACGACCGTTTACCTATAACGGTCGTGGAAAACTCCTGTTTCCACGACCGTTTTTAAGAAACCGTCGTGTAAAATTCGCGAAAAAAGTGCATTTAACACCGGAAATTTTTCAACTCTAGCTTTCTCTGCATCCCAATCTAATTCTGATCGCTCCGAAAACAAGCAGTACACCGTTTGGACGTCACTACCACCATCCACTATATATATATATATCCATCATCATTATAAATTCTCTTTAAGTGATAACTAATTATTGATTGACTAGTTTTTGTTGTGTTTTTTATATTAATATTATTGATGATTTGTAGATATGATTTTATAAATTAAGGTGTTTTTTGTTTTATATATATGTTTTGGGATCGATTTAGAGTTAAATTGTACAATGGGTGGTAATAAATTAATTAAGTTATCAAGATGAGCTATGTTTCCCCCGGTATTTAGACCTTAATTAATTATGGTTGTACGTTTAGATGGGTTTGTATTTTAATTTGTTATGTTCTTAAGTCGATCGATTTTCAATTGTTGATGATCAATTAATGGGCCGTTGTTAATTAATAATGAAAATTATATATATGCATGTTACATTAAATAGAGTAATCGACCTTCTAATAAAGTATTTAATTTTATTTTTCTATTTAGGAGTTGCAAATCATGGACAGGAAATGGATGTGGTTTGATAGATTGTCTAAAGCTTATGAAGTTGGTGTTGAAGATTTTTTGTCATTTGCCAAATCTCACACACAAGATGATAAGATTCCTTGTCCTTGTCAAATTTGTGGTAATCATAGATCTCATTCCATTGATGATGTTAGAGGGCATTTGCGCGCTTATGGGATTATTTGTTCTTACCAAACTTGGTATTTACATGGTGAAGCTTTTTTCGATATTAAATCTACTTCGACGACGGCTAAAGGTAAAGAGCCTATTGTTGAGGAAGACGTTGGTGATAATATGTTCAATATGGTAAATGATTTGGAAGAAAACTTTGTGCACCGTCCGGAGTTATTTGAGGCAATGATTGATGATGCCGAAACGCCCTTGTATGTCGGGTGTACAAAATATACGAAATTAGGGGCATTGGTTAAATTATGGAATATGAAAGCGGCGGGAGGGTGGACGAATTCTAGTTTCACGACTCTTTTAGCATTTCTAAAAGATGTTCTGCCGGAGGATAACAAAGTGCCACCTAGTATGTACGAGGCGAAGCAGACGTTGAGCACTTTGGGAATGGAATATGAAAAGATACATGCTTGTCCAAATGATTGCGTCCTTTACCGGAAAGAATATGAAAATTTACATGAATGTCCGGTTTGTAACGAGTCAAGATGGAAGAAGGGCAAGATGCCATCGAATGGTAGAAAAGGAGTGTCGGTTAAGGTGTTATGGTACATTCCACCTGCTCCACGCTTACGTCGTTTATTCCGCAATGCCGAGCATGCTAAAAATTTGACATGGCACCATGATAAACGTGTTGACGATGGTAAACTTAGGCATCCGGCCGACGCACCACAATGGAAGACCTTTGATGACAATCATCCAGATTTCAGTGCCGAACCAAGGAATTTACGTCTCGGTTTGTCAACGGATGGAATGAACCCATATAGTAACATGAGTAGTCGACATAGTAGCTGGCCGGTCATACTTGTCAACTACAATCTCCCACCAGAATTGTGCATGAAGCGGAAGTTCTTGATGTTGACATTATTAATCTCTGGCCCGCAACAACCGGGGAATGACATTGACGTGTACTTGGCACCATTAATCGATGACCTCAAAAGCTTGTGGGAAGATGGTTTACAAGTTAAAGATTCTCACCGTGGAGATACGTTCAATCTTCGTGCAATGTTGATTTGGTCAATTAATGACTTTCCTGCACTTGGCAACCTATCTGGTTATCCGGTGAAGAGTTCTATAGGTTGTCCAGTTTGTATGAAGGATACATCTTCCATCCGGTTGAAGAATGGTAAGAAAACCGTTTTCCTTGGTCACAGAAGATTTTTGCCAACAAATCATCGATACCGCAGACAAAAGAAGGCTTTTGATGGTAATACCGAAGAAAGATCCGCTCCTCGGATTTTGTCTGGCGAAGCCGTTTTTGAGATGGTTAAAGATGTTAAAGTAGTTTTGGGGAAGAGAAAACGTAAGGCTCCAGCTGTCGATGGACCTTGGAAGAAGAAGTCAATCTTTTACGAGCTTTCATATTGGAAGTCACTTTACATTCGTCATTGCTTAGATGTTATGCATATTGAGAAAAACGTTTGTGAGTCGATAGTGGGCACGTTACTTGACATTCCAGGCAAAACTAAAGATGGTGAAAAAGCACGGTTGGATCTTGAAGAGATGAAGATTAGACCAAATTTGCTCCCTGATAAAAGATCGACGGGCACATACTTACCTCCGGCAAAGCACACATTGTCGAGACAAGAGAAGAGAAAGCTTTGCGAATGGCTTGCGTCCGTTAAAGTGCCAAGTGGGTACTCTTCTAACTTCAAACGATTGGTGTCGATGAAGGATTTAAGGGTCATTGGAATGAAAACACATGATTGTCATATCTTGATGCAACAATTACTACCTCTTGTATTGCGGGGAGTTTTAACGAAAGACGTGCGATATGCAATTACAAAGTTATGCTCATTTTTCAATTCAATATGCTCGAAGGTAATTGATCCACTGATGCTAGATTCGCTGCAATCGGAACTTGTGATGACATTGTGCATGCTTGAGAAGTACTTCCCACCGGCATTTTTTGATATCATGATCCACCTAACGGTGCACTTAGTTCGGGAAGTTAAGCTATGCGGACCGGTCCATTTTAGGTGGATGTATCCTTTCGAAAGGTACATGAAGGTTTTGAAGGGTTATGTGAAGAACCGAAATAGGCCGGAGGGATGTATAGTTGAAAACTACATAGCCGAGGAGTCAGTTGAATTTTGCTCTGAGTATTTGTCTACCGCGGACCCAATAGGGTTGCCAAGGAGCAGGCTATTTACGTCGAAAGGACTATCCGTGGGCGTTCATTCACCAGTAAATCGAGAGGAATGGGAAAAAGCTTCCTTGTATGTTTTGCACAATGCTAAGGAAGTGGAGCCTTTCATTGAAGTTCACATGACGGAATTAAAAGTTGCGAATCCAAGAAAAGGCAGATCTGAAAAGTGGATTCAAGATGAGCACAACCGGATATTTCGGGAGTGGCTAAGAAAACATTTGCATATGAAGTCTGTCCATTCTCAAGACTTAATGAAGATAGCAAGAGGACCGTCATCGATAGTCACAAGATATACATCGTACTTTGTCAATGGCTACACCTTCTATTGTCGCGAAAGAGATGAGAAGCATACCGTCCAAAATAGTGGTGTCAGCCTTCGTGCGGAGTCTATGCATATTTCAGTCCGCAAAGGACAAGAACCCCGTGTACGGTCTCATGAACTACTATGGGTTCATTGAAGATATTTGGGAACTAGATTATTGCGGCTTGCGGATATCACTTTTTAAATGCAAGTGGGCTGACAATAATTTTGTTAAGCTTGATAGGGACGGCGTGACAGTGGTGGACTTTAGGCGTTTGGGATACAAAAATGATCCTTTCATTATGGCGTCGCAAGCAGTACAAGTCTTTTACACAACGGATCCCGCCAATTTAGAGTTGTCTTTAGTTGTGCCAATTAAGCCAAAAATGCACGGGGATGACCAAGAAGATGTTGAAGATTGCAGCGACATTCCATCTTTCACAAACGGATTGCCACCGGTGGACGAGATTGATGATTTGGACGATGATGCCTCACACTTGCTTCGTTTAGATGTAGAGTGGACACGTGTTGAGAACAGTAAAAAGAAAAACAAACAAACTTGACATTTTATTTTTCGTTGTATAAGATTGATATATATTACACACTATGTACAATATATTACTTTTTTTGGATGAAATGTCAATTAAGTTAGAATTAATAGAAGATATTTTTTTTGTTCAAATTGGCATGTTCGTGCATAACACACAGGTGTGGGTGAGGCGAAGGGATTATAAAAGGAAAAAATTTTGGTCAGATTACAATATTACATGTTACAACGACGGTTTTTTATTGAAACCGTCGTGGTATGTGCTGTTTTTTTTTAAAAAAAAATTGTTTTTTAGCACAAATTTTTTTTCCAAAAATAGCACATACCACGACGGTTTTTTGTTGAAACCGTCGTGGTATGTTAAATACCACGACGATTTCAACAAAAAACCGTCGTGGTATGTGCTGTTTTTGAAAAAAAAAATTTATTTTTTAGCACAATTTTTTTTTCAAAAATAGCACATACCACGACGGTTTTTTGTTGAAACCGTCGTGGTATTTAACATACCACGACGGTTTCAACAAAAAACCGTCGTGGTATGTGCTGTTTTTGAAAAAAAAAATTTATTTTTTAGCACAATTTTTTTTTTCAAAAATAGCACATACCACGACGGTTTTTTGTTGAAACCGTCGTGGTATGTTACATACCACGACGGTTTCAACAAAAAACCGTCGTGGTATGTGCTGTTTTTGAAAAAAAAAATTTATTTTTTAGCATAATTTTTTTTTTCAAAACAGCACATACCACGACGGTTTTTTGTTGAAACCGTCGTGGTATGTTAAATACCACGACGGTTTCAACTAAAAACCGTCGTGGTATGTGCTGTTTTTGAAAAAAAAATTATTAAAATACAAATTTTTTTAAAAAATATACCACGACGGTTTCTAATTGAAACCGTCGTGGATTCGTGAAAAATTCAAATTTCACCCGAAAACCGTGCGCGCGGATTTTTTTTGTTGTTTTTAACTCTCCTATCTCGATTTTCACTCAATGTTTTCGGCATTCTCACCCTTATTTTGCTTTGGTTCTCCTCCAATCTCCATTTGACTATCTTATTTTGGCACCATCTTTGCCGCCCATTCTCTCTCTTTCCTCGCCCACTCCCCTCTCCTCTCCCCTCGCCTCTCGCCGCCCACTCCTCCTCTCCCTCCCTCTTTCCTCGCCGCCCACTCTCCCTCTCCCTCTCCCTCGCGTCGCGCCCACTCCCCCCCTCCCTCTCCCCTCGCCGCGCCGCCCACTCTCCTCTCTCCCCTCCCCTATCCTCGCCGCACACTCTCCCTCTCCCTCTCCCTCCCCCTCGCCGCCGCCGCCCACTCCCCCCCTCCCTCTCCCCTCGCCGCGCCGCCCACTCCTCCTCTCCCTCCCTCTCTCCTCACGCCCACTCTCCCTCTCCCTCTCCCTCCCCCCTCGCCGTCGCCGCCCACTCCCCCTCTCCCTCTCCCCTCGCCGCGCCGCCCACTCCCCCTCTCCCTCCCTCTCTCCTCGCCGCCCACTCTCCCTCTCCCTCTCCCTCGCCTCGCCGCCCACTCCCCCTCTCCCTCTCCCCTCGCCGCGCCGCCCACTCCCCCTCTCCCTCCCTCTCTCCTCGCCGGCCCACTCTCTCCCTCTCCCTCTCCCTCCCCCTCGCCTCGCCGCTCACTCCCCCTCTCCCATTTCTACTCGCCCGCCCACTCACCGTCTCCCTCTCTATCATTGCCGTCGCCCGCTCGAAATCTTGGTAAGCCGAAATACCCGCCCTTCTCCACATGTTTTTTAAGTTAAAAATTTAGTTGATTGTTGTTATGATTTTGGGTGATTTTTTCCGACAAAAGATTAATTGATTTTGCATGATAATTCTTTTCATATTACATGTTCGACCAATGCATATTTCATTGAGACTTACTTGCTTATTGTACAATGTTTGGGTGAGGCGACGGTTTACCAATTTTTCGGAAAGTTTTGATTTAGTGACGTCAATGTTGATTTGTGATTTTTCCGTCCAATTAAGCGCAAAAAGTTTTGATTATGTGACTTCTATATATGTTATCATGTTCACATGTGCTCACGAATGCCAATTTGAGTTCGAGTTACTTTTAGATTAAGTTAAAAAGTTTGTGTCACGAACGGAAAATGTCTAATTTTTGGAAAAATTTTTTGTTCTAAATTGGTTAATTTATCGCATATGTCATGTTCGATAAATAGCCCGATTTGGGTTCGAATTGGTTTAGATTGAATTAAAAAGTTTGTGTTACCATCCGTAAATGGAAATTTTTCGGAAAAAGTTTTTGATTGTGTTATTTAATCTATTGCATATGTCATGTTCGGTAAAATGCTAATTTGTTTTCGAATTAGTTATATATTGAACTAAATTGCTTGGATTAGGGACGAAATTGGGGATTTTGCATCGAAAATGTTGATTTTGAAACTTAGATGTTGATAAAATGCATATTTGATCCGTGGTTGTTTGTCATTTCCTCAATTATAAGTATATAGTATGTTAAGTTGGACGGATTTACAATGATATAATGTATGCTATCATGCATTATTTAGGTTTTGCTTGCCATGAGTATAAGTTTAATTCGATGACAAATATTTTTTTTTTATATATGTGTTTCAGCTTAGGAGTTGCAACCGGTTGATTTAAAATGTCGCAAGATCACGATGAGGAATGCTCAACGCAAACTGAAGTTGGAAAACCGCGACGCACCAACTCACCTAAATTTAATCCCGATGAAGATGGTAAACGAAGAGCAACTATAATGACAAGAGTCCACCAGGTTAGGACAAGAGGACAACGAATTGAAGTTTCGTTTGACGCGAAAGGGCAACCGTTAGGGAAGTCGGGTGATGAATTGCAGAGTTGGATTGGAGTGCTTGCTCGAGAGCATATACCCATTTGGATATCTGACTTTAGAAGTGCCGATTTAGCACCACGGAAAGAATTAGTGTGGATGGAAGTTGTAACTTCATTCACTGTTGATGAATCCCATAAAAGACAAGTTTTAAAATCTTGTGGGGAGTCAGCTAAAGGTTTTAGATATGATCTCTACCAAGCTTTTGTTAGAGATCATATTGATGAGGAAAATGTGTGGCAACGACCGCCAAAAGTTGTTCACAATTACCCCACCATTACCCAGGAAGATTGGGAAAAATTCATTCAGTATCGGCGTTCCCCGGAATTCAAAAGACTATCCGAACAAGGAAGTGAGATAAGAAAGAAGAGCAAATACGGATCAACCGGGGGCCGAGACGGATATAGGAAACGTGACCAAGCTCATGTACGCCATTTTAGAGGGCATAATGTGTAAATGGTATGTTGTACTTTCAATTTCGTCGTCTATGTTTAGTAACGGTAATTATTATATTGCAGTTTGAGAAGACGGGAAAATATGCAGAACGGTATGAAAGGTGGCTGGACATGCGCGTCAAACCCGATGGACAGTTCAAGAAGGAAGAATTTAAAAATATTGCCGAGACTATAGTAAGTGTTCGAATCCATTTATGTTATTATCATTCCGTACACTATGTATGCAATTACGAGTACATAACATTTTCATTAATTGCTACAGGAGGACATTACTCAACAAGAGACACAAGGAAGTTTTGAATCTGTGGGGACAGAGGACATATTGACAAAGGCATTAGGCAACGCTGAGCATTCGGGTCGGATTCGGGGTCAATCTAAGTTTGTTAAGCAGTCGCAATACTTCAACCTTGTGCGACCGCCAAGGGAAAAAGATGATGTTGAGGATATGAAACTAAAGATTGCCGCATTGGAAAGAACCGTACAGGAACTTTGTGCGAAGCACGGTATCAACCGAGAGAAAATTCCCGAGGAAATGGCCGGACCAACTGTAGATCAACACAACAGCTTCAAGGCTAGTTGCACTATGAATGAAAAAGAAGCTGGGGCGTCCGATCCGAATCCCACGCCGAATGCAAGTAAGGAATGCCAGCTCTTTATTCCTGATTTAGTTAACGGAGGAGTCGTGCTTGTAGCAATCGGCAGGGCATACATGGAATGTGTTCCAACTGACACAGTCCATGGGAATCCTTTAGGTGAGGAGAATGTACGAGTGACAATTACAGTCCCAAAAATAAATAATGCACTCCTACCTATTCCGACGAATGAAGCCACATCTATTGAAGAAGCTGTCGGTGGGTTTGTTGCTTGGCCGAAAACTTTAGTCGTGCAAACAAGTTTGAGCCAGGCAAGTAAGTGTCCCAATCGTGCTCCTCAACGAGAAGCTGGGGGAAGCAAACGTACGAAAAAAAGAGCAGGGAGGAATAAATTAAAGTCACAACCGGAGGTGGAACAACAACCGGCGCAAGAAGAACCGCCTTCGTTTGACTTTGATAATATTTCCTTCGAATTGAGACCTTTGGCATTTTACGCACAAAGTTCCATGCGGGATGATGGTACACAAATAATCTGCCCACAACAACACTTCGTCATGGGCGATGATATGCCCATATATATTGGGTTTGAAGATGTATATCATTTCATTACATTTAAAGAAATTAGTGCAAACAGCATAATGATTTACATCAGGTAATACATTTATCCTTAAATAATTTAATTATTTTTCCTAATCTTATATATGTTGTTTTTGTGTAACAAGTGTGCCTAATTATTTTCCAGATATTTAGTCGAGTGTTGTGCAAGAACAGGTATGGATCAACGGTTCGAGTTTATTTCACCAGGCCTTGTCTCACCAGTTCAGCAGAATGTAGATCGTGCCACCTATGTTCGAGAGAGGGCCGATAATATTTTACGGATCTTAAGAAACGCACCAAAGGGAAAGCGTTTTCTGATGCCATATAACAGTGGCCAACATTGGATATTGGCAGTTATTGATCCGTGGGATGACTCGGTCATGTACTTTAATCCTCTTGGAAACGAACCGGGTGATGATTTTAAAGACCTAATTACGACGTAAGTATTCTTTTATATGTTCACATCTCTGATTAGACATTAAATAAAGGGTCGTGTAATTGTTTTGAAATCTTGTCAATTTGATAGGGCACTTAATGATTGGAAAGTGTTGGTTGGAAGCGGAATGAGACAGCGACGCAACTGGCAGACGTTGATTGATACCGTTCGATGTCCAATACAGGAAGGTTATGTAGAATGCGGTTATTTTGTGTTAGCTTACATGCGAGAAATAACCTTTACTGTTGATGGACTAGACGTGCTTCAAACCAAGGATTTTTATACTGATGCTGATATGAGTTTGGTTAGGCACGAGTGGGCTACATTTGTCATGCGGTTTATACAATATTGACTAGAAACAATATATATAAAATTTTCACTTGTTATATTAGTTGTTGTACATTGTTATCCAAGTAATTAAATATTTTTTGTTGAAATTATTATTGGATGTGTACTAATAAATGAAACGAATTTCCAATACGAAATTTTTAAATGGCCATTGCTACCATGACGGCCATTCTCCTGGCGAGACCGTCGTGGCATGGAGAACCACAACCGGGGAGAGACCACGACGGTCTCCAGGGGTGACCGTCGTGGTTTCACCAGGAGACCACGACGGTCTCCAGGCGAGACCGTCGTGGTTTCACCAGGAGACCACGACGGTCTCCAGGCGAGACCGTCGTGGTTTCACCAGGAGACCACGACGGTCTCCAGGGGAGACCGTCGTGGTCTCACCAGGAGACCACGACGGTCTCCAGGCGAGACCGTCGTGGTCTCCACAGGAAACCACGACGGTCTCCAGGGGAGACCGTCGTGGTCTCACCAGGATACCACGACGGTCTCCAGGGGAGACCGTCGTGGTCTCCACAGGAAACCACGACGGTCTCCAGGGGAGACCGTCGTGGTTTCACCAGGATACCACGACGGTCTCCCCTGGAGACCGTCGTGGTTTCCTAAGATACCACGACGGTCTCGATAGGTGACCGTCGTGATTTCCTTCATACCACGACGGTTTTTTTAAAAACCGTCGTGGTATGTTCTAAAATTTTGACAAATGTTTCTTTTTTACCCGTTACACGACGGTTAAAAAACCGTCGTGGAATCTTAAAAGATTCCACGACTCTGGATTCCACGACGGTTAGAAAACCGTCGTGTAAGTGATACCACGACGGTTAAAACCCGTCGTGGAATCTACTATTTGTACTAGTGAGGCATGCTAAAATTTTGCTTTTCAAGTATTTATCCTCACTTTTTCCTTCTTTTTTTTTTTTTTTTCTTCATGATTTCTTTAATTTTTTAATCATATTTTTAAATTATGCCTTATTCAAATACTAATTCCTAATGATTTATTATGTTTAAAGATATTTTTTCCAATTATATTCATACATAAATATTTTTCTTAATTATATTCATACAAATTTTAACAAATTTATCACACACGTGCTACGCACGTGTTAAAAACTAGTATTTTTTAAACAAATATAAACTAGTCTGAAGGGTAAAACAAACTGTTTTGAAAATGCTTACAAAACCATCCTTAATGAACGGAAAAAAGAATGAACGGGAAAATGATCGCATTAATGCTTAGCGGAATATGCCTTGTTAATGGAAAATTTATCCAAAAAAAGAGGAGTACATCATATTCTTGAAATAACTATTAATGTTTTCCCATTTAAAATCGCCATCTTGCACATTGAATACAAGAAAAGGTATCCAGATATACTATTTTCACTAGGTTATCCCTTTATCTATCTTTCCATTTAAGCGTTGATATCTCGTCACACTTTATTTATCTTTCCATTTAAGCGTTGATACCTCGTCACAATTTACTATCTAAGGGCTTATTTGGTGAAACGGTTTAACTCAAACTAAACTGTACTTTTTCATCTCAGTTTTTGTCTTTTTCTAAAAAGTCAATAAAAATTATAACTAGTTTTTAAAAAATCAACCAATTAAACTTAAAAATTTCAACTCAAACCGTTTCACCAAATGGACCCTAAGATAACATTAAAGTCAACGAATTAAATGAAGTACCAACAACTTACTTTTTTTTCTCCTCTATTTTCATATGACTCTTTCTATCTACCCAAATAAATTGAGAAAATAAAATTGAATGCAGAAATCGGAACACGATTGAAATTCAGGAAAACAACTTTACGACTTAGAAATTGCAGATTCCATTCTCGAAATGTTGGAGTCAATATTCACCACAGGAGACGTCGGCGGATTAATTCGATCCACACTTCGTCTTCTTCATCTTCAGGAGACGAGAGACAAAATATTAACTCCAATCAGCATGGAAAACGCCAATGCTACAACCAAAAAGAAAGAAAGAAAGAAATGAAAAACAAAAAAAAACAAAAAAAAAGTTTGTGTTTTTTGGTGATAAATCGAAGAAAATATGTTTTTTTAAAAAATAATTTCTTTTATAACATCTGAATCAGCTATATATTGTCCTTTTTCAACCATTTGATTGTCACGGTCAATCATTTTATCAATTAATCAATTAAATCGCTTCCACTCTCAAATTCTCACTCTTTCCCCTCTAATCTCTATCACCCCTATTGGGGTTTCATCTCCGCAAATCTATTCTCTCTTTGGCATCTTTTTCTTTGTTTCCGATTTTTATGGGGGTTTTTTTTCCCCTCAACTACGTTTGTGTCATGCATGTGTCAAAAAAGTTTGAAAACAAAAACTGAACGATTTTAAAAAAGGTGTAAAAGATAAATTCTCCTTAAAAAAAAAAAAAAAAAAATTCAAATAGGGAATCGGCTGGTGATAGTTAGAACTCCGGTGTTGTTGACTCTACTGTTATCTTAGGTGGCAAATTGCAATGAGCTGTCAATATTTAAATGGTGAGACAGCTAAAGGGACAGCCTATTGAAGAGAGCAAATCCGGACTCCAAATCTTTCACAAAATATCAAATTATGCTAAATCAATACTCCGAAGCAATTATTTCCATATCTTTCTAGCTATTGTAAAATTGTTTATCATCATTATTATTTAATTTTTCTGTTTAGTGACCGGAGCTTTCGCCAGAACGTATGAATTGAAAGAGAATATGATTCAAAATTTACTTTCATATAATTTGCCATAAGGGATGAAAACATTTGACTTAGACTACTCTGTTTTACATGTATTTACCACCAATACCACTCAAACTTGTCACCTTTCAACAAATTGCCTCCAAAACTTCTAATTTTGATAATTTGCAACATGATTTTGTTAAATTGTTGCAATGTCGGACCTCTATATAAGTTTTGTTTTCCGTTAAATTAGTTTTCTGACGAAAAAATTTCCAAATATAATGCAAACCCTAATACAAATCTTTCAATTTTAAATCTTTAATTTAATGTAAAATTAATTAAAATGATATATTGTAACAATTTAATAAGTTCACGTAGTAAATTGTCAAAATAAAAAATTTGAAGGGTAGATCACCAAAAGATAACAAGTTTAAGGGGCATTAGTGCTAAATACCCATGTCTTTGCAGATACATTTAATTGAATGCTTGGGATCTCGTCAGCCTTTTGCATGATTTCTTTCCTACAGATATTTATACGTATACATATACATGTATAAATTAGTTTTGAGTCATGCGTGTTGCATATGCATTTTAATTTATTGCATTGTTAAAGATGTGTAAAATTAATTAAGTGGGGACATATTTGTGAAAAATTACATTTACAAGATAAATGAGGAGAAAATAAATTTCAATGAAACATATATAAAAAGATACAAAACTTTAAGGGAAAAGTTTAAAAGAGGACAAAAACTTGAAAAAAAAAAAAAAGAAAAAAGAAAGGAAAGGGGGTTAAAAAAAAAAAAAGGGTAAAGGAAGTAGGGGTGGCAATTCGTGTCACGTGTCGGGTTCGTGTCGTGTTAGAGCCGTGTCGATTTTTTTTTTCCCCGACCCGAACACGACCCGCGACACGAACACGACACGAAACCGCGACACGAACACGACACGAACCCGTCACGGGTGGACACGACACGACACGAAATTGACCCGCGACACGAAATTGACCCGCAACACGAAATTGACACGAAATTTGACCCGAAATTGACACGAAATTGACACGCGACACGAAATTGACCCGAACTTGACCCGCAACACGAAATTGACACGAAATTAACACGAAATTGACATGAATTTTGACCCGAAATTGACACGAAATTGACACGCGACACGAAATTGACCCGAACTTGACCCGAAATTGACACGAAATTGACACGAAAAGTGACACGAAATTGACACAAAAAAAAAAAAAAACGGGTCCACCCGAACACGACCCGTTTTTTTTTCGTGTCAATTTTTCCCAACCCGAACACGACCCGCCACCTATTTTTCTCAACCCAAACCCGTGAAATTCGTGTCGTTTTCGAGTCGTGTCATCGTGTCGCGACCCGTATTGCCACCCCTAAAAGGAAGACATATATTATTTATTGGCTGAGAGAGAGAGAGAGTAAAAGAAGGTAAAATAATAAAATAAAGAAATTATGAAAACAAAAGGAAAAAATGGAAAAAAGTATATAAAATAAAATAATTTAAGCTTCCGTTTGATTCACCATCGAAACCCAAAATTTCAACTCATTTTTATCATCTTTTTTAGAAAATCAACAAGTTTCTTAACTAGTTTTGTTTCAACCAAAAATTTTAACTCAAATCTACCAACCAAAGACATATTAAACCTTTCAATGAAAAAGTGAGTTTTGGTTGAAATGGTGAATAGTGTCATTTTTTGGCTAATTCTATATATTGTGTATCTATAATCTATAACTGTATATAAGTGTCAATAAGATTGACACTGTTCACGCCCTTCAACGAAAACGCATGTTCAATTCTATTGTTATTGTTATTATTATTACTATTATTATTGCTTCCCCCTCCGAACCACAAATTTTATTTCTTTTATTTTGATCCCATTTTTTGACTTCTCACTTAAAAGTTCCTATATTTTTTATTTGCCTTATTCGAAATGTTTTGTTTATTTCTCAGTATTAAAAAATATATATATATATATATATTTTAAAGATGCCCTTACTTAAATTTTTTTGATCCAAATTCGTAAGATAATGTTTAATAAAAGTGATATGATATGAGATGCATAAATACTTTTTTCTTTTAATTTCGAAATTAAAATTATCTTTTCAAATGAGCCCTTTTTTAAGCATATTTTTCCTTCTCAAATATAACTCTTAAGGATTTACTATCAGAATAAGGCATTTAAGAAATCCAATATGTTAAATACACACGTACATAGCTTCTGTTTTTTAACTAATATAAGTATATTTATGTGTGTGTGCGTGTGTGTGTGTGTGTGTATGTGTGTGTATCAGATCGTTTCACTCTCTTAAGTGGCTTTCAACGAAGTGGAGCTTCAAAAAATAAAAAATAAAAAATTAAGGTATTGAGGGTAGGTTGGCATCCAAACTTATGCACATGGGGGACAAAACACGTTAGCTCTAGGAAGATAAGAAAGTAAAAATTATGGTCTATATATGTATATAGATATTGTATCAAGAGTCTAAACCCTTGTGAATCAAGAAAGTGAGTAAGATATTCAAGCTTTTGGTCTGGTTCCCGCACATGAAGATATCCAAGCTTTGCTTAGAGAGGAGATCAAAATTCGAACTTATTCTTCTTCTTTCCTTTTCTTTTTATTTTTTTATTTTTTATTATTGTTCTTTTTTCGATTTCGGTATAAGAGATTTGAGTTCTACATCTTATAATAGAGTCATGTATTAAATTATCACTAACTTATACCGATAATCACTTAAAATTCGCAACTTGATAAATAGTGATAATGACGGAAAAAAAAAAAAGAAAGTTGAAATAGTTAATTTTGGTAATACTTTTATTTACGAATAATTTGGGCGTACTTTCGTCAAGCTCACATGATGGACACAAATTAAGGAGCAAAACGTCAAAATGGCTAAGAAAAAGGCAAAACACAAGATTTTTAGAGTGGTGCCAAATATGGCGTGCCCTTAATGGAGAACTTTGTTGCAATTAATTGACAGTTGGTGGGTACTTATAATCATAAAATTGTAGGGTTTAGCGTATGGGATTGGCATTCTCACTAGTAAATGAAGATTCCAAAATTTGTTGTCACATTTAGCCCGCAAATTAGGCATATGATGCTACCCCTTTGTCTCACCTAAATAGTCGGCTTATTTTGTTGCTGCTTTCAGTGGGTGACGACCATTTATTCAAACAATAATTAAAATCAATATTGACATTTATAGAGGCTATTACTCATCTATACCCTATATATCAATATCTAATATATATGATCACCTATTGTTATAGTCCATATATATGTGTACTCTTTTCAACTACGTGACCAATTGGATCTTTTGCAGTTTTCATAAGGGATAATATGTATTAATAACCTAGATATCCCTAAATATCAAGAATAACATAATCAATTTCTTCACTGAACTATTCTTACTAAGTAATAAGTCAGGTTTGAGGAGATTAATTAGAGCCTAAATCACCATGTCTGTGATGGTCTATCGATAAAAAATTAATTCCGTAATCTAAAATCTGAGTGTTAGGATGTTGATCTCAACTTATGTTCGTAGTTGTTTGTTTTTAATTAAAAGGGACAATAGTGGATGTTTTTCAGGTTCTACACTTCTAACCGTGTCAGTTTACAAATAAATTGTGGGAAAATTATCATTTATTTATGACAAGTGAACATGATCTTAATAAAGGATTATAATTACGAATATTATTCAACGTGATAGTAGGAGCCTCTGAGGTGAAAGCCGTTATCTTGCCTCCCACGCCTTGTCCATTATACTTGAACTAATACATACTACGGATGGTATTAGGGCGAAGCAGGTAAGCCTATTACCCCCAATTACCCAATCCTGGCCGCTTTTGACCCTCCGTACCTGCTTCCACATTGGTTATTTAAAGTTAGATCGAGGTCGAGAAATCCGAGAGCTATTCTCATATCCTACTACTCATTTTCTCATTAAGAGTTGTTTAGGGAAAAAAAAATAAAAAAATTTGATGAAAGTAAATGTAAAATTAGCACATGATCACAAATTTCTTATGAGTATTGAAGATAACTGTATGTATGTATTTTTTTTTTTTTTTAATCTTATCTCAAATCAGAGATTACAAAGGATTATATACAAGAATTAGTAGTTACTGCAACTTCTAACTATTACTAAACACTATTACGGTCAAATTATGTACCTCATTTCTCACCATAAACATGTTAACTTGGATCTCTCAAATTCCAAGAAACGAGTCGTAATGACTCCCCAACAGGTCGAATCGTGTGGTGAGAAATGAGGTACAAAATTTGAAAACAATGTCGTGGTATCCTCTTTTTGTACTAGTGAAAGCAATGTCCATAGTATCCTCTTTTTGTATTAGTGAAAGCAATGTCCATAGTGACATTGAATCGTTTGGTAGGAGGATGGTAAGACCGGTATCCATTATTTTGTGCTGAATACCCCAAGAACACACACTTTATGGCCTTTGGTTCCAGTTTGCTTGTGGGTAATGATGGACAAATTCATAAGCGAGCAGCCAAATACTTTAGCAATAAGGGTGCCTCTCCTTGGAAATTTGGGAGCATCAAGAGTAGCTTCTCTATCGGCTTTAGGTTGTCAAGGATCCTTGTCAGTGTTCTATTGATGAGGTTAACAACCGTAATGATGGTGTCTCCCTAATAGTGCTTTTGTACTATTATTCGGAATAGGATTGCTTGAGCAATTTCAAGAAGATGACAAATTTTCCGTGACACGTCAGTTGGTGCAGGATTCACGTTTTGTAAGTGGCCCATTAACTTGTGATTGAAATATTCCTTTCCATTGTCTGCCCGGAAGGTCTGAATAGTGGTTCCAAATTGAGTCTTGACAAACCGGTGAAATGTAGGAAAAATGGAGAAGACTTCATTGTTCCTCAATAGATAGACCCAAATCGTCTGCGCATAATCATCGATAAAGGCAACGAACCAATGATGGCCAGAAGTAATAGTAGCTTAAGATGGAATCCAAACATCAGAATGAATTAAACTGAACGGAGAAACAAATTGAATTTCTTTCAATGGAAGATGTTAACATCTATTTTTTTGAACAATGATGGAATCAATTTATTGAACTAGAAAAATGGTGCATGTCCTTATGGGTCGTGCCATAGGTAGATTTGGTCGGAACCAATTGTGTAGGAGACTAAATACTGAGGCTCTTCGTCAACGTTTTTCTAGTTAGAATCCAAGTAGTAAAGTTTTTCTTTCAATTTACTAAGCCCAATTGTCTTCCGTGAGCGATCCTGAAAACAACAACGAAAAGAAGTAAACTAAACCGAACAACATAATTCACTCATTATTTCTTGATTGACAAAAAATTATGACTCAAGTTTGGAGGTTGGAGAACAGAGTGAAGGATAATGTTATTTGTGATCTTTGTAGAACCCTGACCAACAACTGATGAGCAAGTTCCATCAGCCACTTTGATTTTTTCTCTTTCGGAACACGGAGAATAACTCAAAAAAAGATTAGACATACATATCATGTGTTCAGAGGTACCAGAATCAAACATCCAATCATTGGAAATTCGAGTAGGAAGTTAAAAGGATTTGAATACCTAAAGAGACCATGAAGCAAGAACCTGTTTTTTTCCGGTTCGTGGGTTTGTCTATTTGATTTATCAACTAGTGAAGCCATGCGATACCTTGTGAGTTGAGTTCAAGTTCACATAATTTGGCCTTTTCAGTTGCAATTTGATTTGCTTGTCTCAAGCACTGACCTCTGTGTTCATTGAGTTGCTTTATGTTTGTTGGCTTCCCGTGTAGTTTCCAACACATAACCCTAGCGTGCCTTGATTTATTGTAAAAGTCACACCAAAGTTTGTCTTTCTCGTCATTTCTCTTGTTCTCCCCTAGCCTTTTTGTAACAAGTGCAGAGAGTTCCATAGTTTAGCAATCAACTTCACTTGGTTTCTGATTATTTAATTCTTTGCTGCTCTCTTCCCCACGAACATAAAGAAAGGTCTCCTCCAATTTCAAGAAGTGGCTTCCAAGTCTTTTTTTTTTTTTTCAATAAAGATCTTGTTTGGTCAACAAACCTTTAAGGGTGTTGAAGTATGTTGTGGCGTCTGCAAGTCCTTGTTTTGTCTTAGAAATTACCTCTTGATTTGAAAGATCTGTAAAGCAAAACCAGTCTTGGAATATGTCTTGTTTATAGCATCCCAAAAAGCTTTTACTCTAGGAAGGAGCATGTTGATTCGGCTAATCTTAGGAATCAGAGTAAAGAAGCCATGACATGACCATAGAAGTTATAGCTTCCCAAATTTCATATCTAGGGTCATCATCAGAAGGTTTTATTGCAGCTCCGATGAGGTACTTTAAACGACCTATGCCTGTCAAAGAGATTATGGTTGATTGAGAGCATTCCATAAAGGTTTTCTCATTAAGCCTTCAAGTGGTGAGCTGAAATGTTGGTTATGCAGAGAAAATCATTGATTGTTGACGAGAGGCCGTAATGGTGGATGAAATTTCAGATTCTGGCATTCTTAATTAACTTTCTGTAAGGTCAAAACTTGGGGCAAATAAACACAGCTAGACCCAAAAATACTAAATTAGATCCACATAAATTGGGAAGCAAATAAAAATGAGAAACTTTGTTTGGTCCGAACCATAGGTGTTGGCGCTGTGGGGATCTGGACATGAGGCAGAGACGGCTACAGTTAGAGCTAGAGGAGGCGATGGTCATAACTATAGGAAGTTTGAAACCCTAGAATGAACTCCAATAGTCACAAACCCTAGCACAAGCGAGAACCCGCTAGCCGCGTGAACGAAACTTGAGCACGAGAACCCTTCGGCGCCAACCCGAGCAAGACTACCAATGGCACAAGAACTCACCAGAAGTAACGACCCTAGCAAAACCTAGTGGTTGCGACTAATGCGAGCGAAACTCTAGCATGAGAACCTATTGACGGTGATAACCAGAGAGAAACCGGTGCGATGTGAGTGAAACCCTAAAAGTGGCGTGAGAGAAACCAAGCGGCTGTGATCTCTAATGGTGGTGAAAAGTATGGATGCTATGGCTATGAAGGCCCAAAAAAAAATGACAATGAAGGCTAGAATAAAAAATGGCAATGAAGGCTGAGAAAAAGAAGTAGAGGACTAGAGGATCGGTATTTCTCTCTGATACCATGAAGATAATTGTGTAACGACTCATGCTTCCCTTTGATATGATATTGTCCGCTTTGGACCTTGTGCCCTTAAGGTTTTGCTCTTGGACTAACCCCAAAAGTCTTCATACCATCAAGAGGTGATCTCTTTACTTATGAACATCACATATATTCATTCCCAAACGATGTGAAACTGCACAGCTTATCATTTTCCTTATAGAGACTGATGACTGTCACAATCACCTCTCCTTTTGGGGCCCAACGTCCTCATCGGCCACACTTCCGGTTGGGTATAGGCTCTGATACCATTTGTAATGACTCATGTCTCCCTTTGGTATGATGTTGTCCGCTTTGGGTCTCGTACCCTTATGGTTTTGCTCTTAGGCTCACCCCAAAAGGCCTTATACCATTAAAAGGTGGCCTTAATTATGAACTGTCACATATATCCATTCCCAAGTGATGTGAGACTGCACAGCTTACTCTTTTTCTTGTAGAGACTGATAATTGTCTCAAATTGTATGTAGTTTTATTATCTCATCTCAAATCAGATATTACAAGGGATCATATAGAAGAATTAGTAGTCAATGCAACTTGTAACTATTACTAAACACCTAACAAACATAAACGCTATTGTTATGAATGTAATTAGCTGGCTTTAATTAAGATTAGCTAGTAAACACTTTTGGTTTTTCCCACAAATATGAACCAAAATCTTTAAACCAAATCTAAGCTCCGACAATCACAAATCAAAGAGTAAAAAATAAATCCAAACTACGAAAATACGAAACGAAATTTGAAAATGAAATTCACAAATAAAAATTGATGGAACATGGATACATAGAATTCAAGGCGTCAATTTTGCATGTCGATATCAAATAAAAAAGTTCATTACGTAAGAAAGCTTAAGTTAGCTAGCTAACATTGCGCTTATTAAATACCATGATTGGATATGTAACAGTCATAATAACTATGGCATGATCTATTTTAAGAGTCACAGACAAAGACCTTATTGAAGCTAATCAAGTCCATCACTATAAGAATAGTTACTTGGTTCATTTAGTTAAGTAGTAGCGTAAACGGAATTATTAAGATGTCGGGTGTTTCGTACATTGTATCTTAATTCAATCCTTTTTACTACAATATTTTCTCTCATAACAATTTGTATTCAAATCTATAAATCAAACTGGTATTAAATGTGTTCTTTTTTTTTTGGCTAAAAAACTAGTATTTTGATTATTCATGCTTCCAATATGTACAACAGCAGTCATTGAGTCTACAAAGTCGCCAGTCACTAAGCAGCCCAAACCTAGAAGTCAGCAATTTTATAATTATACAAAACCAATGTATAATGTCCAGAGATAATTATTTGTGTATTTATCAGTATTTTTAATTTTTTAAAATTTATCTTGACGCTAGAAGACTTTAGATTTACTTGTTATTATCTTCACGTTAAAACCAGTCAAAGGCGTACCGCAAATCAAGCCTTAAAATTATGGAAAAATCGAACCGGTACGCTGAAATTTGAACTGCTTGTATCAAGTGGAGACTGGGGACCAACAGCAAAAAGTACTAAAATGGTCTAGATCAGGGGCGAAATTACGTAAATTTGAACATTAGTATCCTTCTACAGTTAACCAGTGATGATAATTTTTTTTCCTTCAAAAAAAAAAATAAATAAATAAAAGAAAAAGGAAGTTCAAATTAATTTGGACCTATTAGACTGTTTGTTTAATAGTATAGATTTTAAAATAAGTGATTTTGACAAATGTCTCAAGAAGAGCATGTCTTTAAAATATTAGCCGCTCTATAATAATTTATGAATTATTATCCTTTTACAAGATAAGTTAAAAGTCAACTTAATATATCATTTCAAAAATATCAAGATAAACCAAAAGGTGTTCTGATAGAAGATCACATGGTAATTTATCAAAATTCTCTCCAGAGTGCTTTTAGTATTCAACATTATTTCCAATTGCCCGTGTGGATCTCCGGTTGCTGGAGAGTATTATGATAACTAAAATACTTTTAGATATTTTAGTAATGTATGTTTCGATACGTATTCTGTTAGGATATGTTTTAGTATTCAACATGATTTCAGCTCGTCCATGCTAGTCTCCTATTAGTAGAGAGTATTTTGATAGAATATTTTTTGATAATCTACTAAAATAATTTCCGTAGTCTCTTGGATTACCATGCTCTATTTTGGTTTTCTTATATATCCATTTTTTTTCATTAGTTTATTTCATTTTTTATTTCATAATTTTTATTTCAAACATGTTAATTTATCAGTTATTTTCCCGCTTTATGAATAAATAATCACTAGATTATTTTTTAAAAAATTAACACAAAAAAAAATACCAAAAAAAAAAAAAAAATTCAAGATGCTTCTAAAAAACCCATAAGTGTGATTGTAAGTATAGTAAAGCGATAATATCACATCTGATTTTGTTAAAAGGTGTACCGTTTGAATCCCCATCTTTAAATTTAAAATAAAATAAAATAAAATAAAATAAAATAAAATAAAAAAAAACTCATACGCTACCACCCAGCTGCCACCCTCCCACGGCGGCGACACCATCCCATGGCTAAATCCATGCCGACCGAGATCACTGCAACCAAGATCCATCACCGACCATCTAGTCTCCGATCTCGATGCACAGACCATCGCGTGATGCACCGATGGTAGCAGCTTCCCGAGCAGATTGTGACCGGCAGTTCACTCGGAGGACGATATTGGTGGTAGCGACTCACCAGAGAGCAGATCAACGGAGAGAGAGAGGAGAGATAACATGGAAGAGAGAGAGAGAGACAAAAGACAAGAGGATAAAACTGTCTTTTTAGAATAAGTTTAAATAAATAAAACTAATAAAAGGTCAAAAATTTTATTGTGCGTAAAACGGGACAAAAATCCTTAATCATATTTTAAGGGGCTGTTTGCCCAATTGTCCAAAAGTCCAGTAGCTTCATAAAATAGATCCAATCCAGAGATTTCAAAAAACCCTGAACGAGTTTGCTACGATCATACTAGCAATTACCACCGGACACTGGTGACGGTAGTCCAGTGGGATACCGAAAATTTCAGCAACGAGGTTGTCACCGACCATGCTACCAATGGTATCATATTGTGAAACTTGGGAGTAGTCCGTCATAATACCAAAAATTCCAGTAAAAAAAAATTACTAAAAATGACAAAATAAAAAAAAAAAAAATTCATGTTGATAGTGCATCTCCCGGTGATCTCTCCCACATCTCCAGCGGAAGATCTCCAACAAGGGAGATCTAGCCCTCCTTTGCAGTCATAGGGCGACGCCAGTTTATTCTCTATGTCACAGTATCTCACCGGTGTGGGTAGGGGCAGGATATGGGGATGGAACAATGGCACTGATTGGGGAAATAGTGAGGGGAGTGTGGGGAAGTTAGAAAAGACGGTGAGCGAGAAAAAAATATTTGGTTATTTTTAATTATAGACTCTTGTTTGACACTTTCACTCAAACTAAAATATTTCAACTCAGTTTTTCTTTTTTTTCCCAAAAAGTTTTTTGTTTTTTCTGAAAATTCAAAAAAATTTACTATTGAAACTAAAATATTTTAACTCAAACTTACACACAAAACACCCCTTTAGATGTGAAAAAACAAGATATTAATTGTAAGAGATTTTACAAAATAAAAAACTTCAATTCATGGGCCCAAATGTTGCATACAACCTAAATAGCTTGTCACAATTCTCTCTCTCTCTCTTTTTATTTATTTATTAATGATCGCCTGCTCTCTTTCGGTCTCATTTTCGGTCTCTCTTTTCTCCCTTTCTTCTTCCTCACACGTTCTCTGCCTCACACATTCTCCCTAGTCTTCCACATTGTAGCTTTGATTGAACTAGAAACCCTCTTGTGGGAATTTAAATTTTCAGCACAAAATTGAAGAATTTGGGTTATTGATCCTTCGACAAAGCGTTGAGGATTTTGTCTCCATTTTCATATTTGAAGAAGTTCTCTCTATGAGTCCTGCTCCTTTTATGTAAAAGTTGAGTTTTATGAGTTGCCTCAATCCTCCAAAACCGATGCTTCTGTTATAAATTGGGGGATAAAATATAGAATTATTATAGAAGCAATAAAAATAAATAGTAATGTAGAGAAATCAAAACATAGAGAGTGAAAATTTTTTCTCTTATTAATATTTAGCTCACTATTTTTGTTTCTTTTCTCTATACCTTACACCTCTCTTTACTCTTCTCTTATTATTTCTCCTCACATTACTCTAATAAATCTTCTTCACATTGCCGTGTTTCCCTCTCTCTCTCACACCTTCATTCATTTTCTTTTGATCTCTTCTTTAGCTCTCTTCACCTTTGCTTTCGTCTCTTTTTGTTTTTGTGCCTCGAACTAGATGAACGCATGCCTATTTATAGGACTACATGGCCATATATTGAATCTCTATGACATCAACTTTTTAATAATTTAGCAACCAAAATGCTTATGAGCAAAGGTCTCTTAATGAAAGCAAGTTGTTACAAACTTGCTTTTTAAACAAACTTGAAATGAAGGGTAACCACTTGAGTTTAAAGCTAGTGAGGTGGCATCCACTTACACAAGATTTCACAATAGCTTCCACAAATTTAGATTAAGTTGGTTTTCCTAACTCGCTTATACATTATAACTTTTCTGTAATACTAGTTAAAGCACGTGCATTGTAAGTATTGAGTTATGTAGTTGAAGTTTTTATAATGTAGTTATAATCAATAATATGATAACAGAATAAATAAAAAAAGTTACTCCAAATTGAATGTAAAAGAAAAATAGTCTAAATCCAAAAAGATGATATAACATTTATTATATAAAGGATATAATCAAAATATTACTTAATATGGTTTCTGTAAAATTTGCAACGTCCATTATGTTAACCAAAATCAGATTTTATACTATTTTATTGAAATGATTAGTCTAAATAGTAACAATCTCATTGTATATTAATTAGATTATTTGAATAGAACTTGTTAAACTCGATTCTCTTCTACCAGATATAAAGAGGATGCAATATATTGTAAGGATATGAAATTACTCTTCTCAGCGGAGGAATTGAAATAATCATACAAATATCATACAGAATAATAAAGTAGAAATAGCTATCATATTTTTTGAAAAAAAAAAAAAAAAAAGATAAAAGAGTTTGTAAACGTCCCTTAATCTGCTGTGAAAAGTCAAAACGACACACAAAATTGGTCATGAAAAGTAAACTCATCACAATTAGATATGATCATAATTAAGGATAATTTGATGTACTGGTAAGAAAGTTGATAATGAATAGATACTAGAGAAAAAATAATAATAAAATAAGAGTGTTAAGTTGGAGAGAAAAGTGAAAGGAAGGAAGGGGGTGCATGGATTAGTGGAAGGATTTGCACATTCATGATTTCATCGTTTCCCTCATCTAGATTTTCTATCGCTCTCCCCTTCCTATTTTCTTTTCTTCTTAGCAAGCATACCTCAAGGCAAAAAAATAAATAATAAATAAATAAATTTACAAGAAGAAAGAAAAAAAAAAAAAGAAGAAGAAATATTTGGTTTTTTGTTAAAAAACAAAAAAGAAAAGAAAAACAAATATGAATGGTTTTCAATTAAAAAATAAAAAAGAGCACCAAACGGTGCATTTTTTACGATAGAAAAATGTGTAGTTAAAGTTTGACTCTTTTATATATTTTAGGAAATAAGTGTAACTTTTATCAGAAAATAGTGAAAACAGTCGATTGAAAAAAAAAAAAACAAACAAACACACACACACATGTTAAGGAATTTACCTTGGTTAAGTTGAGTGTGTTTTCGATTTTAACCTCATGGCCAAATTTTTAGTTTGACTGAGTAACAAAATGACTAATTAACCCGTAATTTTTTTTTTCCTTAACAAACCTTAGCTATCACACATCTTCCTCTCTCACTTTCTTTTATTTTTTCTCTCTCTCTCATTTCTCTTTGCCTCCCCCACGAATTTTTTCTCTCTCTCTATCCCTCCACCCTCTTTCTCCTATCTCTTTCCGCTGTCCTCTCCCTCCCTCCTCTCTCTCTCTCTACCATAAATAATCTACTAAATTATTCTCTGACGATCGGAGCCGGAAATGTCTAATGATTTTGTACTAAAAACGGTTATATTGTAGATTACAAAAAATAATCTATCAGAATATTCTTAGGTGACTGGATACCGGCGTTGAACCATATTGATTCTGGCGACAACTGGTAAATTAGGTAAATTACGAAAATTAATATGGTGGAGTACTAGAATAGAAAAAAAAAAATATATATATATATATATAAATATATTTGATAGACATTTGATAGCTTTTTATAAAAAATTAAAAGGTAATCTGGTTGATTACCAAATCTAATTTACAAAAATATTTTATGGTGACTGTAGACCGACATTGGCAAGAGCCTACGAAAGTTAAAGCAGGTGTTTGAAAATGTATATGGCATCTAGCCGTACTAGGCGTCCAGGATAACATTCTATTGACACCTAATGTTATAATCTATCATATTACTTTTTTGGCAGGTGGGGGTAATTTTGGAAAGACAATATGTTGATTTTCGACTTACGAGGTCAAAAACTTATAGCCCATACAGATGTGACATTTTCTAGAGGTGTTCTCTTTGTGGGTCAATCCTCTAAATCACCGAATTTGATATTGTAATTAAAAGTTTATCAATCGGTGAGAACCTAAAATGGTTTTTCCTTCTAAGCTAGCGCCAGTCATGGTTTTCTAAACTTATCTAGTGTACTGATGAACATGATTTCTTGTATGCTCGTGGTTCAAGGATATTTTCGATTTACTTACTTTGGAGTTATGATGAAGTGTGGCTCATAAATATGTGATATTTTCATAAGGTTGTTCAAATTTTAATTGTCTGTCACTTTTTTTTTTTTTTTTTTTTTTTTTTTTGCGAATTTCATAAAAGATTGTTCTAATTCGATATAGGCTTTGATATCATTTGTAACGACCCATACATCTTTTGCATATTATATTATCCGCTTTAAGTCTCATACTTGCACAGTGTTGCTCTTGGACTCAACCCCAAAAGACCTCATATCATGAGGAAGTGGTCTCTTTATTTATGAACCGTCACATGTTTCAATTACCAAGCGATACGTAGGACTGTACAACTTATCATTTTTCTTATAGCGACTGATGACTGTCACAATCATTATAAATATTCTTATAAAACTTACATATTTTTATATACTTTTTTTTTTTATAAGTTCAAACGAATTTTAATTCGGGTCGAACTTTGCATCTCAGGCATTTGCAGGGTCATGGAGGGACATCCAAGATATAGGTTCTTGAACTTATTTGACTTCTAGAGTACTAATGTATGTTTTCCGTCTAGAGTAGGGTTTTTTTTTTTTAATCTGTAATATATATAGAAAGGAGAATGAGGTAGATTTATTTTTAAGTGTTTAAAGCCTACCTATTTAGCTAATTTTCCCCACGTAAGTAACTTATCAAGTCTCTCTCTATGAGGGTTTGAGTCTCACGCTCTATGAGGGTTTGGTGTTTCTGTGAGTGTGAATCAATGGAGATCCTTCTCGATTACAGAGGAGGAGGAGGAGGAGCTTGTCTTTGTGGAGTTCTCTGATTTGAATCTGAGGGCTTAAAATGTGGTTTGCTTGGAAAGATTTTGACGAAACGCCCATATATACCCATGAAACCTTCACGAATACGATGGAAGGCTTTATGGCATGTGGAGAGGGGTTTGTGGATCAGGGATTTAGGTGGAGATGTAATTCTGTTTGAATTTGCTGAGGATAAAGAGCGACAAAAAGTTTTATCTATGGAGCCTCGGTTCTTTGAAAAGTCTCTAGTGGTATTCAAGGAGGTGGGGGTGTGTTGATTTGCTTAGATGGGATGGATGGTGTTATACTCGGATTTGGGTGCAGGTGTACAACCTCCCCTTTAGAGGAATGGTGGAGAAAGTAGGGCAAACCATTGGTAAGGGCTTTGGTAAGTGTATTAAGGTGGATGCTGATGAGTCCGGAAGATGTCATGTGGACATTTCAAAGCCCCTCCGGCGAGGCAGACGGATTCAGGTTGGCGATGGGAGAGATCCTGTCAAGGTTGATTTTAAGTATGAACGGCGGAACTTTTGCTACGGGTGTTGGATTTTGGGACATACAGTCTCGAAATGGTTCGTCGTGGATGAAGGGGGAGGGAGGTGTTTTTCTGACTGTAGATATGGTGATTTCCTTCATGGGCCGACTAAATTATCACAGAAGGAGGGGACATTGGTCGTGCTCGAAGTTCGGGTAGGGGCGGGGGATGGCTTCTGGAAATCGGTCCGGTGGGGGGGGGGGGGGGGGGGGGGGGGGGGGGGGGGGGGGGGGGGGGGGGGGGGGGGGGCGGGGGGGGGGGGGGGGGGGGGGGGGGGGGGGGGGGGGGGGGGGGGGGGGGGGGGGGGGGGGGGGGGGGGGGGGGGGGGAGGGATTCCAGAACCAAAAGAAGATGTCTCCTCTCGCGACGGCGACGGCGACGGTTTAGTCCTACTGAGATGTTAGATTTTCAAGAGGGATTAATCTCCTATTCAAAACCATGCAGTTATGATCGATGATACGATGAGTGGGATCTTTTGCATATATAAGCCACAAATGAACAGCCATTGCACATATAACCTCCATTGTTATTGCATTTTTATTTTATTTTTTTAATTTAATTTTTAAACAAAAGACCAAGGTCCTTCAGCTAACTTCAATTAAAAAAAAAAAAAAAAAACAATGCCAGCTATCTTCAGCTAAGAGTCCTTCAGCTAATCCCCTGCCTTCTCCCTCCCTCGCCCAAACAAAAAAAAAAAAAAAAAGCCCGCCCCCCCCCGCCTGCTAACAGCCAGTCCCCCAAATTTGCCTTCTCCCTCGCTCCCTCGCCCAAACAAAAAAGAAAAGCCTGCTAACGGCTAACGGCTAACTCACTCGCATTCTCCCTCGCCGAACCCCCCCACTGCTCCTTCGCCTTCTCTCTCGCTCCCTCGCCCAAACAAATCGAAAAGACTACTAACGGCTAACGGCTAACTCACTCGGCATTCTCCCTCGCCGAACCCCCCCACTGCTCCTTCGCCCAACCCCTGCTAAACTCACTCTCACGTTCCAATCGAGAGCGCGCCTCAACAGCAGTACCACCACCAGCAACAACAGCAGCAGTAGTGGACTCGAGGTGTGTGCATTTCTTCAAGACTAGATGTGGTTTTTCTTTTGTGTAGTGGACTCGAGCTTTAATGCTGAAAAAGTTTCATTGTTGGCATTTTTTTTGCTCTTTAACTTGAGTGGATTACATATAATGTGAAGAAGAAAGAGAACTACCTGTAATCTTATTCTCTTTCTCTTTCTTGTTTTACGAAATTTGGTTGAATATTGCCATATGATGAAATGCTTAAGTGACTGTGAGAGAATTGAGATTGGAATGGAAACTTTAGGGGATTGCAGATAATGTGAAGAAGAGAAAGAATTACATGTTCATGTTATATTGTTGTGTGTTTTTCAAGTATTCGATTTTTGAATGAAGTGAGTTTCTTATCCTGGAAAGAATTCATTTTCTATTTCTAAGGAGTTGGACTGTAATATTGTTCTATTTGTTGAAGTGAGTAAGGTGAGAGCATTAAGGTTGGAGTGGAAACGTGAAGGGGTTACCGATAATTTGAAGAAGAAATAGTTATGGTGGTACATGTTAATTGTTTTTACCATTTTACATGTATGTAGAACAACAATGGGGTTCTCTTTTTTATGTTCTTATGTTCTTTATTTTTTATTTTTTTATTAAATTTTGCATAAGATGGACTTTTTGAAGAATCACAAAATAGCTAAGAAATGTCTATAGTTAGAGACGTATTTCGACTTGCACGTGTGTAAATATGTGCCCCACTGTATACTTATGGTCCCCTAGATGGTTACCCAAACATATATCAAAATCTGATTGCTAGGGAAAAAGGAAAAGACAAAGGGCCCAACATTTAAAAGTTGAAATGTCAAATGCTTAAAGAGAGCATTACTAAACCTAAAGTTTCCATCTTTTGTCCCATGTCCTAAGAAAACAGAAGACAAGATAATTGATTGTTATGACAATGTCACTAAACTACATGCCAAAACTGCAACTATCTTACAAGTCTTATTCTGGTCATACCGTGCAAGCAAATTTACGTGGACAAATCAATCAGAGCCGTTGAAAATTGAGTGTCTTTTTTCTGGATCCCTAAGAACCATCACGCTAGAGAAACTATTGTAACGTATGACTAAATATTACAGGTCGTATTGTAGGAGATTCATACTTACCTAAGAGTTAGAACTTCATTTGAAACAGGGGCTTCACGTAATTCCTTCAAGTAGATAGGGTATGAATGATAACACAAGTCTGCAAAATCTCTAACTACAGTACAGCTTCCTTTAACTGGAGTCAAGTTTACTCTTTGTGGAGATTTTCGTTCCGTGTTTCATTAATTTTATCTTGTGGGACCTAGAAGGTTTTTAAAATTTAAATATTCAAGATGATCTACGGTTTGGACAGCTAGGAACCTTTTAATTTCCTAAAACCAAATGCATGAATGTAATGAATCTCTTCTTGTGAGTTTGCAGGCCTTAATAACCATTAAATAATTTTTACAAGTTAAACTGATGCTTTCAGTAGTTATCCACTCCGCACATGAAGACAATTTTTTAAAAGAAATTTGTTTATATACGAATATGTATACTTAAATTCGTTTTATCATTTTCGTTTCTAGCTATGACGCGAAGCCGGATGTCATCGGAATACACTCCTCATCCTACCCAACGGCGGTGATATTTAGAACCACCGGAGATGGACTCGGAAAATGACTCTGAAGGAGTCAGTAGAACCAATTCCCAAGCGGATGGCAACACGTCACCTCAATCGACGTCAGTCTCAATACCAAGGGTAAGTTATCATTGAAATTGTATATTTTGTTTATGTTATTAGGTTTTATTATTAAATATTTTTTATTTATATGTGATTTTATGTAAATGTAGGTATTTGATCTCCCATCACCCATTTTGAAATTGAATGTGGATCAAGTCAATTTCAAATGCAAAATTACCATCAAGCACTTATTGAAGGATGTTGTCGATACTGTGAACAAAGCCTTACAGGACCACCCTAATGGCATAGAGTGGTTTAAGAATTCCCAATTTGGTCACCTATTTGATATTACAGACCACATCAAAATAACTTTAACCCCGTTATGGATGTTACTGTCCCGAGCAGTGGTTACACAAAAGAAATATGAAATGTGGTTCGTTTTGAATGGCATCCTCATTAGGTACTCGCTCATGGAGCATGCTCTTATAAGTGGACTTAATTGTTCTGCTTATCCCGAAGATCCTCGTCATACAGGAGACGAATTTAGAGGAAGGGTCTTTCGCGGAATGAAAAAGATATCACAGAATGATGTTAAGAAATCCTTGGAAGGTATGGTCATCCCTCCCGAGGAGATTGAGAGCAATAGAAGAAGGCGCACTAATGAAATCAGAGAAAGAGAAAAAGAGAGATCGATCCTTATAAATGATAAGTTGAAGTTGGCTGTCCTCTACTTTTTGTGTGTGGTCCTCCGTGGTCCAGAAAAAGGCTATCAAAAAATTGATTACAACCTATTTAAAATGATTGAAAACCTGAATTGGTGTGCCAATTACCCATGGGGAAGAAAGACATACCAATATTTGATGACTCAGGTCCAGAAGTTAGACATGGGTGCAAAATGTAAAGACGCTCGTGAGAAGTTGACAAGATGGAATTGTCATGCGTTCATACTACCATTGATGGTATGTAAATTTTGTTTTATTGTTGATTCTTACACTTAATTTGTTTTAAAATGTTTGCAATCTAATATTTGTTATTGCTCATTATTATAGCTTCTACCATTTGAGTGTATTCCTGCCCTGACTCCAACGTATGCTGAGATTAGAGAAGATGTGCAAGGACCGGTGCCAAGAATTTGTCGATGGAAAACAAAGTTTCATCGACAACAAGCTCCACCTTTGGATCAAATTCTTCATGCAGTTGGGGATAGCACGGTTGGTCTTTTGTTTTGTTTTATTTTATATTATGTAGATACGTCTTTATTTCTCGGTTACTAATTTGAAGTTCCTAAATTTCAGAACATAAATAGCATACTTGTCCCAACCTTGGAGGAGCAGAAAGCCAACCACATGATTGGGTTTGTTCCTTATCATGATGATTCCGACGCCATTGTGGACAATTAGGCAACCATCCTAGAGTCGGAAAGAAGCATATTTTGGGAGGACTTATTATATGTTGATCTAGAAGGCCGACGCAACTTTCTTAATGGTGGAATCGAGAGAGTTCAAGGAAGAGATAGAGAGAATCCTGAAGATATTATCCATGAGCAGCATACAAGTCAAGAGGGTGCCACTGCAGCAGAGCAAACCAGGTATCTGCCGTCTCCCCCTACTGTCAACGAGTCTATACCTCGACAAGCTAGCTCTCATGCTGACAATTCAATGGTGCTACGTGAGCTTCAAGCTCTAAAGCAAACAATAGAGAAAATGTCCACCGACCATGAATCTCAATTTTTACAATTAGAGAGATTGATAACCGAGAATGGTAACCGCGTTGATATGCTGACAAATATTGTGTCAAGATTTGTTCAGCAACAATCAGAGACTTGGAAAGGTGGAGATCGAGGTGAGAATAGTAGAGGTGTTGATGTTAGGATTAATGCCGGTGGTGATATTGAGGCTCAGGATGATATATATACACCGACAGATGTTGGTTTTGGAACTGAAATCAGTGCAGAAAGAGACATGGAAGATTCTCCCCTCAATGAAATCTTTTATCAGACTCCGACTTGTTCGAGTGATAAGGATTGTGAGGAAGATATTTTAGATGTTGGGCAACAAAAGAGACGACCTCAAAGACATCTAAAGAAGTCAAAATATAAGAGAACTACATACACCGACCCTGGTCCAAAGAAGATGATGTTTCATAAAGGGTCGATAAAAGAATTCGATCCATTGCGCCTACCGGACAGTATGCGAAAATCATTTGAGGACTATAAGAATTCAGTTCCGAAACCCCCATTACTTCAGGTCTTGGGATAACACGAGCGTGGATTTCTTTGATCAGATATTAACTGAGCAATTTTGGCTTTTAAGTGATGTAAGTGATTCTCTACTAAATAACGCTATATCTAAGCTTTTTTTTTTATTTTTTTAAATATGGATTTCTTTTTATGTCTAACATTTTTGACTCATAATACAACTTTTTTTTTTTTTTTTTTTTTTTTTGTAGCACATAGAAGAAGCCATGTATGGAATAAGGAAAAAACAGTCCAAGTATCGAGATGCCATCAATCAAGACGTCGTCATTTTGGATGATATCTTCAGCCAATTATTGGTGATGAATGCCAATGAAGATGGGATCATATATGACGCTTTGATGACATACGTGAAAGGCGATACCCCCAAGATGGGAAAATGTTGGAATGGTAAGAATGCACTTTATTTTATGTATAATTTATATGACATATTGGACACCAACGTCACCGAAAAAGTAAGAGGAAAACATTGGGTTTCGGTGAAGGTCGATTTGATAACGGCAGAGCTGGTGGTTTTTTATTGCAATTGGAAATTACCGAAAAAGTAAAGCTCGACAGATTTATGGAGCCCGTGCAGAAGATGATTCCGTTAGTGCTTCAAAAATCTGGATATTTCGGCCACCTAGATCCTTCTCCATGGCCCTATAGGCGTCCAATCAATCATCCGTAGAACGAAAAATCGTAAGTGTACTTCAAATGTTTTAATTTTTTTTTTGGTCATTTATAACTACAAACACTAACAAATATTTTGTTTAACACAGGGGAGATTGTGCCGTATCTGCCATCAAATATATCGAGTTCAATATGCAAGGGCAGAATTTTGAGACTATAAATGATGCGAATATCAAATTTTATAGAAAGAAGATGGCAATTAATATTTATCATAATGATTGGGTTCCTTAAACACTAGAAAGACTTTTGTGTATAAACAAACATTTTTTATCTTTCAAAATTTTTCTGATACACCATTCCTTCATGATATTTCAGGCATTTAACATTCAGTTTTTTTGGTCAAGTACACTGTTTGGTCCATCTTAGCAAGAGAAAAAAATATATAAAACATTTTAAATGGTGGGAAACCTGATCAATTTTGGTCAATTTCTTTAGTCATTAATGATTTCATTCATATGCCATATGAATACCAAACAAAAAACAAACAAACAACAAATTTTTTTTTTCCAAAGAACAGACATAGGAACCAGCGAGCAATTTGCACTCTCTGGTTTTTCGGACCGGCCTGACCGGGGGCCGGTCCAAAAATCCAGCGAGCATTTTTTGCTCGCTGGTCCGGACCGGGATTTCCGGACCCGCCTGACCGGTCCCTCGGTCAGGTCGGTCCGGAAATCCAGCAGCACCTGCGCGCCCAGCCAGCGCGCCCTTCCAGCGCCCAACGCGCGCGCGCCCATTGCCCACGTGCTCAGCCAGCGCCCGCACGACCAGCCACCTCTGCGCCCGCGCCCTGCCATCGCGTGCCCAGCCAGAGAGCGCGGTCCGGACCTGGTTTTCCGGACCGGCCTGACCGGTCCCGGTCAGGCCTGTCCGGAAAACCAGCGAGCACTTGTGTGCTCGCTAGTTCGGATCGATTTTTCCGGACAGGCCTGACCGGCCCGTTAAGGCCGGTCCGGAAAACCAGCGAGCACTTGTGGTCTCGGTAGTCCTGACCGAGTTTTCCGGATGAGTTTTCTGGACCGGCTTGACCGGTCCAGGTCATGCCGGTCCGGATAACCCAAAAGGTATGTTGAAAAAAAAAATAAAGGAGAACACGCCAGTCTGGAAACAATTTTTCCGGCACGGCATGAGCGGTTTGGCCGGTCATGCCGGTCCGGAAAACCTAAAAGGTGTGTTGATAAATAAAAAAAAAAAAAAACAAAGTTGAACACGCCGGTCCGGAGAAAATTTTCCGGACCGGCATGACCGGCGACTCCTTATAAAGTTTCATAAACCCAAATGAAATTAAACTAAACTAAATGATAAATTGAAAAATGAAAAATATAATTAAAATGAAAAATAATAAAAATAACTAAAAATATAATTTTCCGAACCAGCATGACCGGCGACTCCTTGAATACTTGAACGATCGATTCTTTTGTTTTCGTCTTAACTCTTATCTTTGCTAACTAAAAATAACTAATAAGTGAATATAATATTAATAACCATAACAAATCTAATGGCTATAACTAATAATTAATTCCTCTGTTTTTTTAATAACTAAATTTAGAATTGAATAACTAATTATTAAAATGTAAAATCTTAATTAATGTAATTAATATGTATTAATTTTATTCTATATATATCGAATAATAGAATAAGATTCTACTTTAATTAGTAAGTTATGGTAATTTAATTACTAGATTCTTTATAAAATTTTAAATAGATAAGATAGAAAATGAAAATTTTACCGTTCCTGAAAAACCAGTAAGGTGTTGCGATAAAAAATAAAGTTATATATAGATAAGATCGCTTATCGTTACGTTAAATTAATCGGTGATTTATAGTAAGTCAATTGTACTTATTAACCATTCAAATAAATGATTAATCATTCTATAAAATAAATGACATTTTAACTAATTTTTTGGATTTTCGGTTATTTATTAAAATACTTGTTAAATGGTCATTAATTTTTATTTATGAAAAATAATCGTTTGTTTTGTTTTATTGTTGATTGACTAATAATCAATCAGTAATTGACTTTCAAATTCGTAATTCACACCATTTAATATTATTATAATTTTGTGAAGTGATATCAAAAAGTCATGAAGTCATATGTAATATTTTCAATTTATACTACGTCATATTAGGTAAGCTGGTCCGGAAATGCCGGTCCGGAATACTCAAAAGGTGTGTTGATAAAAAAAAAAAAAACAAAGTTGAACATGCCAGTCCGGATAAAATTTTTCCAGCTCGACATGAGCGGTTAGGCCGGTCATGAAAAATTTTATCCGGATCGGCGTGTTCAACTTTGTTGTTTTTTTTTTTTTTTATCAATTTTCTTTGGGTTTTCCGGACCGGCGTGTTCAACTTTATTTTTTTTTTTTTTTTTTATCAACACACATTTTGAGTTTTCCGAACCGACATGTCCGGCCTAACCGCTCATGCCGAGCCGGAAAAATTTTATCCGAATCGGTGTGTTAAACTTTATTTTTTTTTATCAACACACCTTTTGGGTTTCCGGACCGGCCTGACCGGTCCCGGTCAGGCCGCTTCAAAACACTCGGTCCGGATCGGACCGTCCTGACCGGAACCGATCAGGCCGATCCGGAAAACCCGATTCGAACCAACGAACACACAAGTGCTCGCTGGTTTTACGGACCGACTTGACCAGGACCAGTCAGGCCGGTCCGAAAAACCCAGTCCGGACCAGCGAACACACAAGTGCTCGCTGGTTTTCCGGACCGGCCTGACTGGGACCAGTCAGGCCGGTCCGGAAAACTCGGTCCGGATTGGACCGGGCTGACGAGCGAGCAATTTTGCTCGTTGGTTTTTTGGACCGGCCTGACCGAGTCCGGTCAGGCCGGCCCGGAAATCCCGGTCCTGACCAGCGAGCAATTTTGCTCACTGTTTTTCTAGACCGGCCTGACCGGGACCAGTCAGGCCGGTTCAGAAAACTCGGTCCGGATTGGACCGGCCTGATCGGGTCCGGTCTGAAAAACCCGGTCCTGACTAGCGAGCAATTTTGCTCACTGTTTTTTCCGGACCGACCGGTCCGGAAAACCCGGTCCGGTCCGATCCAGCGAGCAATTTTGAAAAAAAAATTTTGTTGTTTTTTGTTTGTTTTTTTGTTTGGTATGTATCAATTTTCATATGACGTATGAATGAAATCTTTAATTACTAAAGAAATTGAAAGATCAGGTTTTCAACCATTTTAGGAAGTTTTATATTTTTTTTCTCCTGCTAAGATGGACCAAACAATGTACTTGACTAAAAAATGCTTTGTTAAATGCCTGAAATATCATGAACGAATGGTGTATCAGAAAAATTCTGAAAAATAAAGAATGTTTGTTTATACACAAAATTCCTAGTGTTTAAGGAACCCAATCGTTATGATAAATATTACATGCCGGTCCGGAAAACCAGAAAAGTATTTCTTTGGTGTGGTGAACGAAAAAACAAAAAAGATAACTCCGGTCTGGAGAAACATTTTCTGGACCGGCATGACCGGCAAAAACATGTTGACTTATTTTAATCAAACACCAACACTAAGGATCCTGTAAAAAACAATTAAAAATGATTTCAGCTATTATAATATCCAAAATTCAGTTCATCACTACAAACATAATTCAACTACTAATATAAGAGATGTAGTCCAAAATCTTTAGTAAAAGTTAAAAATAAAACCACGATCATATAACATGAAAATCTGTTTCGATCAAATATATTCAAATGAGGGTTGTAAATTCTGAGCTCTCATGAGAAGTTGCTTGACATGATCGCTTATTTTTGCCTTTCCGATGTTCTCCAATAGAAGGAAATCTGGTTTGTTGAAGCCTCCCACGTTTTTTTGTGAAATCAGGAGGCAATACCTTCTCACTCCTTATGTCATCCGGGATAACCCACTCTGATGAGCTCGGGACGGGATAAATGGTTTGGACATAAGCCAATGCCCATACCTCTTTTAGATAGTATTTTAAGCATAAATCATGCATTTTATCCTTACCCCCTGGGAATGCTGCAAGGGCATGGACACAAGGAATTTTGTCGATATCAAACACTTTACATGTGCAGGTTCCCCTTCCAAGATCAACCAAGAAACTGTCATCCGATCATGTGACTTAATACTCCAGTGTAGTACTGTTTAGTTCTTTCGCAGTCAAGATTGTGGACTCTTTGTATCTTGTATGCAATGTTTTCTCCACCATTGGAGTTAAGTTTTGTGATGAAGATCCAAGAGTCGACTACTTACGGTGATTATTGAACCATTCAGAGATTTTCTCTATAATTGAATCAATCAAGGGCAACAAATGATATGTTCTTGCCTTCTTTAACACACTGTTAATACTCTCGGCACCGTTGGTAGTCAGGATATTGTAACGTGATCCTGTGAAGTGACACCTAGCCCATTTTCTGACATCTACATGATCATCAAGATATTCTGCGGCAGCAGGATATCTATTCTTTAGGTCATCATAGAGTCGGTTGAACTCGTGCTCAGAGTATGCCGCAGCGACTTTCATAAAAATACTTGCAACGTTATCTTTAATCTTAACCTGACCTGTACCATTTCCGGCTCTAACACGAGATCCTCGGTGAACACGTGATTTGATATTCTGAGAAAGGTGCCATGCACAAAATCCATAGTGAGACTTTTTATATACCTTTTCAACGGCATTGCGGATGCTTTGGTGCCTATCAGAAATTATGACCAGCTCTTCGTCATCGGGTATGAGCTCCTCAAGTTTCGTCATAAACCATTTACATGAGTTGTCATTCTCCGAGTCAACCACTCCCCAAGCAAGAGGATATTGATGGTAGTTGCCATCTTGGGCCGTGGCGATGATCATTGTTCCCTTGTATTTCGTCTTCAAAAACGTTCCATCAACCGCAATTACCTTTCTCGTAGCTTTAAATCCCTCGATGCACGCGCCCAACGCAATGAAAATGTACTTGAACCTTTGATCTTTGTCTACTTCCAAGTGTGTGACCGTACTGAGATTCATTAACTTTATCATGTGCAAATAGCTAGGAAGAATCTCGAAACTGACCTCTGATGCACCCCTAACATCACTTGCTGCTTTTCGTTTGCCCCTCCAAGCTTTGAAGTAGGATATTGACACGTCACGATTTTTCATCATGTCTATCACTCTATTTGGGGTAGGTGTCTCAAGCTGGCCTGAAAACTCCTTTTTTAACATGTCTGAAACTAAATCTGCAGTTGCTTGTCTGTTTCTTTTATCAACCGAACTAGCAGAGCAGGTATGAGTGTTGTAATATGTTCAGAGAGAGAAACGATCTGAGTTCGTGATCCTCACAGCTCGTAATGCCCACTTGCAATCTAGGACTGTACATTTCACCACAAACAACTTTGTGGTTGACTTGACTATTTTATAATCAAAACAAGCTTTCAACAAAGCATCGATAATCAAATTCTTCATCTCGTTCTTGCTTTCAAATTCCTGACCAACTGCAATACTCATACCATCATCAAAACTAAAAGATACAGAACTGTCATCGATTGCTAATGGTTCACAATGATCCATGACCGGGTTTACTTGTACGCATGAACGTTGTCGTTTCGGAGTTAGGGCAGATGCCGTTGTCTCCTGATTAGGGCGTTCCTCCAAGGTAGGCACGTCGAAAACATCACCTTCGTTGCCTGGTGCTGAAGCAGCATCATAGACCCTTGGTGGCTCCATGTTAACGTTGAAGTACTCATCTCGAATATTTCCATCATTTTTCAAATTGCATCCTCCATCTCCTTCAACTTTAAGACCATCTTTATCATTGTCGTCACTATTTTCAACCTTTTTCATGAGCTCAACGTGCAGCATACTTATACGTTGTGTCGTTTTACAAAAGTCTAAAAGATAACACTTAGCATCAAAATCATCCAAAATGCTTTTAGGACCTGACGATATTGTACACAACGGAATGTAACTTATTTTTAATTCCGTACTTTTTTGGTCCACATGAAGCCTTTTAAATATGCAATCAATAACTTCAGAATATTTCACCTTATCCGGATCATCTAGTAGTATTATGCTCTTAATTTCCTTATTCCTTCTGCACCATTCATATGACCCGTCATCTTTCTCCTATCATTCTCTATCATATTGAAAATATATGACAATCTCTCTCATTTTCCTTTAAAATAAAAATAGGAAAACAATAAAGATTGTTATGAAAGAATTAAAAAAATTAATGAAAAATTGAAGACTAGTTCAAAATTACCAGACCGTCCCAAAAACCACATGACCAGTCATGCCGGTCAGGAAAACCAACAGTGTGAAAAAAAATAAAAAATAAAAGTAGCAATGTGTACATTGCTGGTTTTCCTGACCAGCAATGACGGGTCAGGTCGGTCAGGAAAACTAGCAATGTGCAACAAGTAAACAAACAAACAAAATAACTTTGTTTTCATGCCGGTCCAGAAAATTTTCTCCAGACTGGCGTGTACAACTCTGTTTTTTTTTTTTTTATCAACACACCTTTTGGGTTTTCCGGACCGGCATGACCGGTCTAATCGTTCATGCAGGGCCGGAAAAATTTTATCCGGACTGGCGTGTTCTCCTTTGTTTTTTTTATATAAACAATCCTTTTGGGTTTCCGGACCGGACTGACCGGGACCGATCAGGCCGGTCCAGAAAACTTGATTCGGATCGGACCGGCCTGATCGGGACGGTCTGGAAAACTCGATCCGGACTAGAGAGCACACAAGTGCTAGTTGGTTTTCCGGACCGGCCTGACCGGGACCAGTCAGGCCGGCCCGAAAAACCCGGTCCGGACCAGCGACACACAAGTGCTCGCTGGTTTTCTGGATCGGCTTGACCGGGACCGGTCAGGTCGGTCCGGGAAACTAGGTCCGGATCGTACCGGCCTGACCGGTCCCGGTCATGCCGGTCAGGAAAACCAACAACGTGTAACAAAAAAAAAAAAAAAGAAAAAGAACAATCCGGTTAGGGAAAAAAATTCCTGACCGGCATGACCGATTTGGTCAGTCAGGTCGGTCCGGCCGGTCAGGTCACTGTACTGTATTTTTGACGGGATTTACAAATTACAGATTTTACAAGCCAAAAATTAGTGCAAAAATAGGTTGAATCATTTTGTTTTTCTATACTAAGTCCCAAATCATGAAAGGCAAACCCTTGAATAACTTTGAAAACGACTTCAATAAAAAAATTTGAGGGTTTGAGATGAACTTACCAAAATTTTAGAGTACTTCTTCTCCTCTCCTTGTGGCTGGAAATCGATAATGTTAACCCGAATATAAGGATGGTCGTTTTGAGGGGATGATGAAGATGAAAAATGATGGTAGTTTTGACGTGATGAAGGAGACGAAACCAATGAAAGAACCAAGTGGGTTTCTTCAGTTTTTTTTTTTTTTTTTTTTTTTTTTTTTTTGTAAGATAAGATGGTCCTTCTCGCCTTCCCTTCAGATCCCCTTTTATTATCTCATATTTCTTTTATTTTTATCTTTTAATTTTAAAGGGTATTTTGGAGAAAATAAAAGATTTATTAATGAATGAGGTTAGGCTTGCAATGTTTTCTCTTTGAGGGTTAGTCTTGCAACATGAATCCTATTTTAATCTCATATTTACAAAGCCCCTCGATGAGTGGGCAATCCCTTAAGTTACGTGTGCAAAATCGGGAACCTCTCAATGAGAGGGTCAAATTTTGTTTGGACAAAGGAGAATGCTGAGCTGGAGGGCCAGAAGGTTAGTGGACGTGGTAAGCAGTGTGGGCCTGTTGGGACTGGAAAAGGGCTGGTTGAGGGTGCACTTGGGGAGGGCTCCTTTTGAGTCCGAATTTGGGAACCCTCCTAAGCCCAAGGATAGGACGACTGGGTTGGTGGAGACGGAGGCTTCCAAACGCTAGTTGGTTGAGGATCCAGTGGTAGAGTATGCTGATCCTAAGGTGCGGAAGTGCTTGCTGATATTTCAAATTCTTTGTATGGGGAACCGGCGGTGGCTGATACTCAGCCCCGCCGACCTCAATAAGTTTCATAAGTTGGAATGCTCAGGGTATGGGGAGTCCTCGAGCATTCAAGAGACTACGGAAGATAGTCCGTAGATACTCTCCAGACCTGGTTTTTATGTTAGAAACAAAAAGTAGGGGTAGAAGAGCAAAGTCTGTCGTGCGTCGGTTAGGATTTCCGAATAGTAGTTTCATTCTTGATTCGGAAGGTTTTAAGGGCGGATTGATGTTAATGTGGAAAGAGGAAATTGTGGTGTCAATTCTCAGTTACTCTAAATGCCACATTGATGCCTTAATTACTGATAAGGAAGGAAGAAATTGGCTGTTTTCTATAATATATGGGCAGCCGAATAAAAGAGATAGAAAGCATACGTGGGAGTTGTTCCGGCAACTTAAAACGGTATCCGATCTTCCATGGGTTTGTGCAAGGGATTTAAATGAAATTATTTGTCTTTCGGAGAAGAAAGGAGGTAATGAGCGGTCTTTGGGGTCCATGTCTCAGTTCCGGAATGAGTTGATTGAGTGCGCCTTGCAAGACTTGGGTTTCTCTGGACCCCCACTCACTTGGAACAATGGTAGAGATGCAGAGGCAAACATTCAAGAGAGGCTAGACAGAGTGTTGGCAGATGAGAATTGGAGGCGGTTATTTCCTTCTGATGTTAACCATTACCTTCCTTTTTGGGGGTCAGACCCTCGGGATCTTTTCGTGGAGCGTGTGCCCTCTCATAAGAAGAAACCTAAACGGGAGGGGGGGTGTACAATTCCACTTCGAACCCTGGTGGATGAAGGAGAAAGAGTGCTTAGAATTGATTTAGAATACTTGGCAGCTACGTGTCTTTGATGGTTCTTTAGATAGTATTTCGGGTGGTTTGGTGAAGTGTGCGGCTGCGCTTAAAGGGTGGAGCAAGGGAAAGTATGGGAGCTTTTGCTAAAGGATAGCTAGCATACAAGAGGAATTAGGAGAGTTGTATAGTGGCGAGCTCACGGTGGCCGGTTGGAATTTAATTCGGGGGTTGGAGATGCAATTGGATCAACTCCTGTCTCTAAGGAATACTATTGACAACAGTAGGCTAGAAGTGATTGGTTGAAAGCGGGTGATCGCAATACGAATTATTATCAGAGGAAGGCTGCGCAGAGGAATAACAGGAACGAGATTCTTGGGTTGGAAGATGAGTCGGGAGTCTTGAGAAGTGCAGACGATGAGATTGCTACAATCGTTGAGGATTATTTTGGCAACATCTTCACCTCTGGAAGTCTGAAGCCCTGATTGAGTTTCAAATTTGGTGGAGCCCATTGTTAGATCAGAGATGAATGATAAGTTAGGGGCTGCTTTTACGGCTGTTGAGGTCAAAAAGGCTCTTTTTGAGAGGGATGGTAATAAAACCCCGGGGCCCGACGGTTTTCATGCTTTTTTCTTTCAGCAAAATTGGAGCATTGTAGGCGCAGATGTGTCTCTGGCATGTCTCAATGTGCTTAATTGGGAAGCGTCTATGGAGATATGGAATGCAACCTCTGTTTGCCTAATCCCGAAGACTAAAAAGCCGATGAAGGTATTGCAGTTTCGACCAATTAGTTTGAGTAATGTGGTATACAAAATTGTTACCAAGACACTTGTTAACAGGTTGAAAAGGGTGTTGGACAAGGTGATTTCTGCTTCGCAAAGTGCTTTTGTCCCAGGTAGGTTGAATACTGATAATGTTGTGGTGGCGTTTGAACCGATGCATGCGCTAAGTAAGAAGAATAATGGGAGGAAATGGCGGCTGTCTTTGAAGCTTGACATAAGCAAAGCTTATCATCGGGTGGAATGGATTTTTCTTAGGCGAATGATGGAAAGGATGAACTTCACCAGTCGTTTGGATCTCCTTAGTTATGACGGATATCTCAACAACAAGATTTTCCGTTCTTATTAATGGTAAACTGGTTGGTGAGGTTCGAGCGTTTAGGGGGCTACGGCAAGGTTGTCCGCTATCTCCTTACCTATTTCTGCTATGTGCTGAAGGACTTTAGGCCTTGATTCAGAGAGCGGAATGTGTGGGGAACTCACGGGCTTTTCTAGCTATAGATATGGCCCGAAGGTGAGCCATTTGTTCTTTGCGGATGATAGTCTAGTATTTTGTAAGGCAGATGTGGGAGAGTGCAGAAAGATTAAGGAGATTTTAGGATGGTATGAAGAGGCGTCTGGACAAAGTATCAACTTCTAGAAGTCCTTGATCACTTTCAGCCCGAACGTAGTGAATGAAGAACATCAGATGCTCCAAGGCGTACTCGGTCTTAATGCTGCTCAACCCCATGACTTGTATCTGGGGCTGCCTACTTTGGTTGGTAAATATAGAAAGTAGACCTTTAGAGTTGGTAAGGAGAGGGTGAATAAGAAGCTTCAGGAGTGGAGGGGTAAATTGCTTTCGCAAGGTGGGAAAGAAGTGCTTATAAAAGCAGTAGCTTTGGCAATACCAAATTATACTATAAGTGTCTTTCGGCTACCTTCAAGCTTTTGTCATGACCTACATAGTATAATTGCCTGGTTTTGGTGGGGAGGGGACAAGTCAAAACGCAAAATCCATTGGCAGTCATGGGGGAAACTGTGTGTTCCTAAATTGGAGGACGGTCTCGACTTTCGAGATCTAGAAGCATTCAACCAGGCTATGTTGGCCAAGCAGTGCTGGAGGATCTTGCAAAGTCCAATTGCTCTGGTTGCTAGAGTACTTAAAGCGCGTTATTTCCCTAACAGTTCTTTTTTGCAGGCTTCTATGGGCAGCAATCCCTCCTTCATTTGGCGAAGCTATTTGTGGGGGAAGGAAATGTTACAAAGGGGTCTTCGGTGCTGGATAAGAGGTGGAGACTCAGTTCGTGTGTTTGGAGACCCGTGGATCTCTCGGTCACTTTCGTTTAGGGTGATCTCCTCCCCTACTGAACGAAACGAGAACTGGTGCGTATTGCAATTACTGGACCATTCTCCTAGTGGTGGCTCTGGGTGGAATGATGACTTGCTTAAAACTAATTTGCTACCTTTGGATGTGGAGATGATCGAAAGCATCCCAGTTAGTAGTTACTGTGCTGAAGATCAGATGATTTGGCATTATGACAAGAAAGGTTGCTACTCGGTAAAGTCAGGTTACCATATAACTATGCAAACGAAGCACTTGCCTTCTTCTTTGATGGGGGGAGTGCAGATCAAAAATGGTGGAACTTCCTATGGCACTTAAAGATTCCCAATAAAGTTAAGATTTTTGTTTGTTGGGCATTCCATGACATTTTGCCCATTTGGAAAAATATGTTTAAAAGAGGAATTGGGGAGAACGAAGGCTGTCGTCGGTGCATAATGGGAAGGAGTCTTTGTTTCATGCCCTTGTCTATTGCGATGCAGCTATCAGAATTTGGAGCGAGAGTGTCTTTTGGGATCGGCGATCGGCTGAATTCTTTCAAGGGTGACGGGTTGGAGTATCTACTACTAGCCTTGCGTCAGGTGCAGACAAACGATAATTTGAGATCTTTGTGATGGTCTTATGGTTTGTGTGGAAAGATAGGAACCTGTTCACGCATGGAGGACATCCCAGAGAAGCTAGTGACATTCTTGAAGCGGCTAGCATCTGGTTGGGGGACTACCACGCTGCTCAGGGCTGTTTGGGAGAGAAAGAGATTGGATCTGTTAGTATTGACCAACACTGGAAAGCTCCAATGAGTGGATTGCTTAAACTAAACGCCGATGCCTCTGTTTTCAAGGATTGTGATGTTGTGGGGATCGGAGGAATCATCAGAAATTCAGAGGGACAGGTTATTGGTGCGATCGCAAAGAAATTGTCCGGCTTGTTCTTCCCTTATGCAGCTGAATGTTTAGCAATTAGAAAAGGTATTCTTTTTGCTAAGCAACAGGGGCTGAATATTTCGAGCATGGAAAGCGGCTTTAGTAATGCAGTAAAAGCCGTCGATGAACATTTCTTGTTCGCTGTAGAGAGTCCTATTGTCATTGACATCAAGATTTTGATGGTTGAAACCAGTGGTGGTACTTGTGATCATGTTTCTCATCGATGTTGTATATCCGCCCACACACTGGCTAAACATGCTTTTGCTATTAGTAGGGAAGTTATTTGGGTGGATGCTTATCCTTCTTTAATTGGTGATATTGTAAGTGCCGATATGGCTTTTGTTTGTTAATAAGAAGCACCAGTTCCATTTTCCCACCAATATATATATATATATAGGAAAAGACAAAAATATTTATTCCAACTTGTATGTTTGTTTTTTTTTTTTTTTTGGTTAATCTTTTGTTTATATGTTTATCTATATAATGTATATATATAAATTTTTGTTCCAACTTGTAAGTTTGCTTTTTTTTTTTTTTAATGTGTTTATCTATAATATATATATAGGGTTGCACTTTTTTTACCTCGAAGTCAATGATTAAGGTTTACTTTTTTTTTTCATTAACCTTAATGCAATGGCTTAAATTAATCCACATGGCATACTCCTTTTTTGATATCTTACACATTAATTTAATAGCTTCATTAGGAATACACAATAAACCATTTTTGTTATTTACATATCACAAAAGGACAAATTATTTACTCTTCCAAACTTTTTTTAAAAATAAATACTTTCAAGTCTCAACTTCGTTGTAATATGTTTGTTGTTTTACTCATAATATTACTTATAGAGAATTCTATGTATTTTACTTATGACATCGTAAATAACTATTAATATATTTATTAATATATTTCATGGAAAAATGATTTTTAATATCATGACATTGTTATTAAATTATTTATACTCAATTTCAAGTATTTTCTTAGACAAACAAATGAAATATATATATATATATATATATATATTTCAAATGGAGGCACGTCCCTCATACTAGTAATATAGAGAAAGGACAATATAGCAGATTGAAGCGCACTATTTTTCTGCTAATTAATAGTGGTTAAGACTCAAAAAAAAAATATTAACTTTTTGTGAGCCAATTATGTCTAACAGTATTATATATATATTTTTAAACAAGTCACGGTTGCATATTTGCAATAACGGAAACATAAATTTTTTTCAGTGATGACACAGAAAAACATTAGATAATTTTTCATCATACTGGTACATGGTTATTCAATTTATTTATTAATTGGCGATATATTTATAGTTTTTCAAAATCTAAATAGGGGTAGAAAATCTAATTTTATGATTGAATAGGGTATCCCAAATATTTGTAGAATTCTAGGGACTAAAAATTAAATTGCCCCCACTCAATTAGAAGCCACTGTATACTTGTACCAATGCAACTATTTCTAGCATAATTGTTCAAATTAGTAACTGTGGATTCTGCAAATTAGTATCAGGTATTTTGTAACTATTCCTCCCGTGCCAGTATGTGAGAAACTAATGATCTTTAAGAGCAAAATAATTAATGTTAAATTGGCTTTATCTTGGATTTATTCTGCTGTCATCTAATATTTCTTAAGCGATGGTTGTATGTAAAACTTTGTTTCTGACTTAACCATTCTTAGAAGGTTCAAGTGAAAAGGTCGAGCTTCAGAGGCTCTAAAAATTATTCAGGTCAATTGGATTCCTCCATTTATGAATCGGATCAAAATTAATACTAATGGTATAGCCAATGGCGCTCCTAGGTCTGCTAGTTGTGGTAGAATTTTTATAACCCAACGAGGGTTTCTTGAAGGTTTCGCCTATCCTCTTGGGATTCTTTATGCTTTTGAGACAAAATAATTGGTGTCCTTCATGTTGTATTTCATGCTAAAATATATGGTTTGAATCATCTTTAGTTCGAATGCAACTGGAGTTCCGTCGTTAATCTACTATCTTTCTGCTCTCTTAATATGCCTTAGAAATTCAAGGCCAAATGGTCTATCTTTCTGCTCTCTTAATATGCCTTAGAAATTCAAGGCCAAATGGTCCCTTATTTTGAAGTATCTTAATAGCATTACTTTTTTCAGTATTGCATGTTTATCGTGAAGGAAATTATGTTGCTGATAAATTATCCACTCATGTGATTCAAGTTTTTTTCAGATTGTTGGTGGTGGTCATCCTTGAACTTCTGCTCTCAATTGGTAGGAATATGATGAGACTTCCAAATTATAGATATTTCTCTCCCTAAAAGGGATTGTTTATGCACTCTTTTAACCTTTTTCTTGGTTTTCCCACTGGGTTTTCTTTAAGAGGGTTTTATTAAGGCTTTTTTCCCAATTTATTGGGAAAGTAAATACTCAGTTACTTTCTTTGTGAAATATTTTTCCAACTCTTGATGGGTTTGTCTTTTTTCCTTTTGGTTTTTATTTCTTCTTGCTTGCGTGCAATTTGGTTTTTTGGCACCTATGTGTGTCCCATATTTTAAGTTTGCATTGTGAAAACCTTCTCTCCTCTCTCTCTCTTCTTTTTTTTTTTTTTTTTATAAATAAATTAGAGTGAGGAATTTGGTAAAGGATAAGAGCTTGTTTGGTATAGTAGTTTAAGTTGAAAATTTTTAGGTTAGATTGAGTTAAGTTGAGTTGAGTGTTTAATAAAAAATTTGAGTTGAAAACTTTAACTTGAGTTGAGTATTTGGTAAAGTAATTTGAGTTGAAAAGTTAAAAAAAAAATAAAAAAAACAAAAAAAAAAAACAAGAGCCCTGTTTGGATGTTAAAAATCTGAACTAAACAAATTTTTATTTTATTTAACATTCTATTGTAGTTTTTAACTAAGAAAATTGAAAAATGTTAATACACTCAATTAATAACACCAATCAACTTGAAAAAAAAAAAAAAAAAAACACATATTTTTGTAAAATTTCTTATATAGCCATAAAATACAACAACATAAAGTACATAGTTGGTCAGTAAAGGTTGATAAAAAAATTTAATAGTTAAATTCATACAGCTAGCGCAACTAGATACAACTGAGCTTGGGATCACGTGGATTTATACCATGGAGATGATTGATATATTTTTCACATATCATCAACTATCATATCTCTCATCTGATTCATTCTACCCCTACTCGAGTCATGTTGCTGTGTTCCTGTACTTGGGCCAGGACCATCGATCTCGTCGTCAAGCACGTAATCCGCATTAACATCAACATTTTCCCCTACAGGCATACAATTTACCTCATAGTCTTCAAACACTGGATCCCCAACCTGCATCATCCTTATGAAATTATGCATAACCGCACACGTCACAGGGATCATTTTTTGTTTGTCCATTGGATAGCTGTTCATGCCTTTCAGTATTTTGAATCTTGCCTTCCAGACACCAAATGTTCGCTCAACACAATTACGCAGCGATGAGTGCGTGTAGTTGAAAACTTCCTTTCTGTTTCCTAGACCAACGCGACGTCTTCGATATTCCGGTAAATGATACGTCTCCCGTCGATATGGGTTCAGGAAACAATCCTTATTGGCGTAGCCCAAATCTGCTAAGTAATATTTTCCTACAACATAAACATAGTTTTATGAAGCCAATGTTCTATAATTTATAACTAATTATTATATGTATATACTGCTATAATATGATAATTATGCTTACCAGGTGGAGGTATTGGAAAACCATGGAATGCTATTGTCTCTTCCAACATTCTGACATCATGGCAAGATCCCTCATACCTAGCCAACATATACGTGAATCTCATGTCAAACGAACAGGCTGCTAATACGTTCTGCGAGTGAAACCCTTTGCGATTAATCCAAGCGTCAGCATTTTCACAGGGAGGGACACATGGGACGTGTGTGCCATCTATAGCACCAATACAACCCTGCATAAAACATTTGGCATTTTAATATAAGAAACATCATTAATAGTACGAGTTATGTATTAAATGGATTTCCTTCGATAATATGCATAGATTATATCGAAAACGTACATCAAACCATGGCCTATAATTGTCCGAATGCTCCATAATCAAATGTTGAAACCGTTGTGTAGTCAGGGGGTCTTATGAATTCGTCCTTTAACGAACAAATAACCTGTAACACTTTAAAGAACCAACATGAAGTTGTCTTTCTAGAATGCTGGAACAAATAAGAAATGTGTCGATCGGTAGCGCCTTGTGAACATATTGATAAAAAAATGAACAACTGCTCGTTCACATTCATGTTACACGTTGGCGTCAATAGTTCCCGACTACCTAATAGGTTACTTAATGATCTGAATGTTTCTGATTTCATACTGATCAATCATTGAATTATATCTTCATGGCTATTTAATATCTCTTCCACACGCATGCTGCCAGTTAGTCTTAAATTATGCATGGATTGTGGAGCTCTTCTCCTGTTATGCCTTCTAGCTGTCGCAGCTACCACTACCTTCACAAGATAAATGTCATGGTCGCTATACTCATTTTCTGAGTAGACGGCATCTTCTTCCTGGTTTGATGCAGAACTACCCTCGTTCATTTTGAGAATAGATTGCGATCTTCTCTACAATTTAAGGTTTACCTGGTATGAAGTAAATGTTAGCCAATTTGGTATTAAATTATTTATACAAAATACCTTCACACTACGATCCAATATTCGTTCCAAGTTGGTGAATGTCTAAATATTTTCCCAATTCCGGTTTGAAACATGGTTAACGTAATTGACAAATGCATATATTTAAAAACATAAAATTCCGCTGTCAACATGCTCGACGTAATTGCGAAATGCATATATCTAAATAAATATATAAACACAGTCCAGTCAGAAGAATAATGCCAAATCTATCCCTAAGAATTAAAAATGAAATTTTTTTTAACTTAAAACGATCAAATCAATCGGCCGGGGGTCGTTGGGACTGAACAACAGATGCAATAATTTCCCGCCTATCAACATCAGGCAGCTGGTGGAAGGTACGTTGGAGATGTGGATGAGCATCAAAGTAGTGCCACAATATCGCCCACTGATTGGGTGGAATACCCATCTCTGTCATAATATTCATACAGACCAGCATGTGATCCGTGCGGCTTGATTGCTCGTTACTTGTTCCCGATTGCGATCTGCCACGGAAATGGGTGACAATTTCCTGCATTGCCAGGAATGCCATCTCATCCGTTTCGTCTCTTGCTTCCTCTTACCAGAACTTCCCCTAGACCGCGACGGACCTGCATCGGCACCCGATCTTATGTTGTTTAAATGGCGCGCACCCGTTGTTGGCGTTACATCCTCTTCTAATACCGGCCGGTACGCTGAGTTATCCATTGAAGCATCATAGTCGAAGTACGATTGACTTTCATCTAGCATCGTTACGGACCTATACCCCGAGGCACCTGTAGCATGATTTTTCTCGAAACATTATAATAAAGCTCCTTGTTGCGAAGTCCCTCGTGCCTGAGATGTTTGCACTCCTTATAAACCTGCAGATGAAATTTTATCATCATACAATATAAACCTGCACTCCTTGTTGATTTTTTATTTTCTTACTCATTTACCTTCTCTCCCTCATTTTTTCTTTTTTTGTTTTTCCTAAAACCACGCAAAAAAAAATAAATAAAAATAAAAAATAAAAGCAAGCCCCAGCCCTGTTCGAGCCGCCCTCCCCCCTTCCTCCTTCGCCATTGCAGAGCTCAGCCCTAACCACCCCACCCATCAAACTCAAAACCAACCAGCCCCAGCCCGAGCCCCCTTCCCGCAGAACTCAAACCCAGCTCGAGCCCCCCTTCCTTCACCTTTGTCAAGCCCTCCCCCCCTCCCAAACTCAAAACCCAGTAGCCCCCCTCCCCCCCCCCCCCCCCCCTACTCGTTACCCGACAACACAAGTGCCTCACCCCACCCCCCCCCCCCCACCCCACATCACCATTGCCACCGGACGAACACAAGCACCACCCCCCACTAAAGGGTTCAAAACCCAGCTCGAGGCCCCTCTCTCTTCACTATTGCCGAAACCTTCCCTCCCCCCCCCCCCCCCCCCCCATCGCCACCAACGAACATAAGCACCAACCCCCACCGAATGGGTTCAAAACCCAGCCCCAGCCCCAGCCACCTCTCCCACATAACTCAAACCCAGCTCAAGGCCTCCCTTACTTCACCGTGACCGAGCCACCCCGTTGCTGCCGAACACAATCGCCTCCCACCCCACCACCACCGCTACTGACAAACACAAGCACCACCCCTCACTGAAAGGGTTCAAAACCCAAATCCCCCCAAAACGAACTCAAACCAGATCTCTCCTCTCTCTCTCTCCCCCACCCCCACCGTCGCCAAACTGAAGCCCCCTGCACCCGACGTCGCCTCACCAAGGTCCATTCCTGGGTTTTTTTGAATCTTGGTTCGGTTTTGTTGCTGACATCTGAGGAAGAAAATGAAGAGAGAGAGAGAGAGAGAAGAGATAAATTTCAATTTTTAATGATTTTATTTTTATTTTTGTTAAGTTAATTATTATTAAATTATTAAAATATCATTTTAGATTTGATCACATGCATTGTATTCTATTAGAAATTTAATGGTTTTGGATGAATGAAGGACCATAACTGCCAAAGATAAGAATTTAGGGTCATCTCGGTCAAAAATAGAAAAAAAAGAACAATGACCAAACCGTCACCTTTAAAAGAGTTCAAGGACTATTTAAGTCAATTACTCTATGTATTATTGTAACAACTAGTGATCCCCATTGTGACTTTTTTCAGTCATTTCACATATTTTTTCATATCGTTATAAGTCAGTCAACTAGTTTTTACAAATAATTTATCAGAAAATTATAACTGCTGGATCTATCTAGCTGTCAGACATGAGACATTCTTATATATATGTGTGTGTTTGTCAAGCTTTTGAGTTGATCTTTGCAATATGTCAAAGTCGCCTCTGATTTTAATTTCTAAGGTTGTTAATTATTAAAAACTTAATCTTTGAGGATGATAAATTACTTATGAGTTCGTTAAATGATAAAGCATGTGTCATACATGTTAAATTGGATTATAATTATTATTTATTATTCTGTTATTTATCATTACGGATTGAATAATCTTTTATTTGTTTTTTACAAGTCTCTATAAGTATTATTTTCTGATGTTTTTTTTATTAAGCAGTTTAATTTTTGTTTTGCTCCCAATATAGTTGATAGAATTCACATGATATACTAGTCTGATTTTGCAAATGATATTAATGGGTTTGGACCCTAACCCATGCTAGGCATGAGGGAGGGTGTTAAATTGTGTATTTTTCCAATATCACTAAATTACGGGACTACCGTGGTATTCAATTGTGAAATGGGCTCCCTTTCTCCTTGAGCTAGCATTTGTGAATGAGTTTTACCCAAAATCATTTAAAGAGTATCGTGTCATGGCTCCTACTACTTGTGAAATAGTTTCATTATGTTGGTTGCTTGCAGATATAAGTGTTTTTCTTCATCAGCCAACTCCATTATATTGTGACAGTAAAAGTGCTAGCTGGATTACGTACATTTCAGTTTTTTAGAGCAAACCAAATATATTAAGATTGATTGTCATTTTATTTGGCATCACTATCAAGCTGCACTCTAACATTTCCATTAGTCCCTTTTTCCATGTAGGTTGCCGATTTGTTTACAAAGTCGCACTCTAATTCACGTTTCCATTTTCTTTTGGGCAAGCTCTCGATACTATCTATAGCCATATCATAAGTTTCAGGGAATGTTGAATTAGATTATGGTTATTATTAATTATTTTTGTTATTTTTATGTAAGGGTATAATAGTTTTTTAATTGTTTTCCACAAGTCTATATAAAATCTTATTTTCTAATGTATTTATCATTAAACCATGGAAAACCCCAGTTTTGTTTTGCTTCTAATATAATTGTTAGAATTCACACTACATATAGTACATAAATTCTGGAAAAAATGCAGTGAAGTAAACAGATCAATTATATCGGATAAAGCAGGTAGTGTAATTTGGCCAAAAAAAGACCACCAATAAGCCATCTTGTTTGCCTGCCCATGTTTTACATTCCCAAAGAAAACAAATTATTAAGGACAACTTATTGGTAAAACAGGGTACTTAAAAAAAAAAAAAAAAAAAAAAAAAAAAAAAAAAAGCAGCACATCTTTTTCATGGGTACAAATATATATATATATATATTTTAATAACTTAAACATAGGACGACAAATAATTGCTTCCACGATTAATATTGCATTACTTGAAGGGAAAGGGCTCTGATGACAACTTGATGGTACAAAGCTGCGAGAGCGGCTCCGATGAAAGGTCCCACCCAGAAAATCCACTGCACGCAAATTGTTTAATTGAACTACAAATTAATATAATTAACAAACATATGTAGAGCCCCGCAGTGGGTGAAGGGAGGTTCAGGGTATTAGGTTTAAGGTTTAAAATCTACGAAGATTTCTTTTTGGAATTTTAGTAATCTGATAGAATAAACCCCTGGCGATTGGCAATAGTGACGGGCAGCATTATTATTATTTTTATTATTTGTTGAAAATGGAAAATAATTTGGTAGATTACAGTAACTCATCCAGTGGAATACAAGTAATATTCTTCAAAAATATAAAACATATTTCAGTAGATTACCTAAGTAATTTACCAGAATATTATTTTTTTTTAAATTAAAAAAAATAAACCGAAGATATGTGAAGGGGGTTTATAATAATAAATATAAAGCAAAGAGGACACAAAAGCTTACATGGTCGTCCCAGGATTGCTGTTTGTTGTAAATGATAGCAGCCCCAAGACTCCTTGCTGGGTTGATACCCGTTCCTGTGATAGGAATGGTGGCCAAGGTGAACTAGGACACTGCGAATCCAATCGGTAGCGGCGCCAGAATCTGGAATATGTCCAATTTCAATTGCATCAAGACCAAAAAAATTATTAAAAAAAAATTATGTTCATTCATCCTCGGCAGATGTTACAAGCTCAAATCCTGCTAATAAATTTTAAGCAGAGTAATTATGAGATATTTTGCTTACAGGAACGTGGGAATCGCGGGCGCTGCGCTTAGCATCAGTGGCGGAGAAGACGGTGTAGACAAGCACGAAGGTACCCACAATCTCTGCACCAAGGCCGTTTCCCGTGGTATATCCGACAGCAACGGTGTTAGCACCGCCGCCGTGCGCCTGGTACTGAGTCTTCTGGAAGGCCTTCACCACGCCTGCGCCGCAGATGGCTCCCAAACACTGCATTATCATGTAGAACACCGCTCTCGTCAGCGACAACTTCCTTGCCAAAAACAACCCGAAAGTCACCGCCGGGTTAATGTGACCCCCTGCGCGTAAACCCAACAGAAGTAAACTACTGGACTACTGATAACTAATGAAAGACAGAGCCATAAAATCACTTCCTGGCAATATATTTTTACCTGAAATACCGGCAGTACAATAGACAAGAGCGAAATCATTCCACCGAACGCCCACGCGATGCCTTGGATTCCGACAGTGGAGCATTTGGAGGGCGATTTACCACCCCCATTACTGTCAAGACCGTGATGTAAAGGAACAAGAAGGTGGCTACGAACTCGGCTATGCCAGCCCGGTAAAACGACCACGACGAGAGCTCCCCGGGCTCAAACAGAGGCGCTGGAGGCGGCTCCGAGTAGTCCTTGACATCTTGGCTCTGAGCTGCTGTGCCAATGGGCTGTCTCTCCCCAAATCTGTTCACTCCCAATCTAACATCTTCTTCTTTTCCCTCCATTATTTTTCTCACCTAATGCTCTCGTTAATATTATTCTGATTCAGGGTTTTGAGAGATCGTAGAGAATGGGAGAGATAGTGAATTTAGTTGAAAAGTAAGGCTTGTTTGTGTTATGTTGAAACAAGTGAGCAAGTGGGGGTATTTGTAGCGTGGGGTTTGGGACAAAGGTTTGGGAGTTAACATGAAAATTGTCCCTTTTTTTTTCTTTTCTTTTTTTTTTTTTTAATTTTTGTTCATAAATCGTCGTCACTTTTTGCAGAAGAGAATAATGAAATGTGAATTATTGTAGACACACCACCGACCTTCCATTCGGGCCTTAGAAAACTCGTTTTTTTTTTTAGGCAAAAGAGGATGTCCTTGTCTTTGCTCACTTGTATGGCTAGCATAAGTAACTCTTTTTTTTTTTTCACATGTATATATGCATATATAAAAATACATATATATGTGTGTGTTTACTCTTTTGCTTTACTTGACTTTTTTGAAAGTTACCGTAACGTACAATCAAAGTTTGTTGGATTTTTTCAAGGAATTAATGGGAAAAATGATGGCTGTATGAGTATTCTAATGGTTTGATTTGATGCAACTGTGGCATTCCCTAATGGCTCGCGTGATATACGTAGTGGAGTACGCACATTTTGCCTGTGTATAATATATATGCAAAGTACTTTCTACAGGCAAAAGGAAAAATGTTATATTTGTGCTGTCATAAAAAAAATAAAAAAGGAGTTTGGATGAGGGGCTTGTTTCAAATTGAAAAATGGTCAAAACCGTATTTAATGGTGAGATTACAGACCAATATATCGAAAGTTTACATTTCGGATCAAAGGTTAGTTTATCATTTGAGGCAGATGATGATATGGGTCAATAACTTTGGTTTTTAAAAAATACTTGCAATTAAAAAATAGGGATATAATCTATTTCTCCAAGTCTATAACCAATGTAAAGATGTTATTTTTAGTTTTAGAATAATCATATATATTTCAAAAATATATTTACCTTATTGCCTTTTGTAGCTGTACTTAGCAAGATAATTTTTTTACAAAAAAGAAACAGCATACCCTAACCTCAATACTTCACTATCCTAGTCAAGAAATGTTTCCAACGAAGTTGAGAGAAGCATGTCAGTTTAATTATCATAATTATGATATGAAGAACTGGATAAACTTTTTTACGTAGTGGAATTTCGATCAAATTAATATAATAAATAAATAGGGTTAGGATAAAGAAATGCTAGTTTGATGTATTGCTTTAACCACTATTCTGTCCAGGGACTATTCACGGTCAAGTGAGGGCTTTCATAACCAATGAACTTCTTTATATTTTAGTTTATCTTTAAAAATTTTACGCTTTTCTTATTTTTGCACTTATTAAAAATAGATTATTCTTAATATATATAAATCTCTTAAAAATTTTATTATGTAATAGACATATCTATTCAAATAATAAACTAACTTCGTAACTGATTATAAATTAGATTATTTGTGCCAAAGATATTAATGATAATAATCCATAATGATCGTGGATGAGTTTGCATCCAAGCACTAGAAGTGAAATATTTCAGTTATTATTATTGTGGTTGTTATTATCATCGTCATTATAATTATTCATTTCCATATTGAGCCCACTGAAATGGAACCCACCCACGGAAAGCTTTAGGGCTGTGCCTATGACACTATATATATATTCATATGCTCTCAGCCATACAATAGGAGGCGGCAAAATGAAACCATTAGTTTGCAAGCCATGATGACCGACCATTGCCGTCCTCAGCTGAGTTTGTTTGGACACGTGTCTTATAGTACTACAAAAAACACCATCAATGTTGGCCAATAATTATTTATATACGAAAAAATAAATAGTATTTTGCTGAACTAATTAATTTAGTTTTACATGTTTGAAACAGAGAACATGCACTATTTCACTCTTAGAGTCGTTTGGAATAAGAGAATACTGAAAGGAAGATTAGTAGAATGATTTTGATGTTTATGAGAAAAAAGGAATAAAAAGATTAAAGAAGGACTCGAAATTTTTTATAAAAAAAAACCCCAATTTTAATCTCTCTTTAATTGGAGAGATTGTTAGAGTAATTGCATACCAAACATCATAATAAGAGAGAGAATTTCTCATTCCTTACTCATTTTTCTCACGCAAGTGAACTGCTACCACTTCATCCTTCCTATATTTTTCTCTTATTCCTACCAAACATACCCTTAAACTGATGGCTTTGCTTCCGCTCTCAATGCGAACTATTGCGTATTATTTCATGATGGTCTTCAGATTTGGTCTGTGATGTATTTTTATCTTTGAGATTACATGATGGTTATTTCACCAAAAATATTGTGTAAAACATGTATGTTTCCTCCTATAATAGGATGCTAGCTAGTGGATTAGGATCAATGATTGAAAATTTGACATTTCCACCGACATTTCCGTGGAGATTTCCTTATGTTGAAAGTACCGACAAAGAAATAGGGATGTTGTTTCTTTTCTGCAGAATATCCAAAAAAATTCCATGGAAAATTCTGTAAGAATCAATATTTTACGGAAATAACGAGTTATTTCCTTGAAAAATATCGACAAAATATTTGTAAAATATCAATCTTAATAATATTTTAATTTATCTTTTAATATAATAAGGTTCATGATTTTTTTGAGTTCCACACACATTTTTTTATATATGAATAGATAGTTAGTAGAAATTGAGAGACATATACGTGAGCTTTCCCAAATTATATTAAAAAAATGCTCAAATGTCATATATGTTTTCTTACCATATATGAAACAATGAATATAATGTACCTATATTGTGTTTATCTTTTCAATAATTTTACTTAATTAGTGAAACATAATAAACTTATCATTATATTATACTCCATTCTTATCATGTAAATTGTCATATACTTAATATTTAATGAGAGTTTCATTTAATTTATGTATTATTAATTATTTTAGAATTTGAAAAAGTTCTATTATAAAAATCTAGTATTGTAAAATGAATTTTTGTATTTTACGTCAATTTCCACCGATATCTATAGTTCCGTCAATATTTCCGTAAAATTTAAGTACTGATATAGAAATATCAATATTTTTATCCTTGATTAGGAGATATATTGTGTTAAACAAGAGGTCCAACACTCCAATATTAAAAATAGTTAGTCATTGCTCAACATTAGAAGCTCACAGGTAATCTCAGCTAGTTGTTCATGTTAGATTGTAAGTTTGTCTCACATCACTAATTTACTAGGTTGTTATTTTGTTTTATGTGTAGTCCCCCCCTTTGAAGTAGCTTTTTGGGATGAGGTCTACCTAACATATTTAACTTGATATCATAATCAAATTTTATAGATGATTATAATCCATGGTCGGTCTAGATCCTTACCCATTTGCATGACACCTTAGACGTGAGTGAGTGTGTTAGACTATAGATTTGTCCCACATCACTAAGTTATTGGGTTATGATTACGCCCAAATCGTGAATAGATAAAGTGTTTGGTTACAACACAATAAGGGCAGTCCATCTCACGAGGAAGTGACAAAAACAACAAACAAGAAAGATTAGCAAAAAATAAATGTTAGAGAGATAAACAAACAAAACAAATAAAAAGGCAAATATTTTTGGGATTTTGATAATAAAAGAAAATAAATAAAAGAATAAAATAAAGGATAGGTGATGAATCTTAAATCCTTTTGTTCAAACTTTAATTTAATTCTATAACTTAACTACAAGTTTCGCATCCCAAACATGTAATCAGAAAATATGAACTTAAACGAACAAATAATGGCAAAAGTACTTGACCAAATTAATCTTTTCTCAACTATTACAATCACATTATTTTTATGCATTATCTAAAAGCGACAAAATACCTCATGGCCTAATGCTGTAAGGGATACTGACATAAAAATTATTATAAGGAAACCACCTGTCACTTGTGATTTAATGCCACCGAATATAATAATACTAGAACTGTTGTTACTACATAAATAATTATTATAATCATTAAATCACCGAATACAATAACTAGAACTGTTGTTACTACATAAATAATTATTATAATCATTAAACAGAAGAGAACAAATGATTATTCAAATTTATAAACGTTGGATACCAAACTTAATTAAAATAAAAGAAGACGCAAACAAATAAAATTCTCTCAAAACTTAGTCTTCTATCGGTGGTGTCTCACTAAGGAAAAGATGTGTCACTCATTTCACACCTCTAGAAAAACTAAGGAAACAAGAACTGAAAATGAAACTGAATTTCTTTCACATTCTTGAATGAAAAATACAAGAGACAGAGTCCTATATGTACAATGTTTTAGATGCTCAGCTAACAAAGGAAACAAATTAACAAAAATAGGAAATTAAATTCTAAAAATACAAATAAGAAAAAAAAATATAATTAAATTAATTATGGAGAAATCAAATATTTGATTTGAGGAAATTTGGTCGATTTGATTATCTTGGAGTACAAATGGAAACTTGATGGGTATAAATCCGGAGAGAGAAATCATCAGCATTTGGATTTGCCACATGGCGCACACTGATAGGAGTGGTCTACTGGGGAGAACAAATGGCGTCACTAACTTGGGGCGAATGGATTCCATGACTCAATTGCATGGCTTTTTTTTCATGATTTTTGCACTTCTTTTAAATCTGCAAATAAATAAGTTACAACTAGACATTTTCTGATTAAATCATTTAGAATAAAAACATGTAAACGTTTAATTAAAGCTTAAATAAATTAGCAATTATTCAATAATAATCATTAAATAAAGTGCAATTTTGTGTACTAATTAGATGTTTTGGTGTTTATTTATGTGAGCTATCTTTTGGGATGAATTTTACATAACCCATTTAATAATTCACTCAATCAATAAATTGTTGTAGTTGATGTCCACAAATCATATGATATTTTGACTTTATTGTGATTTAAATAAATAAATGTTTTATTTATACTACTATGTGCATGTATGTTTGATAATTAATAATATGATAAGATTTCATGATTACTAATATGACCTTAAATATTGTATACAAATGTTATATAAGATGAGAGAATTTTTAAGGATAATGATCTAAAATTTTGCGTGGATCTTTAACTAATTATTACTAGCACGGTTAACCTCCATTTTGAATGGGACAATTATATTCAGATTATTATTGGGGTGTGATCAGCATGAAAGTGTTAAATATGTTGGTGTGATTATATATGATAGAAACACAATTACTTTGAATATATGATAATCTTCATTAGTATATATCGAATATCAAATTTGATCAATGATGAACATATATAGAACATTTTTACTTTTAAGTTGTTAACAATACTCTTAATTATGTGTTTTGTCTTTTGACTGACCTAGTACAGATTCACAAGATGTTGAATCTTATTTCTGATATCTTCAAGACATAACAAAGAAAATAATTAGGAATGTTAATTTAATAAGATGAAGTTCAACTTTCTTCAAAATGATGTAGATGGACAGTTCTTAGTGTTGATATATTATGAATTTGAATAATAAGAACACTATAAATCATAAATTAATATATTATTCATTAGAAATAAATTAATACTATTCCATAATAATCATTAAATAAATTACCATTGAGATCTACCAGCTTACCTTTATGACCGGGGTTGGGGTAAATTTGACATGATACATTATGTTTACCTATAATTTATTAGAGTTGAAAAACTGAAGCTACAATAGATGAAGCAATAATCTTGTGCGCTTCGCTTTTTAAGGGCCCATCCTTCAATCACCTTTAACAAGTGGAAACAACCTCTCAAGTGCACAGGTTCAGGAATTTTGCCCCTCCTTTTTAATTCTTCGTTTTGATTTTTTTTTTTTTAACTTAATAATAAAAAGACTGAAATACCCTCTCTCTCCCTCTCTCCCTCCCTCTCTTAGATTTTTGTTTTCTTTTTTGTATATATCACGTCTTCTGGCAATGGGTATCCGATATTGGATCTAGATGTGGTTTGCAGATCGGATGACTATTTCTTAAAATTTAGCCGATGAATTTTTGTATTCCGATGAATTATTCTCTGTATTCTGGTGAATTAAGTTTTGTATTTTGCCTTTTTTTTTTTTTTTTCAAATCTGTTCTCCCTCCCTCCCTCCGCCCACTTTAGTGCTATTCTGGTTGTTTTTTCTAGCATAAATTTAGCTCGACAACTTGATTTATTATTATTATTTTTTTTTTTAGTATATTCCACGTCTTTCGCAGAGAGGTACCTGATATCTGATCTAGACGTAGTTTGTATATCGGATGATTATTTTTATACAATTTAGTCGATGAATTTATACATTCCGATGAGTCATTTTTTGTATTCTTGCGAATAAAGTTTTGTGTTTTGACAAATTTGTTTTTCCAAGTCTGTTTGTATGAGTCTGTGGTCAAGTTTGTAAATTTGTGTATTTTTTCATGCTGATATATTTATATTTTAATTTGTCTTTTGGTTAAATATTTTGTCTATTAGATTATAAAAGTAATATTTCATAATCTACCATATTACTCTCTAATGACTAAATTCAGAGATGATAGATCACTTTGTGTTTAAAATGAAAAAAAAAAATTCGGGTAGATTACCCAAAGTAATCCACTAGAATAATCTCTGGTGATTGGAGACTTGTGCCAGCGATCGGATACCGCTTGTGGCCCGTGTTGATGATGGAGACATCCGGTAGATTACCACTAATTACCTTTTGGGCCAGCTTGGAGTAATTATGGAAAGACAAATTATATTGACTTTTAACTTATCTTATGGAAGGTTAAAAATCTTAAAGCCAATAATCATTAGTTTTATACTCTATAAGGGACAATTCTCCAAATTACCAAGGATAATTAGGCTACATGTCATAATTTTTGAATATGGATTGATTTTTACTACAACTTAAAAACTATTGCAGAAAGTGCCATAAAGATGATTTCATAAGTTAAATTAAAATTTTTTATTGATTTCCTCTCACCCTCTCTCTCGACAGAGCCCACACACACACACACTATCACTCTTCGCTCTCTTTCTGCTCACCCCTCTCTCTCATTTCTCTTTCCCTAAATCTTGGCACTTTCTTGTGCTCCAAACACAAGCACGATTCATCTAGATCAGGTCTGATTCCGCTCACCAACCACCGCTACAGCCCTTTCCCAAACACTGCTGTCTTGTCCTTCTAGATCTCCGGCAAGGACCCTCAAGTCTTGTGACTTCACCCTCCGGTGCAGCGCTGACGAGCTCGACCTAGACAAGCAAAACTCGACATTCATGGTCGTGGCATTCCTGCGGCGAGATTCGATGAAGATTTGGACAGTGTTGGAGAACACGGACACGTTGTTGTGCGCTCGCGAGCCTTGGCCGCGTAGAGGAGATCTCGAATTAGTTGGGAAAAAATTTGGATCCCCAAAACCACCCCTATGATTCGAACAATAGAAATATCAACAATTAACAGAAAAAAAAATGAGAAAATAACCACAATCACTACAACACAAGAATTTACATGAAAACTCCAAAACAAGAGAAAAACCACGATTCTCAAAAAGAAATCCACTATGTGAAAAATTTCTACAATCACACAGACTTTTTTCTCTCACTCCCCAACCCCAATACACCCACACTATACCCAAGCATACACCAACTCACGCCCTTCTCCACTAAAAAAATATGAAAAACAAGAAAGGGATTTATCCCCAATCAAATGAAAATTTTGGATCCCAACAGAATCTACTTTGCTGGCAAGTCTTGGCTGCATGGAGGAGAAGAGATCTCCTTCACCATCGAGCTATGGTTGGGTAGAGTCTCCTTCGAGTGGAGATCTTGGATCCAAACATCGGTTTTTTTTTTTTTTTTTTTTTTTTTTTATTTCAGTTCATGTGGTGGATAGTTAATATTTTTTAGATAAACTTTTTAGTATTTTTGTAATGAAATCTTATGGATTCGATGTATTGGGCAGTTAGTAAGTTGGTAGAGGGCATTTTTCCAGTATGAAATCTAGAATCCGACGGTTATCGGTCAGTAACCAAGTGGTAGTTAGTTAGTAACCAGCTGGTAACCCACCGGCGGAGATGGTTATCAATTGGTAACCAACCTATAATCTACCGACAACCATAACCCACCGGTTAAGGTAACCAATTGGTAACCCACAGTGACGGTGGTTACCGGTTGGTAACCAACTGGTACCTTGCTAGTGATGATGGTTACCGATCGGTCACCCGCCGGTGAAAGTAACCAACTGGTAATTAGTGGTTAACCAACTAATTACCTGCCAATGGCGGTATATAGCAGTTGGTAACCAGCTGGTAAAAAGTAACCAACTGGTTATCCGTCGGTAACCACTTGGTTACCCATCGACGGAGTCATCGATTCCAAATAGTAACTATAATTGCTATTTTTAAATAAGTAAATAAATAAGTTTTTATGATGTCATGTTATGAAATTTCTTGTAAGAAATTTTTCTTTTGTGCGGTAAAAATCAATTGAAGGCATGATTTTGTGACGTTTCATTAAAGTTTTCCAATTACCAATCACCGTTTTCATGCTAAATAGGTAGCCCATTGTCATTTCAGTTGGGCTTGAATAAATAAAAAATGAAATATTCCGGGCCGAACCTTGTTGAAATTGTTTATTTCTACCCCAATTTCAGGGACATGGTTTCATAGTTAATGCACAGTATTGTCCAAGTATTACTTTGGAACTTAAGAGGCGAGAGGCGACGGAGTTGAGAAAAAGCATGTGCTATACAAATGTGTTCTCGTATTTTTACCTTGTATTCTTTTTTTTTTTTTTTTTCCTCTTTCTTTTTTTTTTCTTATTATTATTATTATTTTTTAAATTAGAGACCCGTGTAATTTTTATGGAGTTAGAATTAAGATCCATTTGGATCGTATGTTTGTTTTTGAAATGAAAATTTTACTAGTTTGAAAATAGAAAGTTATTTGATTTTGGAAAATGAAACGGCGTTGGCATGTTTAAAAAAAAAAAAAAAAATTCCCTCTTAAAACAAAACGAAGTCTAAGATTTGTTTTGGATATCAACTTGGAAGTCCTCTCATTTTCAAGATGAAAATAAATGGTATTTGGAGTAGTCCGTTATGCAAAGATTCCAAAACAATTCTAAAAGGATTCTAAAAGAGTACTGTATAGAGAAAATTTAAAAATGAAGCGGTCACCACTTTCAAGATGAGAGGAAAAAGTAGCCCAAACACTCTTTTACTAATTTGTTCACCCATTTTGAATAAAGAGCAAATTGTGGAAATAGCTTATTTAGTGTACATCTTTGGGATTTTTGCCTCACTTAGTTACTGGTCCAGATTTTTCTTTATTTGTATTTTTTATTTGACATCATAAGAGGACAAAATCCTTAAGCCATTATAGATAAGGTAATATTCTAGAGATGTACTCTATTTAAATCATCCCTCAAAAACCTCTTTTGTAAATAGATACCCTATCCAAACAAGTTATTAGATTTATTACTAAACAATAGTTGCAGTAACAACTTGTGCTGTTGTTAGCAATATATTTATTTGTTTATTTATTTATTTATTTATTTGATGCTAGTCGTAGTCGGATAGCCATGGTTATCTGGAATTTATGCTACTGCATAGCCGAAATTGGCAAATTGCATAATAAAATTTCATCCCATGTTCAGAATACTAGCTCTTTGTACTTATCCTTAACCTGCACGTAAGTTTAGTCCAATGACGTTATATTTCACAGGATTAATGCCAAAAAACAAGTCTACGAGTGGACGCCCCAAAACCCTAGGTTCCCATTCAAAATGTAATCAATTAATAAAAAGGGACAAAGACAAAGTGGATGAAGCTTGTAAGTAGACTTTCATTTATATAGTATATCTAAAAAGAATATTCGCCAACTGTAGGTAACTCATATGTAGTCGTTTTTCCAGTCTAACCACAACATATTTGAACTACAAAACAACTCTATATTTACCTGTATACACACACACACACACGCATATATGTATATATATATAAATATATATATATTCTTACATTAAAGGAATACTAGGCTATATATATGTGCTTTTTTCTTTCTGTTGTCTAGTCACTAGCAAGCACTTCTTTCCGAGGCTATAAATTCCAAGAAACTCCGAAAAATTCGTTGTGGAAGATTTGACGAGCAATTGGACAATGCAAGAGATATGGGAAAATTTTGATGTGGAATCCACCATATTTGCAACTTTCCTCTTGACTTTAGTTTGGAATCTTTTTTTTTTTTTTTTTTGCTCTCCACTTTCAAATATTCAAGGAGGTGATCCGTGTGGTTTTCTTGATGTCTGCCACAAGCTGTCCAATCTATTAACGCAATATAAAAGGAGGCAAATGACGGTGGAAAGACAATTTGAAATTAAAGCTTGCAATTAATTAGGGAAATGCACTTCAAAATATCTTTAGTTCTTTTTCTTCTTCTTTTTCTTTTTCTTTTCCTTTTTTTTTTTTTTTTGGGGGGGGTAAAAGATCTTAACTTTAATTCATTCCTTTGATATGAAACAATTATTGATATTATTATGTGCTCTGAGATGTGCATTTGTTAAATGTATCTTTAGTGGAGAGACAAAAATCATTAACATAGTTTTGGAAGGAAAACGGCAAGTTTTATAATTAAAAAAAAAAAAAAAAAAAAAAAAAAACCGAGAGGAAACAAGAAGAATAGCATATACAAAGAGGGAAAAATTAAAACAGTAAGAGGAATTATCACGTTATATGTTTCATATAATGGAGAAGGAGTCTTGGTGACTTTGTATTTGTTAGCAAAATATGATATGACGATGAACGGAAATTAGAAAATTCAAAAATTAGAAAACAGAAAATCGTTAGTAACCGAAAATAACTGGATACAAAATGTGGACGAGAAGCCAAGATCTATGTACAGACAATTTTCTTGAAACAGATTCGCCCCTTCATTGTCAGTGTTGGAGAATTGAAATGGATGTCTATCTCCCAGGGTACAATGACTGCAAGTAGTGTCAGAGTACTATGAACCTACTTCTAGTGAAGTGAAAATGTGCCCAAACTCTATTTCACTGAAACTCCTAGACGCACTGGAGGGAATAAAATTATAAAAGAAACTCAGATTGTTTTTGTGTGTCTAGAAGAGAATAAGAAGATCCCTTTATAAGGCCCAGGAGAAGTGATGGCCATAAATTTGAAATAAATTCGAAAATAGCTGTTTGGAGACAAATATGATTGAATTCCCTGTAGCTGGAATTCAATTAAGAATTGTTCCCCTTAATCCATAACAGTTTTTGAAGCTTAAAAGTTAGACATGGTAAACTTTTATGTATTAAGAGCAGTTATTATCTAATTAACTACAGATTTTTATTAAAAAAAAATTAAAAAACATGTAGCAAAACCAACCAGTGCGGGATAGGCAATTTAGTGTGACATTTGTGCGCACACAATCTTTTGGTTGTGGCTTCCATCACTTTCCCATGTGCAACTAGTGTGTTTGCAATTGCTACATTCCAACTTTTCCAACTTCATAGATGCATTTTAAGACTCAATTTCTCATTCACCAGTTAATCATTTTGAGCATTTGAATATACCACTCTTTACTCCTCATGTATTCTATGATACACCGATTGTCTATATATGTGATTTTTCATGTATTGTATTATACTTTATAAACGGAACTTGTACATCGCACAATTAATTACAAGAAAATATATTATTCTCAGTTGCCATCAGCATTTCTTACTTCACCCTTAGTCCAAGCAAACCCTAGTTGCCACCGGCAAGAAACTTTCAAAACCCGTCAATTTTCAAATACAGGGTTGACACTGGACTCCGTTTGGTTAGAGGGATGGAGAGAAGGAAGAATGGAAACTCTCCTTTGTGTTATTTGGTAAGATTAGAAGGAGAGAAGACAAGTCTCCGTTCCTTTGTTTGGTATCAAAAAGTGAAGTGGGAGGATGAATGGTTTTTTAATTATAAATTACTATATTATCCTTATTGACTACTTGTAAATTTTTTTCAATATATTTCTTCAAATACCATTTTATTCATACACTGCCCACATGGTAAAAACATGAAATTAGGAAGGAAAAAAGAAAAAAGAAAAGAAAAAAAAAACTTTTGTTTACAATTTTTAACATAGGTTATAACTAAATGTAATCGGAGTAGGAGAAAAAGTGTTTTTAGCTTTTTTGGTTTTTTTATTATTCAGATTAAGAAAGAGAAAAAGAGAGAAGGAAAATAAAAAAAAAGAAAAGAAAAAAAGAGAAAGTAGATGTTGGAGGGTAAAATGGAGTTTTTCCCGCCCGAAGTTCCCTCCAGCTTTTTGCTTCCCTCCTGATCCTTCCACGAGAGGACGGATGCACAATGGTGGGCCCGGGAGGAGAGCTCTTCCACCCACATCTCCTCTCCCTTCCCATCTCCTTCCAACCCGAACAAGTGATTCAACTCTTCCCTCCACTCCTCTCCATCCATCCACCAATCCCTCCAATCAAACACACTCTTAGTCCACCGGAGTTGATGCCGATGGTTTACGGGCGCCCAGGTTAAGTCAATCTCGACTATATTTTCAGTTAAATCAAATGCTAAAATTTTTGACCTATGGAATAGAAAACTTGGTCATCCTGACAATTTGCCTCTCAAGGTATCTGGTTGGCTATGTTTTCCTTGTCTCAGACCCTATAACTCACATAAAATGCAGTTTTGTTACCCTGCAATTTCTTAGGTATAGCACACGTCATAAGGGATACAAATGTCTTGCTCCCAATGGACGAATTTACATCTCTTGCCAAGTTACCTTTGATCGACATAGCTTTCCCTTTGCCACAAAACACACCACAACACAAATAAGTCCTTCATTTTCATACACAGCTACGAATCTTCCATGTACAATCACACCACCTTTACGAGTCCAGGCCAAATTCAAAAGGAAAATACTAGGCCTACCGCATCTTCCGTTCATGATCAAGTTGCTTGTTCAAGTGATTTAGAACCACTGCAAAATGATGTTAATGTACCTACATCTAACAACGACGGATTTGCATATGATCAGATGATTGTTTCCTCAAATCAAAGTTGAGGTTGTCCCACTAATGCTTCCTTGCAGGTTGAAACAAATAGAACTAATACAGGTGGCTTGAACATTAATCAAGCAATTCCACGGACACGGGTAACAACGAAGATGCGAGACGAAAATGCAAACACGTATTCTATGGCTACGAGGTCTAAGGCGGGCATTTCCAACCAAAGGTGTTCATAACCGTCTAATGTGACTGAGGCATTGCAAAGCATAGTGTGGAAGGAATCCATGGTATATGAGTATGAACCTCTAATCAAGAATCAAACTTGTGCTTAGTACCTGTCCTAAGGATTGCAAAATCGTAGGGTGTAAGTGGGTCTTCAAAATTTAAAGGAATTCAGATGGTTCAATATCACGTTACGAAGCAAGGATAGTAGCAACGGGCTACAAACAAATAGTAGGATTTGAATTCACAGGAACGTTCAGCCTTGTAGTCAAACTTATCAGAATAAGAACCATTTTGATGATACCTTTGACAAGAGGATAGATGATTTGATAACTTGATGTCAACAATGCTTTTTTTTAATGGCATTCATCTAGAAAACATATACATGGAGCAGCCTATGGGTTTTGAAAAGTATGATGGTAACAATCTAAGACAAGGTATTTCAAAAAAAAAAATAATAATTAAATTAAATTAAAAAAAAAAAAAAAAAGACAAGGCTCTTTAGTGGTTGAAACGTGCGCAACGAGCGTGATTTGAATCAAAATGTCATAAACATATTTAATTTATTATATCTTAGTCGACGTAAATTGATTCAAATGTCATAAACATTATAACATATTATATCCTAGTGACATAAATCCTAACACTTTCTCCTCTAGTGATAGAATTTGGAGCATGTAAAAATGTTTGAAAAATGGCTTACAAAAACCGTTTTTAATAGTCATTTTGAGGCATGAATTTGAGTGGGACCCACTTCATATTAGTGTCGGTTCAATGATTCATGTCCTCTTCTGCGAGGAGATAGAAGTCGAATATTTAAAAACTCAAAATAATAAAGGGGTGAATAAGAAATTGATTCTTAAAAGTGCACCCATGAAGTTTGAAAAATTAGGAAAAGGAAATGAAAAAACACTTGTCCCAAATGGGAAAGATATGAAAGCTCCACTGGGTTTATCAGGAATTGCACATTTTTTTATTGGTGAACAATTAAGCAGAGAGGCTCTCTTATGCGCACAGGGGAGGTGTAAATCCTTGACCAAAAACCCTCGTTAAAATCAAAAAACTTGTGTGTGAGCGCGCGTCCTGTGTGTACAAATGTCGCACTAAATTACCAACTTTGTGCGGGATTCGTTTTGCTACATGGTTTTATTTTATTTTTTTTCAACTTATAGATGTAATTAACTGCTTGTTAACACATGGAGGTTACTGCTACTAACCTTTAAGCCTCATAAAATGTTGTTGAATTAATGGGAATAAATCCATGATTAATTTCAGAAGCTGAAAAGCCTTGGAATTTGATCCGTTATCCCAAAAAAATTTATCTCAGAATTAATTTTCTGATTTATGGCCACTGCTCCCTCTAAGCCTATAAAAGGCTGATCCATTTCATTATCAGACACAAGGACAAAAGCTTTATTTCTATTCTAGTTTTCTCCACTGCTTCCAAGTGTCTTAGGTTTCACGTGTGATAAAGATCAGATATAGTCCAGTTCGCTATGAGCAGGTTCCAAGTGTGGGATCACTGCTTATAATTGTTCTATCCTGTGAGACAAACAATCATTGAAACCTCGAGCACTTATGGTGAGGGGACAGATCTGTTTTCATGAAACCGTGTGCAACACAGGCCTCGGCTTTCCATTCTCGTATCTGTCTTAAGTTTATGTGTTGCTAACATATTTCGTTCGGTTATCTATTATTTACACATCTGTTTAACTTCAATATTTGTTTGTTGCCCTATTTCAGTACTTATTCTTTTATTTTTTTTTCCAACAAAAAATCCCGTCCCAAAGAAATTATTTTTCAATTCAACATTAATTTTCCAGATGGACTGAAGTTTGTCCTTGAGTTCAGGGACTTCCCAGGAGTGTTTACTCTTAGAAAGAAAATAACGACCAATAAAAGCCATCTTGCACTGAGCCACATGCTTTTTATAAACTAATTATGAAGTATGGACTGTCATAAACTCTCCTTCTTACATGGGTTTTAGAAGAATTAGGTAGATCAAACAAAAGATCATGCTTATGTGGAAGAGCCGACCAATAAGACTTTTATTGGTTGCCTTTAGTAAGGAAGGGTCAGTGATTTGTTTTCTTACCCAATAAAATAGTAGCATAACACTTGCCTAAAGTTTTACCCTCCAAAATATGAAGGCGGATCGGCTATGGGAATTGATGGAGGAGACGTTCCCATAATATGAGGAACAATCACAGTCGCAGACAGATCAGCAGGAACTGGTAGTAGCAGAAATAATAATAGAGAAAATAACCCAAAAAAATATGCAGCAATGTTAGAAACAATGGAAGAAGGACTAACTACGTCACAGGACGACTCCAACTGAGGTAAAGTCGATGGATATTTGGTTGGCATCATCATGGGCATAGCTGCAACAGATCTGATCATCGGTAGTGAGCCCGTCAGATAAAATTATAATTTCCATCTCTAAGGAAGCCATAACGGCAAAGGTGTGACCTAACGGCGGTGAGGTTTGGTGGGTCAATAGCTAAATCGCGGCTTAACGGCGGTGGTGGTCTAACAGTAGGTGGAGACGGCCCAAAGGCCCTAAGATGATGCGCAAAAACCCTAAAGAGGATTAAATTTTTGCCAAGTTAGTATTTTTCTGCATGGTATATATTCAATCTTACTAGCATTATGATTATTAAAACATAGAAAAAAATGAAAAACTATCAGTTATCTTTAGAGATAAAACTTAAATATAAGTACTAAAATTTTAAAAATTAACGATTGCAGACATAAATAATACTAATTTCACACCTTACTCCAATATAAGGTGTAAAATTCGAATCCTTACTCTCAAGTTAAAAATAATAATATTAAAGAAAAATTAGAGAGAGATTCAATATAATATCAAAGGAGATATAGTTTGAATGGATGCTAAATAGTGGCTTGATGATAATTAGTACAAGTCTCAAGTGCTCTCACAGAAAGTAGTTTTTTTTTTTTTTTTTTTTGGGGCCTTTCAGCCGAATTAGAATGATTTATATGAGCCCCTTCATAGTCGTCTTCTTTTTCTTTCAATGTTTATTTTCCTTTTTTTTTTTTTTTTCTTTTTGGTTTCCATTTCTTTTTAATTTGTACATGGTCGGATTCCTTTAACTCATGTATTTATCATTTAAAAAAAAAAAATACAAGAAATATATGCACCATATATACATTTGCAAAGTGAGTATCATAATTTGAAACATTGTGCTGGTACCTAGTTTTACATGAGTAGCTAAAATTTAGTCATTAACTAACAAAAGAAAATTATTTTTCACTCCAACAAGGTGTCTTTCAGATTTTGACTAAAAATAGATCTGTACATCTTTTTATACATGGGAGACCCTTACCCTACGTACGTGCCCAACTCCAAGTGAATGCGAAATATTGCTAAGACGCGTTATTCATTTGTGTGTGGTTAAACCAATTCTCAGTACAAGGTCACAAGAAATAATTCAAGAGCGCGTGGACGTGGCGGCACATGATGGTCAAAGAGGCGGAGCCCGCAGACGACTCTAGGGTTTTGTTAGGAGAGATTGTTTTTATAGGGGCAGCTGTCTATTGTCTTAGGAAGGGGAGCACGTGACTAGCACGAGGGTCCCCCCTCGAATGTCTGTCTTCGATCCCTCCAATAATTAATATATGAATCCCTCTCTCCCATCTCACTCTCTCTCTCTCTCTCATACCATCATCAGTTCATCAGCCAATATTGAATGCAATTGACAAGTTAGCAGTGATATGTTTGAATTGAATCCTTTGATCCCCTTTTTTGCCCCTTTAAAATACACAAAACTACAATTAAATAATTAATTATAAAAATAATGATATTAAATCATCAACCATAGAATCACCTTAATCCTGTAAGAGAAAATTTACCCACTACGTAATTACCTTCTCTATAAATATGAAAAACCTGAAAATCCATCGACTCAAAATAACTAAAAGATTCAATGACCAACATGCTTTTCTAAGTTTCCAAAGCGCACACTTATTGGGGTACGAAAAAGCAAAACGACGCAGGTAGAATCACACTCCAATTAAAGAGTCCATTTGGATAAACATCCAAATGGAAACGTTGAACGGAAATTTTAAACAAAAAATATTTAACTATCATCTGAACTGGTATTTTGGATTTTAAAATTCGAATAGAATATTTGAATTAAAACATTTAAATATGCATTTGAAGTAAGTAGAGGCAATCTAAAAAGACAGAAATGTATAGGAAAATGACATCTGACATGATTATTATTATTATTTTAAAGTCAATGTAGAATATCTATTAGAATGGAAGTAAATTTTGAGAGAGAGACTTTTGTCATTTAAAAATAACAACCCAAATGACATTTGGATGCTCCTTTTCTAAATATTTTTAGCAAACACATATTTAAAATGATCATTTAAATGGAATTCTCCAAACGCTCTAGATAGTTGCGCCAAACAGTAGCAAAGTTTTCCCAAACTTGATTGTGAGCAACTCAATTGCATGACTGACTCCAAGCAACTCCACTTCAAATGAATAGTAAACGATTTTCGATTGGATAGGGTAACTAAGAATTCTAATTCAATGCCAAACTAACTACCACTACTATTATTATTACTGCTGCTGCTGCTGCGATTATTATTATTATATAGAAAATTTTCATTTGGTACCCTTTCTCCTTTATGTTTTAGATTAAAACATATATATCTTACATTATTACGAAATTGCAACAATTCATTCACACAACATTTTATTTCACTTATATTTTGCTTCGGGATATTCGCAGCGTTAAGTATTGTACTCTAAACGCCATATTAAATATACTTGAGGTTGTCATCACAAATTAAACTGCATGGTACCAAATTTTATATTTTTCAATAAAAAGATACTTGGAATAAAAGATTTAGACAGGATTACAATATTACTAATTGTCTTAAATAAAGAAAGTATATATATATATATAGAGTGGACTCCTATTGTACCTATCAGCTAATTTAAATGTAATATTTTTTAATGATACTTATCATTACATCAATATCTGATTAGTATCATGTGATAAGATTTTAAATGAGAAGTTACATAATAAATCAACTTGCAAACATAATATTACTAATTGTCATAAATAAGATGTATACATATTCTAGTTATATGTGCGATTCGCACGCATGGATTAGTTTGTTACATATATATGTATATTATTTTTTAATTTAAAAAGAATGTATATATAAACTTTCTAAATGAAATGAGCAAATCAAAAGTATTTTTCAAAAAATTAAGAGTAAAAGATGCCACAAAAAAAAAAAAGTAATAAATAAATAAAATAAGTAAAAACTTTTCAGTCCAAATATAAGAATAACAGTAAAAAATGATTGCACTAAAGAGTAAAAACTATCAAACAATTTCATTCATTAAAAAAAAAAAAAAAAAAAAAAAAACATGAAATGTGCGTTAAGGAGTAGGTTAAGTTGATTGGTTGATGAACAAACTCTTTGAAAAAAGAACAATAATGCCAATTAACATAGTAATTTTGATTTACAAATGTAGGTGTTCATGTACATTGATCATGTATGATATTAGGCATGGGAACCTGGTAAGGTAGAGTGGGCTATCCCTTCACAGCTAAGCAAAAGAGAAAAAATTGCAGGGCTGTGGACTACGAGAGGACGACGGGTCCGTGGTAGTACAGGCATGGCATATAAATCCAAAATTATTCGATCCTTATCTTTCCATATCTAAGTGGGTCCCAAAGTCTATTATGCCCTTCTTTTAGAATAAGGGCCCACGCATTTTCCCCCCAGCATCCATATACAAAATTGCCACTTCTTTTGTCAACTAGCCACCTCCATTGACCACTCATATATCCTAAAGAATCCAAAAGGGCTTTTTTCCCTTTCATTTTGTAACATCACATTAAAAAAAATAAAAAATAAAAAAATTGCAAACAAGTCATTATTATCTATTTCTCTTTAGGGCTTTTTTGAAACAACGATTTTAATATTAAATTTTTTTTATTTAATTTTAAAATTTTCAAATTTAAATATCAAAAATTTATAATTTTTTTATTTCAAATTAAAATAAAATAATTTTTAAATATATATAATTGAATGAAACAAAATAAGATGTATATTATATATTTTTTCTGTAGATATTTAAATATTTATATTATTTTTAACCTATAAAACTTCAAATTCAACTGTAATTATTATTCGAAACAGACTCAATCTTTAATAAAATTGGACCCATTAATTCGGAAAACATTTTTCTCGAAAGCGATTCACATTGAAAAAGGCTTTCTCTCGAACTAGTGGCCACAAAAATCCGGAGAATTCCCCAAGTGATTTTGGTCATACTAACTCTGCCGTGAGTGAACAAGTTGAAAAGATCACTCTGAACTGAAAACTAGGCTTATTAATTAAAGACCGCTCATCTTCTCACGGAAGATGAAATAATTATAAATACAAGGTCTACTCCGATTTATGCAGAAGACAGGTGAGACGCGAGGGACAAAACCATATGTTGCTAGGGCATTTTTTGAAAGGAAGAAAGTGGATGATGATATAGTCCATGTTTGACTGAGCTTTTTATAAATTGTTTTGATTTCTTAGTTCAAAAGTAATTTCTAGAATCGCTTGGATAATCTGTTTATAATAACTTTCTTGACAAAGTTAAAAATATCTCTTATGAATATCTTTTAAAATTTACAATAAAGCTTTAATTAAACATTATAAGCTTAATTTTATTTTTTTTTTAATTATTTATTACACAAACTCTTAAAATCATTTTGATCCATACAATGATTAAAATATCGATATCGACAGAAATATCGGTAGTCTAATTTTATGAAATATTCGGAGATATTATTGATATCGAAGGAAATAATCAGAAATTTCGGTAGTTCAATTTCACATGTAGATGCTATTATAACCTAGTTCTATGTACGAGTTACGATAGCATAACATGTATTTTAAATGTAAAAATGGACCAATATTTATTTCCAAACATAACAAAGATTCAAGATCCGTAGGCAAATTGATTTGTTTCCTGAAAACATTGGAGAACTACAATAAAATATAGAAAATTGCAATCAGAAGCTAGTTTTTCTTAGGATCAGGTTATAATATGAATCGTAGGCAAGAATTTTGGACTTGAAAATTGTAAACTGCAATACGTCGTACATTTGGAACATGGGCACATGGGCAACTAGGTGGCCGTATTCAGAAAATTATAATTACCTGTGAAAAATACTACAATTGTGTAAAAAAAAAAAAAAAAATTATTGGAAGGAAGTGTATACTCATCATGTGCATAACAAAATATCATCCTTTCTTTAGGAAAATAAAGAGAAAAAAATCAACCATATATCATCCTTGCTTCTAAGAAATCTGATATAAATAATGAACTTTCTTAACATTATATATACAATGGGGATTAGGGCCTGACAAAGTTAACGCAAGTACTGAGCAGATATAAATAAACAACACGATTGTACTGTTAGTTAAAGAATAAAAATTGCGTAAAATAATAATCATAAAGAAAATAATCGACATAATGATTTGATTACTTAACGTGATTAAAAACTCCACAATAGAAAAATCACAAGTGCTAAAGACAAAGTATCCACCTTTGCTAATTTTTCCCATGAACTTGGACAATATTCATCTCTTTATAAACAAGCGACATCTCCCTCTGCTTCTTATCTTCTGAAAAGTCTTCAACCGCTAAATCTTTGGTCATAGTGTTATGAGTCTCTATCATGTTGTCATTCTTTGAAATATTTTTTTTCCGTGTTTTCCTCAGAAACTAGAGTAAATCCTTCATCATCCACTTGATCAGTCCCACTTTTAGAAATACCATGCTCATTTCTTTGCAAACATTGGATAGAGAAATTTGATGCTCAAAAGGAAGCTGAATGGAAATCTAACCTAAAACTTTTAAAACTCAGAAACTGAGGAACAACCCTTAGAAGGGCCGAACTGGAGTTTCCTGTTGCACTTGAAATTGTGCCATCAGTCAAGAAAGGAATCGCTGGGAACTTCATATGCAACAGCTGAGAGCTATCTGCAGGACTTCTACTCAAAGAACTTGTCAATCTGGTATCAGAATCCATGATAATACTTGGGGATGAGATACCCTATTTGGATTTTCCACCAAGCAAGAAACATTTTGAGTAGTTACAATAGAATGTAGAGGCAACTCTACCTCTTTCCCTTTTTTGCTACACTACTCATCCATAACCATACTAACCAATTTGTTGTTATTTCTCTATTTTGCTTGCTCTTCTCTTGGAATAGATTTTTGAACCAGTACATAAACTTGTGATTTTTGTGCAGTAGAAATCTCTTCGGGTGTTAAATTTTGGTTCTCTCTCTCTTTTCCACGGCGACAATCAGTGATGGTCCGCCCAATAGAAGAACATCAGGTAGATTTTCATAATGCACTGTAACAAAAATGAAAAAACCTCTCATTTCCACGAGCACGGAATTAAGAAGTGATGTTCACAAATCAACTACAAGAAAATAGGTTTTTATTGACCACAAAGGTCCTCGCTAAAACGTATGAATTCGTCGCTAAAAAGTTCAAATATTGTTGCTAAAGTTATTTATTTAAAAAAATAATATTTAATAATTTGAAATTAGACAATTAGCAACAGCATTTTAAAAAATGTATGTCGCTAAAAGTCAATTTTAATTTAAAAATATTAAATTTAGTGTTTTGAACTTAAACAATTGGCGACGACTTTTTCAAAAATGTCGTCACTTAAATTCTTTTTTTTTTTTTTTTTTAAAGAATTTTTTGAAGTATTATACAATAGACAATTTTAAAAATTAATTTTTTTGTTAAAAATGTTGAAAATAGACAATTATTAGTGGCGGCGGAAAGCGGCGGAGGAGGAGGAGGAAGAGGGAAAAATGAACAAGAAGAGGAAGGAAAGGAGGATGAGGAGGAGGAAGAGGGAAAAATGAAGACGAAAGAAGAAGAAGAAGAAGGAAGGAAATGCGGGGGTAGTGGTGGAAGCCAGTGGCGGTGGCGATGGAGGAGTCTGGTGGCAGTGGAGGCCAGAAGGAAGAAGAAGAAGAAGAGGAGGAGGAGGAGGAAGCCGATGATGGTGGCGGTGGAGGTGGAGGCCGAGAAAAAAGAAGAAGAAAAAGAAGTGGAGAAGGAGGGGGAGGAGGATAATGAGGGAGTGATGGTGGTTGACAAGGATGGCATTAGTGGACTCCGAAGTTCTGGTGGCGGTGGACTCCGGAGGTCCGGTGACGGCTATGGGTGGTGGTCAGTGACAAAAGGGTGGATGGTAAGAGAATGGAGAAGGGAAGAATAATGAAGAAGAAGAAGGAGAATGAGGGGAAAAGAGAGTATGCCTATTTAAATAGTAGAATTTTTGGCGACGACCCCAAACAATTAGCAATAACAAATGTCATCGCTTTAAAGTGTTTTAAAAACGCTCGTGAAAATAGAGCGTGATTTTTCCCACCTAAATTTTTTAATAGTTTAGCGACAACCTTGTCACTTTTAGTGATGACTAATTTATTTTACAAAAAAAATAATTATATATATATATATACAATATTAAAAATTTTGGATATGAATCGGGCACAAAACACTAATACAAAAAAGGATACCACACGGTTTTTAACCGTCGTGGTATCTAGTGTCGTGAAATCTATTTAGATTCCATGACGGTTTTTTAACCGTCGTAGAATAGACAAAACGGGCGGCAAATACGGGGTACTACAATTGTTTTTAGTAAAACAGTCATGGAAAGTTCTTCGCCAGGAAGATTCTACTACCGTTTTAGCAAAAATAGTCGTGAAAAGATTACAATGATAAAAAAAATTCACAATGCATGCAATTTCCCACAGGTGGCAAATCCCATGTGTTATCCATTGCACAGCCCAGATTAAAATAATAGCTAATCTTCAATTAATTTTGTGTCACAATGTACAACAATTATTACAAAATTTATTGATTGTCTTCTAACTATATTGGATGAACCGCATTACAAAATTAACTCACTCTTGCCTTACTAAATTCATCTCAACATCGGTATAAAAATCCTAGTTTGAAGTAAGGATAATCCATCGAGAGTCAAGGTTATTTCTCGCATAAAGGCTAAAACAAAATATCCGCATTCAACATAACCTTCTTGTAGAGAACATCGAATAGTATCAATCAATGTTTCATAGTTGCGACGCTTTCTTACTCCTTTGCCTACCAAAATCTTCTAGTCATTAAGTGCCCTAACAATTTAACAAATTTTAAAACAATTAAAACTGGAATAATGTAACGCCAAATCACAATTTGGAATATAAAAATATACTTACAACTTAATTAGGTCGAATACGTAATATATAAAAGCATAAATCACAAAATCAACACTTTTTTCCAGAAATCAATCTAAACTAAATCCTTACCTAAACATTTTAAATCAATCTAAAACTAATCATCACCCAAAAACGTAAATATCATATAATCGGGCATTTTGTCGAACATGTAATATGCGAAATCATAAATCACAAAATCAACACTTTTTCCTGGAAAACAATATAAATCAAATCTTCACTCAAACATTTGAAATCAATCTAAAACTAATCCTCACCCAAACACATAATATCATACAATCGGGAATTTTTTCGAACATGTAATATGCAAAAATATAATCAAGTTATCAAAAGTTTTTTTTTTTTTTTTTCTGGAAAACAATCACCCAAAATCACAAACACAATCAATCAAATGGTCTTCAAAATCATAATATGTGTGGCGCAAGAGAGAGAGAGACTTACCAATTCCACGGGCATGGGTGCGGGCGGTGCTGTAGCAGGGTAGGCAAAGGAGGATGGGTTTCGAGGAAGAGATTGGAGGGAGGAGTCGCGGTGGAGATTGGAGGCGAGAAAGAGAGGGAGAGGCGTGATAGAGAATGAATGGTGGATTCGCGACCGTCGGTGATTGGAGGTGAGAGATAAAGGGTGAGGGCGAGAGAGAAAGGAGGGAAGGCGACAGAGCTTGGAGACGAGGTAGAGAGGGAGAGACACGAGAGATAATGGAGGGAGGAGTCACGGAGGATGAGATGGGTTCGAGGGAGAGATTGGAAGATAAAGTGAAAGAGGCGCGAGAGAGAATGGGTTTCAGGAGGGAATGAGGGTTTTTTTCTTTTTTAATTTATGCTCTAAAACTCATGGCCGAAAATCTTAAAAAAAAAATTAAATTTAAAATTTAAAGTTCAAAATTCATGTTTCCACGACCGTTTTTAAAAACCGTCGTGGTAGTTTCAACGATGATTTTTAAATGGAAGCTTCGGTTTCAATGACCGTTTTTTAGAAACTCAGTTTTGCACTGTGTTTTTGCCGTAATTTCCACAACTATTTTTTAAAAATGGTTGTGGAAGCTCCGTCGTTGAATCCATATTTTGTAGTAGTGAAAGGAGATGAATTTTGAAAAACCACATGAGGAATCAATGATAAAGCCAACATTATATGGATAGCTCACAAACTGCGATGATGGTCAAGACAATAATGCAAACACGGATGACAAATAAGGAGAACAGTTCAATTCTGGCTAGGCCAGCGCTCGAGCTTCAACGATGGACAAAGGTAGCGCTGTGTAGGACAGCGTTGTGCTAGACGATGGTACTTCATTGGGCAGCCGTTTGCAAAGTGTTCATAAAACCCTAGCAAACCTATTCAAACTAGGCATGGGCCTATTCGCTCCTCATCAAACCTAAAACTAAAACATGAACTCCCTATCCCATCTGCTGAGCTTGCTTTATCAAGGTTATTTGAGTCAAACAATAAGCTAATCTACCCCGTGGTGAGCTCCAGCCCCTATTTGTTTTGTATTATATATATACATATAAACTACAAATAAAATAGCTAAAGCATTTCATCTAAGTTAGCATCCTAAATTAATACTCTCCCACACCAAGTAACCATCTCAATTTTATGAAATGAAAAGAAAAGGAGTACAAAAGTTGATAATCACAATAAGCACAACCCCATAGGGCAGAAAAGTGAAAACTACAACTCAAAGGAGCTAAAAAAAATAGACCTTAAGCAGAGGAACTAACACAAAAGGTTAAGCCGAAACTACACCTTTGAATCAGAACCTAAAAGAGAGCTCATTAAAAACTTACTAGTCAAAGCAAAGGGAAAACCCTATGAAGGGGGGAAAAGGTCTATATGTTCGAAAAGAAACCTAAAAATGAAAGAGCAACCCTCCTACAACGCATAAAATTACTGCAGCAAGCGGTACAAAGTTATAGGAAACACGTCCTGATCACCTTGAAGAAGAATGGCTTTTGTGATGTCTCGGATGGATCCAAACTTTATGGACCAATAAACACCTCCCCCCTCAAGTATAGTCCTACTTAAAAAAAGTACTAAAGAAGAAGAGAGATCAGAGTCTAAAATAGAGCTTATTAAAAACCTTACTAGTAAGAGCAAAAGGAAAAAGGTCTACATACTATAAGGGAAACTTAAAAACAAAAGAGCAACCCTCCTACAACACATAAAATTACCGAAGCAAGTGGTAGAAAAGGAATAGGAAACATGTCCCAATCAACCCTTGAAGAATATGGTAGTTGTGATACCTCGGAAGGGCGACTCGTTAGTTTTTTCCCCCCTCCATTATTTGTATGACTAGCTACTTTTTGTGTTATGTACATATAACTTGACTTTTGCATTTTTATTTGTTACTTGATTTGTCTCCGTTTGGTAAATTAGTTAGAGATAAAATTTTTAAATTGGAATCGGTTGATTTTTCAAAATTAATTATAAATTTTATTGACTTTTCTGAAAAAAATAAAAATTAAAATGAAAAAATATTATTTAGTTAGAGTTAAACTTGAATACTTAACGGTAATCTTATTATCAGTTTTAGTTTGTTTTATAACTTGACTTCATCTTATTATTAGTTTTAGTTTGTTTTATGTGTTTTGTGGATACTTTTGTTTACAATAAATGAATCAAGTATAATTTAAACCTTTTTAAATTAAATACTAAACGACAAAAAAATGTAATATTGAATAAATAAAAAATTAATTTTTTTACTTTTAAAAAATTTAAAAATAAAATAATGATGACTAGTCAGTGACCGAATAAACGAGTCGTGGCTAAAAGTATTTAGCACATCAGCCATAACTTGGAATTAGCAACGACGATTTTCAAAATTTCATCACCGGTAATCTTGCCACATCAGCCACTTGACCATAAATAGCAACGACGTATTTGAATAGGTTCTTGCAAAATGTACGTGCCATGTCAGATTCCTCAACTTCTTCGACCACTTTTCAACGACAGTGAGAAAATTTACAACAAAGATGGTCGTCGCTAAGTTATACTGACAACACATCAGTCGTCGGTAAAATCTTTTTAACGACAAGTACATGGTGACGACATTTTAACGACAGTATATCGTGGCTAATTATGTTATACTGACGATAATTCAATCTTTTACTGCCCTTTTTTTCCAGTAGTATTAATTAAATTACGTTTTAATAAAGAACCACCTTATTTTTGGAATTCCAACCTAACGACCGAACTTATAATGACAAACGGTAACAAATAAATTCTCGAAGTTTCCGGAAAAAATAAAAAATGTGACTAAAAATCGTCAAGATCGAGTTTCTTTGGAACTCGCCAAACATAATTACAATGCAACAACTAAAATCATCTTATTTCTTGTATAACTCTCAAACAATAATTTCAAGCCTACAAAGCATTCAAAAGCAACAAGAACTTAACTGTTCACTATACATTTTTTCTTAGTCCAAACTGCAAAAGTTGTCGAGATTTTTCCAAAGTTAATTGAAATGACTAATATTTTCATAAGAAACCCAGGGTGTAATGTGTGTGTGCTATAATATTGTGTGCATATAATTATATACACACACATATATAACTGATAAATAATCATTAAAGCCAACTCATAACATCATGTCGAACTTTTGCTTGGGATCACGATGCATATCCTGCAAAAGGCTCAATAAATTAAGTCTTAGTCCATGTTAGTCTCATTATATTATCTTCTTACCTAATACATATAATGAACAAATAACAACACATAAACTTAGTTTAAGTCCTAGATCATAACCATGATGTGCCTCGAAGATTGCAACAATATAAATACTGACCTGGACTTGATTTTAAAACACATACTAATTTTAATTCACATCTAACTGTGCCACTTATTTTGTACGCACTGTAACCGTTTTTCCGTTACTATGGTTGGTACAATAACTATATGGTTGGCATGTGCTATTACTAAACACTATTCTATAGCATCTTGAATACCACCGGCAGTGTCATCTTGGGAAAAGAAATAAAGGAAAAATAGGCTGTCATAGGTTAACTTGTTCTCTTATTGTTCTTTTCTCTACTTGTTTTACTTGTTAATGTAATTTCTCAAGTTAGGCTGATATTTTGTTTTTCAAATTAATTTTTTAATAAATGACTGAAGTTTTGTAAAAAAAAAAAAAAAAAAAAAAAAAGTATCATTTTTAAAAATTTTGAAATACAAAAATTTCAAAATTTTATTTAAAAAGTGTTTAAAAACTACCCATTTACCTAACTTTTAATTTGTTTTTTATTTGATTGAAAAATAGTTCATGTTACCTTATACGTATAGTACTCTAGCGGGTCTTGGTTGGAAAGGTAGATCCTTGTCTTCTAGGTAATTTTGTTTTATTATTTGGAGGCTATATGTCTTTGGGCTCACTATATTTCTTTGGAAACGCTATCAACAATATTCTAAAATAAGAAACAGTCTCTCCAACGTATAAATGGTTGGGAATTCAAATCCCATCATCTTTGATGAAATCAAATCCACCGTGAATACATTTGTAAACTACTCTCTCATAATTCTTAGCAGATAATCTCAATTATTTTTTACTTTTTAATAAAATTAATGGCCACATAATAGAAGCTAGGAGGGTGTCAATTAAGTTAGAGTAATGATAATTGGCATCGCAAAATTGAAGCCCCGCACTAGATCCTCATACGTGGCCACACCATTTGTTACTTACTCTTATTTTGGAGCCCACCTCTTGAAAATCAATGCAATTGTTTTCTTTCTAAAACCATTTGTAAACGTGGGCTTACTTTCTCCGGAGTTGTGTGGAGCTGCAATTTTACGATGTCGATTTGCAATGCTCATCAAGTTAAGATGCTTTTCATGGTTCAAATATATATATATATATATATATGTATATGTATATATATATATATATAGAGTACTAAAAAACGTGCCTAATTTGTTAATTGGGAGAACTAATTAGCTACCACTCTTACTAACATAAGCATTAATTGATATTAATTGTATTATTTGGCAATTTTTCTTGATACTACTCTCATATATCAACATTCATATTTGCAAATTCTAAATTTAATGTGATTTTGATAATTTCCTTAAATTATCTTTATCGTCAAATTGATCTTAATATATGTATCTAATTATAACTAGACAAACGATAGAAATAAAAAAAATAAATAAAAACACTAGAGAAATAAGTGAGAGAGTGTGTGTGATTGCGGTCAAACAAATTATATATGTTGAGAGGAATATATCATAAAAAGTTGGAAAAAGGCAAATTCAAAAAGGATTTTGCAGGTTAAGGAAGAGTCTACTACTGATGACATAGTACAAGTGGGCATTTTTGAGACCCACATGGTGTCTGTCACAATACTGAAAACATAGTATCAAGGAAAACTCTCAGAATATCTCTCTCTCTCTCTCTCTCTCTCTCTCAAAACTAATTGACATGAAGAACATCACGAAACAATCGAAGCTTGGCGGAGATGTATAGCATGCAGCCCCTTTATCGGCGTGCAACGAGGCCCGAGCCTAATTTAATCCCTTCTTTCTTTTTCTTTTTTTTCATCTCTCTCTTATCTAAAACGTTTATATATGTAACGTAACATATATACATACATATATATATAGATATAGATATACATATATATGTATATGACATGTGCAAGTGCCACACCACGCGGTCCAAGAGCAATACCATTCACATGGCAATGTAGGCATAAAGTCGGGCATCTGACACTTCTCCTAATCTATCGCTCTATTATTATTATTATTACCCTTTTCTATTCCGAAGAATCTATCTTGTAATCACTCATACATTATATATATATATATATATATATATATATATCTCTGTTATTTCCTTTGTTGCTTTCAAGTCCATATTTTTAACACTTCTCAAAACCTCATCAGTACTCCACTCTACTCATTGCCTCAACTTGTGTACAGCCTTGTCTAACAATCCATACCAAGTCTACTCTGTCACGCACAAATGGAAAAATACATATAATAAATAAATAAATAAAGAAAGTCAACTTTATTTTTACTAATAATTTTGCATGCACTTTACATATATAACATAATAATTCTTTGATATTAAGAGCTGGGCGCATATATTGCAATTTAAGTTTTTTAGCACATGGCCAGAATAGAGGGGGAAAAAAAAACACAAGTACTTCTGTTAAGAAAATCTCTTAATCCAAACTTTCCTTTTCTCTCTCTTCTCTTCTTTCTCTAACACGCGAGAGTTCGAATATTTCGATCGTTTTCTTCTCTTGGGGCTGGATTCCAGTGGCAACCTTTAGACTGTCACTAGTTTCTCGGCCCTAGGGATGGATGTGAGAATCATATGGTGAGAATTTTGAAAAAGACGAGCCCGTTGGAAGAGGATCGGCATTGCGGACAGGAGCATTGCTTTTATGCGGAGTTAGTAGTGGCCCTAGTACTACTGAGTCTTAGCCCTCAATCGATCGGAATATTCCATCGATTGTAGGGGTTTTGTCAAAAAGAGCCTTACATGTGCTCGATTTCAATGTGCCGATGTATGTACCATTTATCAGGACTCAAGCATACATTTTTTCCTTTGAGCGTCATCAAAATTTATTGATGGATCCATTCTTATTAAAGGGTTTTGTCTCATGTTATACGGAGTCATTTGTTATGTTTTATGTCTTTGTATCTCCTTATTAAATTTAATAAAATTCCCGTTTAAAAAAAAAAAGAGGCCAATTGGGGCTGCGTGGGGAGTGAAGATAGGGGGTGTCTTAGTTCATGGTTAGAGTAGCGAGGGTCACCTGGGCTCACGAGAGGAGGATGGGAAAGTTGCTACAAGGTTTCAAGGGAGGAGCCTTTGAGTGAGGGAGTTTTCCCCTTCGATTGAGAAAGTTTGGTACCACTTTCCTTCGACGCAAAAGGCATGGAATTGCATGTGAAAAGCACAATTAGGCTTTTCGACTTATTGTGGCTGGATCATGGGGTGGGGGGTGGTCGTTGGTGAGCTTCCACAGTAGTGGGGGGATTTGATGCGTGGTGGGACATTGACAAAGAATGCGTTGTGGGGAGGCGCAACTATAGGAGGGTGTCTTGGAACTATTGGCTGCTTTTTTTCCCTTTTTTTTTTTTTTTTTTTTTTTTTTTTTTGTCTTGTTCTCTAAACTTTGTCTGCAAGGTTCATCACCACAACATTATTAGCAGACTAAATCAATGGCTATAAAGCATAATCAATGGATGGATTAGTTATGGTATCCTTGTAGATTTACACTAAAAATAAGCAGAGTTAGAGAAAGAGGTGTTGATATTAATTATTTTCCAGTTAAGGGGGTGTCTCTGTTATTTCAGAAAAACAAAATCCAAAAAACACACCCAAAAGAGTGTTTGCATAAATACAAGAAAAGCCACAATTCTACCATTGAAAATTAACAGAGTTAGAGAGAGAGTTGTTGATTTTTATTTTTATTTTTTTCCCAATTAAGTGGGTGTCTTTCTTATTTCAGTAAAAACACACCCAAAATTGTGTTTTAAAGAAAAGTCGTGATTGTACCACTGAAAATTAATTGTGAAACTCGAGTCAATTTCATGTGATGGCCTACACTTATTAAACATAGTTAGAGATAGATTGATTGGGATATTCTAGTCAATTTATACTGAAAATAAATAGAGTTAGAGAGAGAGGAGTATTTTTTTTTTTTTTTCAATTAAGGGGGTGTCTTTGTTATTTTAAAAAAAAAAAAAAACAACCAAAATTGTGTTTACAATAAAAATTGCAATTGTACTACTGAAAATTAACTGTGAAACTCGCATCAATCTCATGTAAAGGCCTACACTTGTTAAATAGAGTTAGAGATTGGTTGGGGTATTACTGTCAATTTACACTGAAAATAAATAGAGTTGAAGAAAGAAGTGTTGATTTTTTTTAATTTTTTTTTTTAAATTAAGAGGGTGTCTTTGTTATTTCAGAAAAAGCACACCTGTAATAATGTTTAAAAGAAAAATCACGATTGTACTACTGGAAATTAACTGTGAAGCTCGCATCAATCTCATGTGAAGGCCTACATTTATTAAGCATGTATAAAGACTTAAAATTGCAAAACGGCACTTTTGAAAGTGTACCGAATTAATTGATCATATAAGACTGTAGCACGATGGAATAATCTGACCTGAACAGTAGTATTATTTTCTATATTGATGTGATGCACCAACCAATCAAGAAGCGTACAGCCGTACAACCACATATTCTTCCCAAATACAAGTTTTCATTACGATTTTAGATTACATTTGAATGTTTATTCAAATTGTATATTCATATTTAAATACAAAATTTACATTATGTATACAAATTAAATATGTATCATGATTTTGGTTAAAAATAACATATATGAATAGTATACAGGTAGAAAAACACGTGTGATATAGATTTTTAAAAAGTGAATTTGAATTTAAATTTTAATTAAATTATTATCAAGTTGTGAGACAATCAAATAAATTTCACTTGGTATTGGACCAATCAAATTAAAGTTAAATTAGAATTCAATAATAACTATTCGAATGGTTAATTCAAACCCACGTAATATTTGAAACGAATTTGGGTATTGGCATTTGATTTAATATGCCTCCCCAACGAATCAAATTTGCCAGCTGCACACTACGACTGCTTTTCAAGACCATGACATGATGGAATATCTAATATATATCAAGAATGATGATGATCATAATATATATATATATATATATATAATCAAGGTCCACAGGCACTAAAATTCCACATTCAGTTTCGTGAGGGACCAAGTTTCAGAGACAGGATTTATATTCACCGCCGACTATAAACGTACACATCGATTTTGCAATTATTTTTAGTCCCATTTATAAACACAATATCTATTGGCTACCAATGTTGTGTAGATAGACAAACGTCTTTGGTGTAGGTAAGATCTGGTGGTGGTTCAGAAATTGCTATTTGTCCAGCTTGATCTACGCGTTGTGCAGAGTGGGGAAAAATTGGCCCACCCAAGAAATTGCATAAGGTTTTGGTTCAACCCTTCAAATCAGAAGAAATGTTGCATTACTCTGACCTGGAGCACCAAGTATGTATATATAGGTATATGTATATGTTTATATATCTACTTCTTTGCAAATATATATATACATATATACATATATGCATGCTTGTTGCTTCCCAGCTTTCACCACCATACATTGTCCTTCTCTCGCGCTGAGAGTCGTATGGGTCTCTATTGCATTATACCAATGGGGCCTCTCCTCTCCCAATAACCAGCAGTGAGTAATTGTAGGAAAATTTTCATAAATTCCTGGTGAACTTATATCACTAGGGTCAACATGTCACGTGAACTATGAGATGTTCATGTTGTATACATGAAATTTAACATATATGTCAAATTGTTCTCTCTATTTGTTTATGTTAGTTTTTCCAGCATTATTATTGTCAAATTGCTCCACGATCTTTATATTTGTTTTAAAATGTCACATGATCTTTAATATTTGGATCAAATTATTGCATATATCTTATTTTATTTATTTAACATTTTATAACTACCTTATAATAATTATCTTTTTTAGAACAGGTAAAAAAATTATTTTTTTGTTCTATAAAAATAATATGCATCTTTTTCCCATTAACTTTATTTTACTTATTTTAGTTTTTTAGTTTATTTGAGTTATGAGTTTACTTACGCGTGATCATAATTAGTAGGACTCAAAAGGAGGATTTGGATTTCGACTTAGCTGTTTACTGAGGCTACATAACTCGCGAGAGTCATTAATGAATCTCATTCATGCGTGTACAAAAACCATAATGAGAATGAGCTTTTGTAAATTTGTTTCTATACTCATTTCTAATTATATTTTTTAACTTCAAAAATGATTGATTTGCATATTTTCTAACAATGTTATCAATCATAATTAAACAAAAAATTGTCACATTAGGACAATAAAATAACAAACATAAGCTGTGCATTTATTTATTTTTTAACTTGAAATTAATGTAAACATAAATTAAAATAAGTAAAATAAAAAATAGTGTGCTAAGAAAAGAAGCATTTTATTTTATCAAAATAAAAAAAATATTTTTTTTTTTTACTTATTCTAAAAATGTTAATAATTATTAGGTAATTATTCAATGATGGATAAATAAAATAAGATTGATGGGGCAATTTAACACAAATATTAAAGATAAAGGGGATTTTGACACAAATGTAAAGATCGGGACACATTTTGACATTAAAAATGACGAAAAACTAACAGAAACAAATGGATCGGACAATTTGATACACATGCTATGAGGTACAACATATACACTTCATAGTTCATGTGACATATTGACACTAATGACATTATTAGGGGCAATTTATGAAATTTTGCCTAATTGTAATGAGGTTAAAGCCTATTTTTCTGTTCAACCAGTGTATTGTTGTCTTACACAATATGTGGTACGTATGTAGTTGGATGGGGCCGACGACCGTAAAACAAGAAACACAGCTGAATAGGGCTTTTGAAAATTTTCAACTAATTTTTCAATTGAAGATTCTCAACTAATTTTTTGTCTTTTTTTCTTAAAGAAAACTAATTTCACTATTCAATATCCAAATCTTTCTTCAAAACTCAAACTTTAGAAGTTCGTAACTTTATTATTTCTAGTCAAAATGAGATAATTTTTTTATTAATTGCATTTAATAACGAGAAAAACAAAATAAGATCTATATTGTTATTTTTTTCCAAACACATTTTAAATTTTTACACATTTTAACTATTACAGTTCATTTTCAACCAACGCACAACTCCAAACATTTACTCATTTTCAATTAAAACATTTCCAAAATTTTAATTGGAGTGTATGCTCCGAGCACCCTCTAAGTTCAAGCCTCTCAATGACTCTTTGTACTCCCAAAAATTAAAAACAAATGTTTAACACATGGTAACCAATAACACTACTGACGTCAATTACCAAAGACTTCATTGCACCTAAAAAAAAAAAACCCTCAATGCCCTTCAATGAACAAGAGCCGTCTAGATGAAAATCTACGGCCAAGGATGTACTAAAATTTCAATTTTTTTAAAATGGGGTGTAGGACTGTAGCCTCACCTTACTTTAAACGTAATATATATATATATATATATATAGTTCTTTAAAATTAACATTTCCATTAAAAAAAAAAAATCAGACTAGTAGTTGCGGTACAATGAAATGATAATTTCACATCTAACTTTATCATAAGATATAGAGTTTGAATCCTCTCACCTCCAAGTTTTAAAAAAAAAAAAAAATGTCAAGCTACAGTTGTTATCTAATATCAATCCAACAAATGTAAGACATGTATTATATCTGGCCCTCAAGGGCGCATCCCAGAGCTCAGGTGTCGCTCTTTATAATCCTAAATTTGTAGGAAATCTCTTATTCGGTAGCCGTATAGGTACAATAGATGTAACTTTTTAAAAGAGGCATCAAACTGTTAGTTGATTTGTATATAATTTTATATGATTTTATATTACAATATTATTTGGAGATGTTAGTTGCAATAACGTGTTTAACATAAACACTGATGATCTTAGTATTTCATATCATTACTTATGTTATATTGCCAGACCATTATGACTACTAAACATGAGATGTACTTGCCTAAATTTATTTATGTGAAAAAAAAAACCCCCCTAAAGTGCGATAATTTTTTTTAATAAATGAGAAGGAAGTGTCATAATTAGAAAAAATGTAAACCTATTTCATGAGTTAAATTCATGAATCAGTCATCTCTCATAACATTATTATTTTATCAATTTATTCTAAGACCTTAAAAATAGTGAAATAATTATAATAATCTAAATTCATGATCACACGCTCTGATACCATATAAAATCTATTTTAAAACCTTAAACTGTTAGAAAGAGATCCACATTAGTTTTATATTCTAACAAAACATTACTCATGCAAAGTGAGAGGAGTACAACTAAAAAAAAATGCTATACACTTGATGGGGATAGCCGAGAGAAAAGTAGTATTTGGTGCTAGCTAGTTCATGATTAAGCCAGCTCTAGACGAGAGCACTCCAGCTCCAATATTTTAGATTATTATTATTATTAATTTGGTGGTTGTTCGGTTAGTGTGAAAAAGGGGAAAAAAATGAGGCGTGTTTTCTAATTATTTCGAATTCCACGAGCTTCAGATAAAAGTAATCTAACATTTCCGCTGAGGTAGCATACTATATGTTCTAAACTGATCAACAATAAAATCGCTACAAGTTTGACGAACACGATTTTCTCTCTTCTTAAAAAAGTATGATTTAAATTTAAAGAATTAATTAAAATAGAATCTACGTACAGAGGTGTAAGGCTGACGCAAAGTCTCCAATATTGAGGTGAAAAAAATTAAAAAATTAAAAAAATTGTTAATTAGTTCTTGCTCCTACACATGGAACTTGTCGCATATTTGGATTCCGAACATCAAATTTTAGGTGCTTTGGAGATCGCTTAATTAGAAAGCAAACATAATTAGTAAAGGAATTATACACTTAATTACAATGGTTGCGATATCGAAAAACCGATGAATATATGGAAGAAGTCAAATTTAATTATGATTATACTCGAAATTCTACATCTGCGTACATTAATTTATCTTCAAATTGGTGAAAAGCAAGTTTTGGTCGGTTAATAATAAATTTTAGCACATCGTAAGGAATTTGATAATAGGAACACAACCCACGGCGGCGCCGCCTGCTTGGTGCTTTGCCAAAACAAGCCATGGTGGCAGCCGCTAATTTTTCATATTTATTTGAAAAAAAAAATTATAAGTAAAATAGTTTAGATATATTATGTTATCTGGCTGTCAGACTTATAATCTTTTCATATGTTATTGTAACAAATAATTGATTTAATTATAATTTTTTTTAGTGATATTTGTCTTAATTTGTATCAACAGTTGTCAAATAGTCTCATATTTATACATAATTTTTCAAAAAGTTACAAATAAGTCAAGTAATTGTTACAAGTAATTAATTAAAAACTTATAACTGTCAAATCTATCCGGCTGTTCGGGAGACAATTCCAATAGTTTAATATATACATATATATATATAGTCACTTGGGATTATTTTCTCTTCATCCTCAAGCCCCTTTTTTATTCCATAATGTGTTTTGTACACATAAGCAAATCTAAGATCGATTTTATAGTACCTTCCTTTATGGGTAGGATTCATTTATCTTAGATTGTAACCCTTTATGCTTTTAATATATTCGATATGATTATTGGGAAATTTGCAAGTCGTTAAGATACTGTATAGTTAGACTAGACTTTTGTTTTAAGTAATATTGTTGCTTCTTAGATTAAAAAAAAAATGGTCCATAACCTTGTGAGAGCAATATAATGCGTATTATCATATCATTTGTAGCTAATAAACCTCTAATGTATGGATAACGAGAAAATTTAAAAGCTTAATTATAATGATTATAGTTTTAAAATCTCAACAACACTTGTTATGTACTATATAATTTCACAGTCATTAAATTAGGGGCGGAGCCGATAAATATGTTTCAATAAGAGTGTATGCTAAAAAAAAATTTTTTTTAGAAAAATAAATTTTAGTGGACTTATATGAGAATTTTTATTTCTGGTAGGCTTATATGAGAATTTTTTAACTTTAATGGAACAAAGTCGGAAATCATAAAAATTATAGAATTATTTTAATGGGAGCTATATGAGATTTTTTTAAAAAAATTTAGTGGGACAAAATAGGGACTATGTGAGAAATTTTAACTATAAGTGGAGCAAAACAATTAAATTATAAAAAATTTTAGATACAATTTAAAGAACAAAGAATTTCAATGGGGGCTAGCCCCATGTAAATCCGCCATGCCACTATATATTGTTTTTTGTTATACGTGTCATATGTAACATGCGTATTAATTATAACTGTTTACTATCCAAAAGCAAAAACAAAAGGTGTTTTAACAAAATTCAAAATGAATTAACGTGACAGATGAAATTTATGCCTTGTAAATTATTTGGTCAGCCGGCAACTACGATTGCTAATAGAATAGTCCACTTGATGCATTGAGGGACAAGAAAACAAGCATAATCTACATGTTATTAACAACACTTGCATGTTCTTGCTCAGCAAAAAAATAAAAATAGAAAAATTTGCATGCTATTATTATTATTATTCTTTTTCAACATAAGATTGAGAATTCAAACTTTACACCTTATAGAACATATATGTAATTATCGTGTTGGAGTATATTTACAATCATGCATGTTATTATTACATATAACCAAATGTTGGATTTTCATTAGATTGCATTGGCCATAGCCTTACAAAGAAAAAAAGAAAAAAAAAAAAAAAAGTAGTCCTTTTTTGTGGGTAGGTTTGGGAGAAAAATAATGTCCTAGGGTTCTTGCTACCCCCCACCAAATGGAAAAAAGATTCGAAAGGGGATAAGGGGGAAAATGAAAAAGAAAATACAAAAGGAAAGAATTAAGAAGTAGCCCCTACCCACTTTCTCTTTTAAGTTTTTTTTTTCTTCTTCCTTTTCTTTTCTTTTCTTTTTCTCTTATCCGAGAAGTCCAAGCAAATCATCAGACAAATTTGTTCTAATAAAACCTAAGAAAACCTTTTTCGGGATAAGTGGAATCGGAAAACCCACAAGTTTCACCTTTTTCCCCACTTAGCATATAAATACCCACTGTGTTCTTTCTAATCAATCTCTCTCTCTCTCTCTCTATGTGTTTTGTATTAATAAATTTGTTCATGCATATCATGATGATAAATATTTATATATATATATATGTCACAATTTATATATGGATTATATTGTCTAACGTTTTTGAGTAAAAAGAGAAAATAAAGCGTTTTTCTCTTTGTCGAACTCGTCATGCTGATGCAAATGCATACAAGGAAGAATATTATGTAGTGTTTTTTTTTTCACTTAGTGGCATTTTGTGGCCTGTGGGGAACATTTTGCTTAGTCGTTATTATGAGAATTTGGGACCCCCATTGATGGACTACATGACAATCGATTGAAGTATACATGAAGTTGCCCAACTGGAACTCTTACGACTTTTTTTTTTTAGGCAAAAAAAAAAAAAAAAAGGTTAATTGCTCATTTAGTATCTAAATTTTTAAGTTTGTGTAATTTTGGTTCCATTCTTATTTTGTAGCTTGAATGATCCTAAATTATTAAAATCGTATTACAGTAGTCCTTTCCGTTAATTTTTAAACGGAATCCGTTCATAATTTTGATAAAAAAATTAATGCTCCACCGATAGATTTTGTCCAAAAATTAACAAAAAATATTAACATGCATATAACAACATTTTTAATAGTTTAGGATTATTCAAACTTAAAAAGAAAAAAAAAAGGAGGGATATTAGCATTACACAAAATTTAAATATCTATAGATTAAAAAACAAATATTCGGAACAAATTTTAATACATTGCAACAAAGTCGGTACCAATTAAAAATCTATTTCATGATTATCACTCAATTTATTATACACTAAAATTAACTTTTGAAAAATGATCATCCACGCAAACATAATATTACTGAAACTCATCAAAAGAATTTAGAAAAAAATAAAAAAAATCCACACAAACACTCAAAAAACTTTAAAATTTTTTTAAAAAAAATTCATTAACTATATAGCACCTGAGAAATAATTTAATCATCATCGTCTCTATTTCTAGTAGTAGAATTAATTTCCAAATCACCAATAATATTAATTCTCTTGATGACACGGACACGCCTATATATATACCCATATATTGAGGCTTATAATGTATCTGCTGGATGTAATTAATGTTGAATATGATCTTAATGAAGAATATTTTTTTTTATGGACTAATTCATTTGTATGTAGTCCTAAGCAAGTGGATGTGAATAATTTGTTGAGATGTCATTTTCTTTTTGTTTATTAGCAAACAAAGATTTTCTCCGCAGTATTAATTTGTTCATGATAATAATATATGTAACCTGAGAAAGTCCTCACTCCATGAATCTGTCAAGATTTCTATTCCATAATATGAAGTTGGTTGGAAGATGGCCTTCAAATCTTAGTATCTTACATATTTATATATATATATATATATTTATATATCTTACATTTGTTGAAAAAATATATATATATATATAAACAAATTAATAAACTTATAAAGAAAAGGACTAGATATCTAGCCTCTCTACACATATTCTCAATATAAAAGAACAACTTATAAAGTGCCCGAATAATATTTTTTTTAATTAGTTTGAATATTAGTTGTCATAATTTCAATCATGTCGGAAAAACATGGTATATGATCTTTTTCTCCTAATTTATTGCGAGAATATTTTTGAGCAATTATCTGGTCAAGATAAGGTTCTCCATAATTCACTCGTTTTAATTATATCCAAATTAAAGAAAATTAGTTGGTCCGTTTCACATGGGAGAGTAAAAAGCTTTTTTTTTTTTTTTTTTGCCATTTTATTTTCCACTGACCGGTCAATCATTTCACATGTTAAATAATTTATTAAAAAAAAAAAAGAAAAAAAAAGAGAGAGAGAGAGACATGTAACAAACTATATTAAAATATTCAGTGCAAACAAATCAATATTCAAAGTTTGTTCATAACTATAATTAAATATGCACCTCAATCGTGTTCTTATAAAATTGAACCATTTGGTGCAGTAATTTTATTATTATTATTATTATTATTATTATTATTTTCTATATAGCACCGGCAGTAGCTAGCTAAGGCTCCTAGCAATCTAAATGATTAGTAATGGGAAAATTTTAAAATAGGGAAGCAAACGGAAAAATTGGTGGTCATTGTTACACGTGATAACCTACCCTTTTTCAATATTAAAACAAATATTAGCTTAGGCGAAGGCTGCCAATTATTGATTCGAGATTTTACATGGAGCACCGGATTATAGATTATAGGTATGGATTATTATCCGACTTCCTTGCAAAACGGTGCTCATAATTTTTTAAAATAAAATTTTTCATGATACTTATCTTTTATATAAATTTTTAAATAATATAATATTATAAGATTTTAGAAAGTAATGTTTACTTATAACTAGTAAATCTTTATAAATCATACCTTTTTTTTCATATTTCTATGTACTATGTGTGTTTAATTTTATCTTTGAATGATATGACATTTAGAAAAGGACAAAATCAATTGGTGTTCCCTACGACAAAATCTTATCTCAATTCTAACCTTTAAAATTTATATATAGGCATACTTTTAGGATGGTTTAAGTTTTTTCCCCCTAACGGTTAGTACAAATTATTTTTTTAATCATTAAATAAATATTAGCAGTGGGATCAAAATAACAACCCTACAATGAAAGTAATTTACACTGACACATCAAAGCATACGCATCACATAAAATCATACATATTGTATGTTGCCAATTTTCTTGACTTAATTTTTAATTTTTACATTTTTTTGACTTTTCATGGCACGTTATTCCATGCATATGTTTGCTTTTAGCTCACCTGTTAGAACTAAATTTTTCAAATTTGAGTTGTTTGACTTTTTAAAAACAAATAAAATTTTTATTGACTTTTTAAAAAATGCTTAAATCTCATTTTAGTTGGTAGTTGATACTCAATTTCAAGAACCAAAATTTCACTGGTAAAGATTTTGGCATTGCAAAATCTTAACTGCTCCACCAAACTTTTCAGCAGATTGTAATTAACAAAGTAACTAATTTATGGTACATTATCTTCACAACAAAAAAGACAAAAAAACAAAAAACAAAAAAAAACAAAAACAAAACAAAACAAAACAAAACAAAAACAAAAACAAAAACAAAAAGAAGAAGAAGAAAAATATGTAATGGGCACTGATTTATGGTAAAAAGTTGCATCGAACAACTTGGAGATAACTGTGATGAACAGTTTCTTTGACATCCATCCCAAGTTTCTTAAAAATAAATAGATAAATAATTTCAACAAATATGAGAAGAAATAATTAAAAACTTATGGTTTGTTTGGTGAAACATCTTAAACTCAAAATTTTTCATCTCTGTTTTTGTTTTTTTTTCTGAAAAATCAACAAAAATTATAACTAGTTTTTAAAAAGTCAACCAACTCAAACTTAAAAATTTCAACTCAAACTGTTTCACTAAACGGAGCCTTAATGTTATACAGATTTGAGTCGCTTAGTTTTAGTTGAACACACCAGTTGTTTGTGTCTCTTGAGTAGTTGAGTGAGTCTTTACTCTTTACACCCCCTCCGTAGAATCCTTTAGGATTTAAATGAACATCTATATATCTTAAACGAGGTCCTATGAATATGTACTTTATTAATTTGAAAAAAAAAAAAAAAAGTTATCTTAGGTTTCTAAGATATCAAACCTAAAATCCTGAATTCCCTTTTTAACCCGCTATGTTTACTCTAGTGGGAATCTCGTTTCGGTCAAGCTTTAATTTATAATTAGTTTTCTCTTCCATGAGTAGACTTCTTCTTTATTTATTTATTTATTTATTTTTTTAATTTGGATTTACCAAGAGAAAAACGAAAACAGTAGCTATATATAATTTAATTGATTGAAACGAGCCTTTATAAATATGTACAAAGTATTTATTCAATTTAGTCATGTTCCATTCAAACGATAGATTCTGGGCAGTTTCAAAAGTATGCGCTTGAAGAGAAGGCCACTGTACAAGTGGGGTAATTCTAAAACTTTGAACTTATTCTTCTTATAATATGCTTACATAACTATTATTCACTTGAACTAGCTAACCCTTCGAAATTATTAAAAGAAATCTAGGGAATTCAAATCAAAATCCTAAAGGTCGATATGTATATATCTATTAGAAGACTGAAATTAACATAAGGTCCAAAATCACACTTAATCTAGAAGACTTTTAAAAAGTCTTAAAAATATATATATATAGTTCTAAAGTATAAGTATGTAGATATATATATATATAGATATATAGGTAAGTATACACATTTATTGCTTTGATGTTATGTCTCGTAAATGTGTTTGGGGGACCAATACCCAAAAACTTGACCATTTTTGGTACACCTATTATTTGGTGGGGAAAACTCATGAGAGGTCAATTTTTCTGTGAGAGAAGAAGAAGGTCCATACTCTCTATATATTCAAGCACTGGTTCGATGTCTCTTTTCGGAATTCGCTTTATCCGTGTGGTCATTTATCACCAATAATTAAAGTGTAATATTCTTCCTAAAATTAGATACTAAACCCATGTACACACTTCATTATAAATTATCACTCTCTAAAATAATCATGTGAAATTAGTGTAAATGTAAATAGTACATGTTAGACGCATTAACTATAATCCTAATTTTTGTATCCTTGTTCACCTATCGGTTTTATTGTAATTTTTTTTATTGGTAGAATCACGGATGTATTTTTTAATTTTAATTATTTTTTATCTTAAGAAAAAATTAACATGTGAATTATTGTCAGTAAAATTATTCATATACACACACATGCATGATGCTGTACTTTACATAATTGTTCTACTAATTAAATAAGAAAAAAAATAGCTGCATAGTTTTATGCAATGCAAATTTTACAAATAGAAATGTGTGTTTTTATTACTGCAGTTGCCTAGTTATAAAGAATTGGAAATTTATGTTGCATTATTGGGATAAGAGAGGACCAAGTAAAACTTCATCACAAATTACATATTTTTCACAACCACTTCTATCAAATTTACGGTCCATTTACAGATATATACTTCAATAATTCTTCAATATATGATACGTACGAGCTTAGAAATGTAATTCTTCAATACATTAAAGAGCTAGGTTTTGTAATTGAATATGAAAAGGAAAAAGTTAAAAGAAAGAAACGTAAGGATTTAAGCCACCATACAATGATTGATAGAAATATATATGAAATATTATCCCATATTAAAATTCATGAATATATATATATATAACAAACAAAATTACCTTAAAATAATCAATCACGACCAGCTTAACTATTATACTTGACATATTGAAGAGCTAAACGTGTATACAACATGCATTAAAATAAAAAAGAAATTCAGCCTTAACTACTACGTTCATCATACAGGTGGTTTTTATTTTATTTTATTTTTTATAATATCATCATTTAGGTGGTTAAGACTTCGTTCGTTGGCTTTTTTTTTTTTTTCCACCGATCTAGCTATCAAGTTATTTTCTTTATCACTTGTGTGTTTTATGATAAAGTATGCACGTGTATGAGTCTACTTTTATTATTATTATTTCGATTATTTTCATATGTGTTTTTTGGGGTTGTTTCTCGTTTGAATTTTGAATTATTAATCCTACTTAATCTCTATTGTTATAATTTTTATATATAAACATTAAAGCAAGAGAAGACTAAGTTTGGTCATGTAGTATTTTTTATTTTTTATTTGTTTATTTTTAATTAAAATTTTAATTAAAAAAAAGTAAGTAGGATTAAATTAAAATTTAGAGATTAAAGTGAGAGTTTCTGAAATTCAAGAAATTAAGTGGAAAAGATCTCAAAATTTATGACACATACAGCAGATAGATATTATTTTATTTACTTATTTAATGAAACTCCTTAATTAAAACAATTAAGATCACAACCACTTAACAACACTAGGCATAGCGGCTATTTATTAAAGAAACTCTGCAACTATGTTAAGCATGCGGGTTCTTTCGCTTGATCCGCATACCCAACTTACATGATCAATTATTAGCCATCTTTTTTTTTTTTTTTTTCCTCAACTGTCACCCATTTTTATATTATATTCCTTACGGCCAGTTGACTATGCTCGCAAGAGTGGTTGTACTATTGATATTGAGAAAAATATATACACTTATGATATGTGAGATGTAAATAAAAATAGAGAAGTATACTATTTTAGTTTCATGATACATCCGTATATGATTCCTTTGAACATACAAACAAAGTAAAGGGATTATTCATGTTGAGAACTTAAGAATTAGTTTTGGGAGTGATATTTCACAATGAGATCCCCACTTATAGGTTCAAGAAGGCAATTTATCATGAGCTTAGGATTAAATCAGACTGTATAGAACATCGTTACCTTCGTTTGATTAACACTATCCACGTTAAAAACAATAGCCCTTACGTTAGTGACACCGAAATGTAGAATCTCCCATTTTTTAGAGGACTTCCAATAGTCCACTCACTTTGGTACTCTTCTTTAACAAAAGTTATAAACAATATCATCTTACAAAAGTTTAAATAGAAAGTTACGTATAAATCAATTACTAATTTTAAGATTATAAATAAAACGTTATAACTGTCTTATTTATCTAGCTGTCAGACATGAGATCAGATGTTTCCTGCATATATATGTGTGTCAAATGTTCTATGTACTTTTTTATAATGAACGGTTCATTAAAAATAAAAATAAAAGAAAAAATCTCTAAATAAGTGGTTCAAGCACATGAGTAGGGCCTTACGGGACAAATGCAAAGAGCTTGAGAATGGAGCTTTGGTAACAAGTTAGAAGGCTTTGTGGCCGGGTGAGCAGTACACCTACATGGCTCTCCACAAAAGTGAAAGGTTAAAACATGTGTCAGTGGAGGCATCAAAGAGCTAGCTCTCAAAGAGCACTAATATCCCTGAACTCATAAAAAGGCATTTTCCGTCTTAGGGAATATAAGTATATAATGGCCCCCACCCAATAGCCCTATTCGTTGTATACTTATCTCTCTCTCTCTCTTCATCTCTCTCTCTCTCTCTATATATATATATATATACACACACACACACACATATATATATATATAGTTAAGATTCTCCATGTGGTTTTACAAATGCGTTTGATCCAAAAAAGCCTTCTCCTATGAAAGTAATCAGCAAAAGTTGCCACTAGCTATAGCCATTTGATGATTGCATTATTAACTTGCTTGTACCAACCTTACATATATTACATAAAGCTCCATGGGACTATGATTTTAATTAAGTGAAAAAAGAAAAAAGTACTTTAGTTTTTATAACATAAAATAAAAACCCTCCAAAAAAGACATTAAATGAAAAAAGAATCTTTTCGATTTTTGGGAATTAACAAGAGAAAATAGTAAAAGGAACAAACCCTACAAACCTTGTAGAACAATATCGCCAATCAATTAACCATATTTGCAAGCGTGCATATATTATTGTGGGATTTTGAAAAGTATTAATCATAGATAACACTTTCAAGTTCTACAAATTCATGGGGAAGGAAAAGTAAAGGTCTATAAGAACTAAAAATCTAAAATGAGCTAAGAAGAAATCAAATCAAGGAACCTAATTAATAAATAAATATTAGGAGAAAGGGTTTTCTAGGTGGTGACCTGTATATATGGGTGGAGCCTTAGAATTTTCTAGGTGGTGACCTGTATATATATATATATGGGTGGAGCCATATATTATGGAGTGAGGATTTCAGTCCTCTATGAACTTTTATTTTTCCTAATTTTATCTTTAAAAATTTTTTGTCACAATAAAAATTAATTATCTCTATAAAAGCCTTTCTAAAAATTTTATCTTTAAATATGCGTTCTTCTTGAAATAATAGGTTGGAGCTGCTGCTATTTGTCTATGTAAGATGAAATGCATATATATAACTCTTGTTTTCTCTTTAACCTTCCAAGAGATACTTATTACAGGCTTTCGAATCCCAACGCTAACAATTTGTTACCAATTTGGCGAATATGTAATGTCCACGTGCCATTGACTAGGTTAAAAATGAAAATATGCATCTATATACATATGGGTGTAAGTGACATATGGGTGTAAGTGACAGGAGATTAAAATATGAATTGGGATATTGGGTCCCATGTGAGGGGCAACGATTGAACATGCTCCGAATTTTGATGCCCATAGCTAAAAGAGTTTAGTGGCGTCAAAATCTATTCACTAATCATTACCTCTTCCACTAAGCCCTCCAAAGTTAAAAACTAAGGGTGAAAAAAAAAAAAAAAAAAAAAGAAAAAGAAAAAGAAAAGAAGAAGAAGAAGAAAGAAACATCTTACGTGTATAAAATATGTTCATGGGGTTTGACAAATCTTGACCGGCTCTCTTTCATTGGTCGGAACCACCTCACCATGATTCAACTTTAGTAGTCAAAACGTTTAAAGGCATTCTCGCACTCTAGTGTGTGTGTATATATGTATAGATGTATATATATATATATATATATGTACGCATTACACGCTTACAAAAGATGAAAATGGAGGGAAAAGAAAAGATAAGGGTAGGTTTTATGAGATTTAAGTGGCAGAAAAATCGAAGTGGTAAGTGGAGGATGTGTTTTGAAAGGGCCAAGAGGGAGACCCTCACCAAGCCGACAAATCCCCGTTTGAAGGGGTGCAACGTGGGGGTTTTGTAAGGAATATGACTAACACTTTTCTCACTACCATTTTACATGGTGATATATATATATATATATAGATACATAGGATCAACTTTTATCTCTCTCTCTCTCTCTCTCTCTCTCTCTCTCTCTTATAGTACTCCAAAATCTCATGGTGGCTTTGTGGCTCCACCGCTACCGTTTTCCACCACCTTTTGTTTGCGGCAGCCACCTTCTCTTCTCTTCTCTTCTCTCTCTTTTTTCTTTTTTCCTCTAATTTTATTTTTTTTAAAACCCTTTTGGACCTAATTTCTCACGAGCATGATTATTTGGGCATGCAACACGCGACAACCTTTTTCTTAAAAAAGATTTTATGTCAAATCCATGATAACTTCGCCTAATGCATAATCAAGGATTCTAATTTCCTTTTCCTTTTCCTTTTTTTTCTTTCCATATTTATTTATCTATTAAAGAGACTATATTCTATAGGTAACCCTACATCTATCATGAAAAGAATTTATAATGATCAGTTTATAAGTATTAGGGAAAGTCTCACATCTTAAATTAATTTTGAGAATAAGAAGATCTAATACTAACTAATACTGGTATCATATTCTAGTCAGTCAACAAATATCAAATTAAATTTGAGAGAAACGATGAAATTATTGAAATACGCCGATATCAATTGTGCAATAAATTGATAGTCAGTTTATAAGTGTAAGAAAAAAAGTCTCAGCTCTTAGCTAGTTTGAGGTCGAGATGTTTGATACCAACCAAAAACTATAATTAGTTTATTCTTTACTATTTCTTTCTCCTGGTGACGAGAATTACCGTCTGCAAACTGCAACGTCTTTTATAAGGAAAACGACAAAAGCTTATTAGGTACAAAAAGGAAGGTTAAACTTAAACTCCTTTACCAAACTCGTTAGTAAGAAAAAGAGAGAGAGAGAGAGAGAGAGAGAGTGAAATTTCTTAGAACATAACCAGTCCTTACAACATTAAGCATTCAACAGGTTGGATTTTCCATTCAAGGCTCCTTTTACTATTGTCCTAGAAAATGTGAAACAAAAAAAAACAAAACAAAACAAACAAAAAAGGATTGAATACTAGGATAAAGTGGGAAGTGATGGGGTGGGGCCAGCCGTAGAAAATGGGCCGCTCGGAGCCGTCCGATAAAAGAGCATCTTCAAATATGATGACCCGCCGGGAAAGTGGGGCTTACGCCTCTTCATTGCGTTCGTGTTCTCCTTTTAAAGCGTGCGAAGCCCCAGCTTGGCGTGGCGCGGCGTGGCCATCATGGCTCGGTTCGGCTCGGCTCGGCTCGAACATAACTTCGTCATTAATATACGCGTGCACTGCGCCGATCACACTTACGTTAAAAATAATAATAATAATACTGAATAATGAATAAATAGACAAATAAATAAATAAAATGGAAAATGAAAAATGAAAAACGAAAATGGGCCTCCACAATCGCGGGTTGGCTGGGTTGGGCGGCCTACGATTAAAAGAAATCCTATCGTATCTAATAAACGGGGACTGTTGGCCCCACTTGCCAGAGGGACGCGTGGAAAACAAACGCCTTAGACACCACGTACATATTCCCAAGGTGGGGGGGGGGGGGATTAACAGCTGGGTTTTTGCATCGAAGAATCTTAACGCGTGGGGGGGGATTTGGCATCTTTGTGTTGGGGGGGACAGGGGGAGGTAGGAAGTTGACGGAGACTCGATCCTAATTAAAATTAAAACCCCTTATTTGGAAACTCAAAAATAAATAAATAAGGAAAAAGAAAGACAAAAAAATTTCAGCTGTGAAATGGAAATAATTAATTTTTGAGCAATTATTTAGGCTCCCTTAAATTATTGACTGAGATTTGGATCTGGTTTGCTAATTATTTCTTCAAAGTATAGGTTAGTGAAATTTAGAACTTATTTTTCTTTATTAAAAATAAGAAAAATTAAATTGAGTGGTCTATTTTGATCGTCAAATCTAATAAAAGACTGAATTTATTTTATTTAAATTAGTGATTGATTTGAAAATTAGTTATTTACATTATAATCAGTCAATGATTGACTACAGTCAATCAATGACTTATCAAAGTTAACAATATTATTTAATTAATCATGATTATTTAAGAAAAATGATTGATCATTTTATTTTAAAAAAAAGTCTTTTAACTAATTTTTAAAAACTTCAGCTATAAATATCAAAAAACTTATTTAAAAAAAGCTTTTTACCTCTAAATCCGTAAAAATAATAGAGAACTTAGGTTTTGTTTGGCATTTAAGTTCAACTTTTATTAAACTGTGCTTTTTCATTTTAATTTTTGTCTTTTTTTTTTTAAATCAACAAATTTTATAATTAGTTTTTGAAAAGTCAACTTACCCCAACTTAAAAATTTCATCTCCAACCGACGAACCAAATACAAACTTAGTATAATTTTACCGGCTTAATATAGTAAGGTATTCTACTCATACTAGATATTTCTAAACAATGGATCTGATCCATATTAATATCGAAATGAAGAATTATATGGATAAAACCTGATATAGATTAACTTAATTTTAATTTGCATTTGATTCCATTCCGTTATTTTCTTGTAGTAATCAATATGAAGTAATTTTGTAGTGATTAACATCGGTGATGGATTGATCTATTAATGATAGATTATTAATAATATATAACTGATAGACTATCGTGAAATCTAATAAAACTAAAAAATAACTATTTACGGAAAATACAAAAGGTTCCCCTATATATATATATATATATATTTTTTTAAGGCGTGACAGAAAAAAGTCACCCAACTAGTTTGAAAGCTAGAAACAAATCCTTGTCCCCATAAATTCTCAACAATAAAAGATTAATTTACTTGAACTATGTAATTTTTAAAATGTGTGAGTTTTTTTATTTTTAATCAAAAATAAAAAGGTGAGAGTTTTGTCCAAAACAAAATTGACGTGGACTACATATCTTAAAACGGAGTTTAAGAAAAAAAAATGAAAAAGACACATAGTAAAGACGAGAGAAAATAACCCACAATCTTTTTATTAAAAAAAAAAAGAAAAAAGAAAAAAGAAAAAATGTAAACTGTAATAATTCCAATTGAAAAGGAAAAACAAAAAAACAAAAACGAGGGTCATTTTCATTTTGGGAAAATTTTGACTAAAAATGTAATCAGAGCCGTTGAAGAAGCTGCTTTAGTGCTATAAAAAGGAAGGTCCATTGTTTTAACTTGATCCTTACTGATCAGAAACAACGTGCTCTTTCACTTTGAACTCCTCCAATTTCTCTGTCAGTCACCAAAGAATCGAATTGGAATACGAATACACAAGGAATTGGGGTTTCGTCTCTCTCACCACTCTTTCATTTTTTTCCTTTTTTTTCCTTCCGTTTTGTTTTCTAGCTCTCTTTCTTCCAATCTCTCAATATTCATCACTCACTCACTCAATCTTGTTCTTCAAAGCCAAACACAAACTCCCTCTCTCTCTCTCTCTCTCTCTCTCTACTTTTTATAAAATCCACATATTTTAGTTAGAACATAGAGCCAAAAGGGTCTATTCTATTTTTTTCTTCTCCCTCTTCTGCACAGAGAGATTTGTGTTCATTTTCATAAATTTAATTTTTTCCCTGCTTTCGAGGTCTCTCTCGCCGTCTTTGGAGGTTAGCCACTGGCCCTTTGTCTGTGCAGATTGGTGGCCGCATTAAAAGTGGATCATATCTTTAAGCCTAGTTGTTTTTCTTTTTTTTTTTTGACAGGGCTAAGGAGATCTGTAGCTCAAGATTTTGCAATTATTTCTTCGCATTAAGTCTCCATCTCTCTCTCTCTCTCTCTCTCTCTCTCTGTGACAAATCTTGGAAATCTCTCTCTTTCTCTCTGTACCTCTCTCTCTCTCTCTCTCTCTCTGTGCCTCCTCTGTTGCTCTGTACTGGACTTTTGTTTTTCATTGGGAAAAGAAGCTGATACATCAAAGTCAAGCCAAGATATAAGAACGTTTCTGTTTGGAAGAGAGTGAAAGATCCGGGCCTTGCTCGCTTGCTTGTTCGCTTTTCCCCTTCAAAACTATAGAAAGTGACATTTCGTGCAAGGTAAACTAGTTGTTGGATATGGGGTTTTATTTCTCTTTTGGTCAGCCTAATTAGTGAAAAACGAGTTATAGATTTTTTTATTTTTTTTATTTTTTAAATCTGTTTATCCGTATGCTTTTGTATTTCTGTGAGGGAATTTTCTCTGGTATTTGGATCTGGAAGGTGGTCTTTTCTTATTGGCTTTCGTTTTCTGGGGCTGCGTTATTATTTTTCTTGGTTACATTTGTTTTGTCTCGTATCAACTCCATATATGTCTTTTTATGCGTTTCAGATCCACCTAAGATTTAGACCCTTTTGCGTGAAAAGAAGAAACAAAGTGATAATGTTACCTCAGAAGCAAGCAGAGGAAGCCATAGTCTCCAACTTCAGTACCGAAGCCGATGGCCATCACGAGCCGAAAGAAGAAGGCAGAGAAGAAGAAGAAGAAAATCAGTCAATGCTCAGTGTCAAGAGTTTCCTCTGGCATGGCGGCTCTGCCTGGGACGCTTGGTTCAGTTGCGCTTCCAATCAAGTACTGTACCATACCATAATCTACCCCTCCAAAACCTTTTTTTTTTTTTTTTTTTACCTTAAATTTGTCGAACAAATTAACAAAAAAAAAAAAAAAAATTGTAAAATCACATGACGATGTTTTGTAGGTTGCCCAAGTGCTCTTGACACTGCCATACTCGTTCTCTCAACTGGGCATGCTCTCGGGAATCATTTTTCAGATTTTCTATGGGCTGCTTGGAAGCTGGACTGCTTATCTGATCAGTGTGCTCTATATTGAGTATCGAAGCCGAAAGGAGAAAGAGAATGTTAATTTCAAAAACCATGTCATACAGGTAAATGATAAGAATATATTGCTCATCTTATGACGGTGTAAAAATAATGAAAATTTTCTCACCACCACTAATATCTCATCCCCAAAAAAAAAAAAAAAAAAAAATTTTGAAATCTTGTACTTGCAGTGGTTCGAAGTGCTTGATGGGTTACTCGGCCCTTACTGGAAAGCCTTGGGGCTTGCCTTCAACTGTACTTTCTTGCTGTTTGGATCTGTCATCCAACTCATAGCTTGTGCAAGGTAAAATTGCCAAAAAAAGAGAAGGAAAAAAAAAAAGGGGGTTTTACTTTCTTTATATTATACGTGTATTGAAAGGAATGGGAAATGGGTTTTGGTCAAATGTTTTGAGTTTAATTTTGTTGTTGGTGATTGTTTGGGAAAACAGTAACATTTACTACATAAACGATAATTTGGACAAGAGGACATGGACGTACATATTTGGGGCTTGCTGTGCCACGACGGTGTTCATACCATCTTTCCACAACTACCGGATTTGGTCTTTTCTTGGCCTCGGGATGACCACGTACACCGCTTGGTACCTCGCTATTGCTGCTCTTGCCCATGGCCAGGTAACCAAAAACATAATAATAATATAAAATAATAAACAAAATAAAATAAAATTACATGAACTTCTTGTATTATATTTTTACTAGTTAAGATTAAAAAGTCATATATATCCAATGTTTCCGATCTTGAAGCCATTATCATTACGGTCTCGTTTAATTTTACACTTTTACTTTTTGGGTTTTGAGTAAAAAGTAAAGTTATTAGGTAAAAAATTTTATCTCTCTCTTTTTTTTTTTTTTTAATTATTGTGTTGTGTTCCAGGCTGATGGCGTTGTACACTCTGGTCCGACCAAGCTTGTGCTTTACTTCACCGGAGCCACCAATATACTGTACACCTTCGGTGGTCATGCCGTGACTGTGTAAGTTTTTATCTTTTTTTTTTTTTTTTGTAATTTTTTTGTTAAATATTTTTCATGTTTTTTTGCTTCTGTGCTTTTCTTCTTGCATTTGTTTCTACGCGGCTTCTCTTTGCAGCTTTTGCCGGCCATCTCGGTGTTAGTGACCCACAGACCAAATTATACATTTATATGCAACTCTGTCTCTCTATAACCACTTTTTGGTTTACTCGGAAAACAACATTACCTTAAACCCCCCACTCCCTCCACTACTGTTGGAAATTTTTTTTTTTTTTGCACAGTTTAAAAAATAATTATAAAAAAAAAACTGGTCCCAACTTTACTTACAACTATAGTTTGTTTTCTTTCGTTATCTCTTTTCATGGGTTTGGTTTCCTTTGTCTTTTACCCGTTGAATAATTTCTTCATCATAGACTCGAATTAGGCAGATATGACATCAGGGGCAATATCGTCATCATATTTTCTTAATTAGAAAAAAATAGTTTTATAATTACCCCATTTGGAATAACCTGTGATATAAATAGAATTCTTTGTTCTTGGACTGTATAGTGTACAGTTTCTGAATTATTAATCATCCAATTGTTTATATATAAAAAATAAAAATAAAAAATGTTTCAGGGAAATCATGCATGCCATGTGGAAGCCTCAGAAATTCAAGTACATATATTTGATGGCCACACTCTATGTGTTCACCTTAACACTCCCCTCAGCTGCCAGCGTTTACTGGGCATTTGGAGACGAACTCCTCAACCACTCCAACGCCTTCTCCCTCCTCCCCAAGTCCCGTTTCCGCGACGCTGCCGTTATCCTAATGCTCATTCATCAGGTCAAAATTCAAACTCACCTTTTTTTTTTCCCTTTTTTTTTTTTTTTTCCCTTCTCTTGAAAATAGTAAATTTTTAATTTGTTTTTGAAAAGTCATCAATTTCAACTTAAAAAATTCTAACTCAAACTAATGTTTCAAATATACCCTTATTTTTTTTTATACGTCGTATAATAATTACTATTGGTAAGTAATAAAATTTCGTGACGAAAATTGGACTCTTTTTTTTTTTTTTTTTTTTTTTGGGGTGCAGTTTATAACATTCGGGTTCGCATGTACACCGTTGTACTTCGTGTGGGAGAAGGTGATAGGGATGCATGACACAAGGAGCATCTGTTTAAGGGCTTTAGCTAGATTGCCAGTTGTGATACCAATTTGGTTCTTGGCAATAATCTTCCCCTTCTTTGGGCCCATTAACTCTGCCGTTGGGGCTCTTTTGGTCAGCTTCACCGTCTATATCATCCCGTCTTTAGCCCATATGCTCACTTATCGAAAAGCTACAGCTCGACAGGTAAATTAAGCATGCATTTTGTGTATCCTTCCGGACATAATATTTTCTTACTAGTTTTATCTTTTTTAAAAATGAACAAAAATTATAATTAATTTTAACTAACTTCAACTTAAATTTTCCATCCGTCCGCGAAATTATAGCTTCATGGTAAATAACTTTATTACTGTTGATCAATCAACGTGTGAGTTCTACAGTGAAATAAAGTAAGCAGATGATATGGGCCATTTCTCGGAGTGGCCCATGTAAAGCAAGCTGTGGGTGTGTGAGGAGATGATGGGAGGTGTAAAAGTCGATAAGGAACTTTTGGAAATTATCTTGTTTGGTTGGGGGTATTTTAGTCATTAAAGAATGAGTGGGTACCCGGGTTTGATGGGGATTCCCACATTCCGTAGTTGCGTGACTAGTTGTGCCCACATGAGAGAGAGAGAAGGAGAGAGAGAGAGAAGAGAGGAGAGAGGAGAGAGAGAGAGAGAGCAGCAAGTGTACAAGAGCATTTACTACTTGGATTTGAAATGCTACGAGAAGAATTGAGATAGGTGGAGAGTCCTTTTCGTTTAGTTATACGCTACAGTTCGAGTCAAGTACTGTCTCCACTGAGCTGGCGGATTTGACTCCCTTTTCAACTGGACCCCCTATAAAATATTATATACAAACAGGAAAAAAAAAAATACATCATGTAATCATGCTAAAATTTACGTGACTAAAAATTACTCTAGTTATATATAAGTTTCTACTGATAATGCGCATAAGAGATCTAATGGCTCTTTAGCATGGTTTTTAATTACAGACAAGTACGTGAGACCATTGTAGGTGTTGGTAAGTAGGACTAATTAAAACGAAACATGACTTATGGCTGAAAAACTAAGGGTTCATTTGGTGAAACGGTTTGAGTTGAAATTTTTAAGTTTGAATTGGTTGACTTTTTAAAAATTAGTTATAATTTTTGTTGATTTTTTAGAAAAAATAAAATAAAAATTGAGATGAAAAATATGAGTTTAAAATGTAATACCAAACGGGTCATAAGTAACCAAGCGAAACTCAATTTTGTTTGCGACATGTTCTGTTATGAGGATTAATTAAGACTACTAATTAGTTAACTCTATTTTTTTTGTTTTTGTTTTTGTTTTTTTTTTTTGTTTTAAAAGAATGCGGCGGAGAAGCCACCGTTCTTTTTACCGAGCTGGACAGGAATGTACGTGATCAATGCGTTTGTGGTTGTTTGGGTGCTTGTGGTCGGGTTCGGGTTCGGTGGATGGGCGAGCATGACCAACTTCATCAGGCAGATTGACACCTTCGGGCTCTTTGCCAAGTGCTACCAATGCAAGCCCCCGACTCCGTTGGGGAACGCCACCGCGCAACCCCATCACTAAAATCAACCCTTACCTTGCTGGACAGACAGACACTGCTCAAAACTCTCACTCATCTTCCTATTTTGTACCATACATGGGGCGATAGTAATTATATTTCCCCTACATGTGATGTGTGCTGCCTCCTTTTTTCTTTTTTTTTTTTTTTTTTTTTTTGAGGACTTTTTGATTTTCTATTTTTTTGTAAAATTAGTTGATAACGAAAATAGTGTGTTGCATTGTGATGATTCCTTTGCTATAAAAGCATAGGCTAATTAAATTAAAAGATATATATGTTTTAGGTTCTTTTTATATATATATATATCTATAAATAATTTGGGTGGGATATTATAAAAGATTTTGTTGTTCATATATATTGCTATAACTTGAAGTGTCATTATTACTAGCATGTTTCCAAAGAATATAAAAAATGGACAAAAAAGGGGTATGGGGCTTGTGTGGGTTTTTAAATGCACCTTAGACAACTTCTTTTGTGGCTCTCCTTCAATTTGACCAACAATTAGATTCGTCTATGTGACTTCCAATCTCACATGGGCTGCACAAGCTTTGCTTATTTGCTCTGCTGTTGGTCACGTGCCACTCTTTACTCCTTGATATTCTCTCTTCAATCCCACATGTACAGATACATGAACCTCTCTTCATGGTTTCATACTCAAAGCAACACGAATAATAGCTCCATATTAGATTCATTATCCTAAAATAAAAAATAAAAAAAAAATCATTTATCTACTTGACCCTCCTTTAAATGAGGGTTCAATGAATTTTCTAATTTCTAGCGCCAAGTTCATGTTCCACGCTAAGTTGTTTTTATTAAGAACTAAAAACGAGGGGGGTAGAGGGGGGGAACTAGAAGGAAAAGTTGTTTAGCGTTTGGTTTAACAAATCTGATTGACTAATTAAAATCTTCAAGAAAACATGAAAGTTCTTGCTTTTTTTGAACAACAAATTGGGGATGAGTGTGGAGCTGATCTTCTCAACGCTATTTGCTCCGAGACATTATAAACCTTACCGTGTTTAGCTCGACACTTTGTAGAAATTGGTGGAATCAAAGGGGATAGCCCAAGGTGAACTGTGAAAGATCAAATTTGACGAGTGCTGGATATTTGAATCATTCAGATCTTGAGAGTAACGGCATAGATTCCCAAAAAGGGCCACAAAAGTGCTCACGATTGATGTTGAAACTTGAAATACCTTTCAGGGTGATCTAAATGATCCAATGGATATCTAATCCACGGTTCAAATAGAACACACGAGGAAAATATACCTCCATGTTGTATCTCGTAAAATAGAGATTGTGCGTAAGCATCAACTAGATTTCCACGCGACTTTTTTTCTGAATCAGTTCAAACTAGAGATAAAGATTGCATCCATGGTTAAATCTAAGATAATTATTAGATAGGATTACCTCTTATTTTGTATTTATTTGTAACTAATTCACGCTTATCTCTAGAAGGGTATAAATAATTAACTACACCTACCGGGACACCCTAATTGGTATTTTGCATATTGAGGCGCAAATTGTATTTCGAATCAATAGTTAAAATCCACCCCAACAAATGGATGTAGCCCTAGCTTTGAGGGCGAACTACTATAAATTTTGTGTTCTTCACTTTCTTTCTTTACTTTATTTGGCGAACTACTATAAATTTATGTGTTTATGTGTTGTTCACTTTATTTGTATTTAAATGTGGGAGATCATTTTGGTTTGGTGAGAAAAATGACTGAATTACTAACACCATCAAAACAATAGTTCTTTTTAATTTAATTTATTTTATTTGTTCCTCTCTCTCTCTCTCAAGCCATTTAAACATTAGTTGATTCTCAAAGATATGAGACTATCTTAGCATCCTACAATCAATTTCACCTCACTGGTATTAAAGCAAAGATGAGTTTTGTATAGTGATCTACTTGACTCGAGGGATATTGAATATTTTCCTTTATGGCGCCAATGTAGTTCCAGCGAGTGAAGATTACAATATATGTAGCGGTTGAATGACCAGCTTATGTGCTCTACATATATATTTAGCATATTATTTGTTAATACGATTATATATACAATTAATGGCTGAAACATCTGATTTTAACTATTTACCAACCTTAATTAATTTTATCAACTTAATTCAATTACTGAAAGCAAAGTAAATAGAATGACACATACAATTTTTAAGAGGTTCGATAACCCTATTTCTCGAGACCACGTCCATATGATGAATAATCCACTAACTCTCAAATGTTACAAGCACTAATGGACTTAAACAACCTAAAGACTCCCTCTTCTTATTGCTGCCAGTCGTTTTGTACCTAGTTAACAAATCTATTCTACAAGATCCCCTCGCTAGCTATGTTGAAATCCCTTCAACCGCTAATGTCTTCTCCCGAAAACTTCAAATCTCTCTCCCGAAAGATGTAAACAAAGCAATAGTTCTTAAGGTCTCAAAGTACTTGATAAATCTCTAAGCTCTTGCCCCATAAACTGATTTTGAGGCTTTAAATAAACAGCATCAAGAAATCTTCAAAAGAATCTCGGATAAAAAAAAAATTTTAATTTCAAACTGTTTCAAGATCTATTGCAACACTTCCTGAAATACTTTGAAATTCAAATAATTATATTTTCATCATTATCTGAATTTCGCTGTGTAGATTCTACAGATTCCAACCGAAATTGCCTTCATTAAACTCTATGAAATCTTTAGCTAAACTCCCAGCAATAAATCCTTTCTAATTTAATTGTGTGATTTCAAATGGGATATTAATTTGAATTTCTAATTTAAATAGGACAAGAAATCCTATCTAAATTAAAAATTCTTTTTAAAATCAAATCCCAAGATAATCTTCAAATTAATTGCACACAATTATCCTTGATTTCTTCAAAAAAACGAATATGAATATCTTCAAAATAGATCTGTCAATATCTTGAATGTAATTTGCCACGACTGCTTCCAAATCTTCATAATATCTCCAAACAGCAACTCCAGTGTTGCAACACATATTGCAATACTTGACAAACTACTGAAGCTAACTTAAACAGAAATTGTTTTTGGTTTTTCTAACAAAAGTTGTCATAAATGCCAATACATAAAAACCTAACAATGGCTATTGCTACAGATTCATACGACTTGGCCTCATATAATAAACTTTTATGCATTCGGCCTGTCTTTCAGATCTATTACTAGCAGGTGCTTTGGCACGGTGCATCGGTTGGGCCTGATGATCAGTTTTTCTAAGAGAATTAGAGAAGCCGAAAGAAGTAAACAGTATATTTACGAAATAGTTAAAATAAATAGCATATTACTCTTAACAGTTTTGAGTAAATACATAATTTATTTCATTTTACTCCCGCTATTTATCTCTCTCTTTATGCTGATTAGCCTTAAATACAAAATTATCGGTTTTGAGACAAATCTCATAATCAGGACCTGTTAATTGATTTTTGTTATGAAAATATTCGTAATAATATAACAGTAAAAAAATATGAAATGTGAAAAATATACTCCAAACACATCATACTTGGTTACGGTAATACCGCATATATATTTCGCAACTGGTGGTAGTACATCGGGTTATCCCCGATAACATGTTATATTACTCAAACTAATCTGCCGTTTTATGCGTGTTATCAAGCTACTACCATGTTATGGGAAGTAATCTAATGAGTTACTGATGGTAGTCTACCAAAATACTCTTCAGCTTGAAAACACTGCATCAAGGTCGTTTTCAGTTGATTCAAGCCTCACGAGTAGGAACGCCGTGCAAGTGGCAATGACAGCCCACGAGCGTCATGACGCCGATGAGCACGTCGGAGTGTTGAAATTGTTGGTTAAAATTTAATAAGCTTGAAATTAATTTCATGGTTATTCTAATTGAAGGGAAAATAAAATCATGTGGTAACTTAGGATTGACTTTAACTAGAAGTGTTCACGAATTGATTTTTGCGGTTTGGAGATCAAATTACAAACCAAAGTTAAAGTATCAATTTGGAATTTTTATTCTGAAACCGTAATAAATGTTCAACCATCTGAAACCAAACAAAATAGACTCCTTATCGAAATGCCATAGATTTATGCCTTTGAGTGATTTTTTCCAGAAAAAATAATAATGAAAAAAAGTAAATAACGCCATAGCATAACATAACATAATATCACATAATGTTTATGTATTGGGGAGGTCTATTGATACGTCGTTGTTTCCTCATCCCAACCCGTATTTTAACAAATTATTATATCATTGAATTACCCTTAAATAAAATTACTTTTAAAGATATATGTGTTTTAAAATATACTCTTCACACACCTCATTTAAAAAATAAATAAATATTATGCACCTTTAAATATAATTCAAATAAAATAATCAACCATAATTAATAATTATAAAAATAAAAAAATTAAGAATTGCTACTGACTTCCAACGAAAACAAAATCATTAGTTGTTTATTTTGTATTTATCAATAATCAACCTCTCCTTTCATTGCGAAATTAGCTAAATGAATAAAAAAGAAAACTAGAAATTAGAAGGAAAAAAAAAAAAGTACGAACTACTGTTTGAAGGAATGAGAAAATTGGGGTGGGTGGTTACCTTCCTAATAAGTTTTCTGGAATCCAGTGTCTGGATTTTTTTTTCCTTTTTTTTTTTTTGGAAGAATTGAAGTTCAAGTCTGGATATATAGCATAGAGGTTTTTTGTTTTTTGTTTTCTGTTTTTCTTTGTTTTGTTTTGTTTTTGTTTTTTTTGTTTTTGTTTTTGTTTTTGTTTTTTTTTTTAAGATAAAGTAGTATGAACTCATTTCAGATCTTATAACAGTAAAAACGTGGGACAAAAAATTAAACAGCAACCGTACAAGAAAAAAAAAAACCTTAATTTATGTCAACTTTATAATCAAATATGGCAGCAAAGAAAGAATTTTTTTTATAAAAAAAAATGGAGGATAGACGAACATAATTTAAAAAAAAAAAAAAAAAAGGGGAAACAAAAGAGAAAGACGGAAAAAAAAAAAAAAAGGAAATATAATGTGGAAAAAAAACTGACATTGATTTAGGTGTGAAAAGGAAAAAAAAATTTAGGTTGATTCTAGGTGTTGTTTTGGAATTAAAGAGGGGTGTGACAAGTAATATTTAAAATTTAAAATTTTGATGATATGTGATTTAAGTAGAGGTGTGGGAAAAGTAAGCAAGGGGATGTCAATAGACCCTCCCTTATATATTTATTTATTTATTTATTTTAGAATATCAATTATATCCTTAAATTATAAATCAGTATCCATGATGATACTGGTAGGTATTAGGATGATACTTACTAGTTGATGGTCACCAGTTGGTTACCATCCGCTATCCACCGTGGTATTGACTGGTAACCACTGTCAATGACCGATAACCACCTCAACAAGCAAGATACCGATTGCTTACCTCTGGTGACCACCTCCATCGGTTAGGACACCTGTCGGATTTTATTATCGGATTACTGAGAAACTATCATACAAATTCATTACAAATCATAAAAAGCCAACAAAACCCTAAAACATAAACAAAAATTAAGAAACAAAATACATAATCAGGGAGGGGGGAAAAAAAAAAAAAAAAAGCTGGAACAATCTCTGTAATACTTAGGTTTTTAGAGTGTCATTGGATTTACTAGTGCAAGTGTGCTAATATTGCATTAATTGTTTTATGCATTTATGTTTATGCCCTAACATGTATTTCTATGTAGTGCAATGTCTGATGTGTGACTTAACGATGTGTCCTAATTAATGTCAAAGAAATAAATTATAATTGAGAATTTTTGCTAAATTTATACATTATTTTTCCAGCATACAGATCACATAAATATTATAAATTTTCACGTTCATTGTAAAATTATTACCATAATTATTATATGAAAAAGGTGTGTATATTATTATTATTATTTTGAATTGTTATATGTCTATATACGTTTATGTATATAATTATTACCATAATAGTGTTTATAATTATTATAAATATGTGTTATTACTTTCACGTTCATTCTTTATCTAGGAATTGTAATGTATACATATATATATATATATGTATATGTATTATTAAGGTAATCGGTAGATATATATATATATGTAATAATAAATAAATAATTATATATATATATATATATAAACCATCTATATATAGGTCAACACCAGATTATGAACGTCTTATGGGAATAGTGTTGTTGCATTTTTGACCTATTAATTACAATTTAGAAACATATGTATATTCCTTTGATATTGTATGTAATTGATAGCAATCAAAGTAAAATGTCTTGCCTTTTTTATTTTTGTTCTCTTATTCGGAAATCTCTATTTACTCCCTTAGAAAATTATTTTGACATTTTATGGATTTATAAATTAAGGGGTTAGTTACATAAATGTTTAAATTGAATACTATGATTTAAAAATGTCCTATTTTTTTTCTTTTATTTACAAAAATGTCTAAATTAATACTTCTAAAATCCATATTACCCTTTCATCAAAAAAATAAAAATAAAAAAATAAAAAAAAAGCATTGATGAAAAAAGAAAGAAAAAATCTCTAAAAGAAAGTCAAACTAAGCAAATATTTTATGAAACGAACCCCCCCCCCCCCCCCCCCCCCCACCGCAGTCCCTTACTTGATTTATTATAAAGAAAAAAGGACCACAACCTAGATCTTAATTGCATGGTTATTATAATAAATAATTGGCCATTAAGATAAAATATACAATGAATACATAAAAAATTTAAATAGATATTGTAAAAAAATATTAAACACTTTAAAACTAAAAAAAATATATAACATAATGATTAGAAACTATTGTAAAGAAAAAAAATATCATAATAATATAGTAATATCATAAAGCAAAAAAACATACCACATTTTAAAGAGCATGAGATAGTAATTAATTTAAACTTTAGAAATTAACTATTAAAGTAAGACTAATAATAATATAAAATATATAGTAATATCATAATAAAGTTACAATTATCTTAACGAAGGTAAATCATACTAAAAAAAATAGGTTTCTAAAGAACCTAAATCATATTTAAGAATTAGTTTTATAAAAAACCTAAATCATACTAACAATTAATCATTATAATAAAGAACTAGTCATTAAGATAAAGATACAACAATTATGAACAAATAAGAAAAAATATGAAACATAATGAGGAAAAATGATGTTAAATATAGTAAAAAGGCAAAATGGGCAGTATAAGTGTTTTTTTTATTATATATATATATATTAAATTGATCGTTACGTAATATAATCAAAAAATGGACAAATTTCAAAAAGAGATCCTAAAAACAGACTTTTTTAATGTAATTATTTCTAAATTAAGGTCTTATTATATATTTCAATTTTATTTTAAAGCCCTACAGCAGCCCATATCTCAATCAATTATTTATTTTCCTCCACCCTTTCATTTTCTCTCTTCCTTTTGTTCTTTCTCACGTCTTCTCATCCTTCCTTTCTCTTCCCTTTGAAAGAGTAATAAAAAACCAAGTGTTTGATTGAATCTATTGGGTAAATCCTTAATCTCATATCATATTATTATGTATCAAAATAATTTTGTTTTATTAGTTTTATTATGTCATGATTTCTTATTAAAAATGTTTATTTTCTGTATTGGACGAATTTTTAATAATTACATAAAAATTTATTTTTGAGTCATTCTTTCTGGAGTGAATGCATAATTGTGGTTGTATTATTGTCTAAAAGTTTCGGAATTTTTGGTGCTTGTATGGAACTATTGTTAGTTTTTCACTATACATAGTCTTACCCTGTCAGAATCACTGTCATGTTTTTATAAAATTTTTATATATGTTCTTTATGATCTATAATTTTTTATAGAAATGTATATTGTTTTTGTGAATTCACATGAATTTTGAAATCATGTTGGGTTATTGTAATTTTGTGTTGGACTCTGTCAAATTCAATTTTTATAAAATGTTAAATAAATAGTTTTTCTTCGTATTATAGTCAATAAATTTTTTACAGATTGATATGTATGTTGAACATATCCATATAAATTTTGGGTTCCTAATGTGTTATGATTTTTGAGATTAAAATATGTCTCCTTTCATTGTCGGAGTTTCTGAAAAACGTGGACATGTTTACTTACTGAGTTTAAATTTCCTAAAAAAACAATGTTAAGTATGTTATTTAATGTTACAAAAATTTATGTGATAGATACACGTGTTATTCTTGACTAGTAAAAATTTGGGATTTATTAGATACTCTTATATTACAGTAACAATATCGATATTACTTGCTGCCTGTTTGAATTATTTTCTTAGCATTCGTTTGGAAACCAAGTTCAAGTTTTGTCTTCTTCCTCAAAAGTCTTTGTCTTTTTCCCAAAATTTTTTTTGTCTTTTCTGAAAAGTCAACAAAATTTACTATTTCAACTTCAAAAACTCAACTCAAACTTACTTACCAAACGAACCCTTAGTTTTCTCCTTTAGGAGATTTCTTATGTGAAAATCTAAGTTCATGATGTAAAAGTGTTTTATTTATACTTTTGTCTTTTGTCTTTCCTTTCTTAACTTTTTTACTACTATAGTAGTGTCTTGTTGTTTCTTCTAATTTTTCTACTTGTTTTCCTCTAATATCTTAAGGCCAATTCTATGGTGGGGACACAATCCAATGGTCAGTTTTAAATCTCAACCAAGATTTGAAGTACTTAGTATAGTATTTTCTTCACTCGATTATTGCTGATAAAACAAAGAAAAACTAAAGACCATATTTAATTTTACATTTAAAAAAAAAAAAAAAAAGTCAGTAGCTTAACAACTGTTTCCTCTCCAGTCGCCGGTGGGAGCCATCATCATCGCCGTCGAAAAAGCACGATGAAGAATCTATCCACCCCGGCAGCGACGAAGATCGCAGCCCCCATCCCGATGGCATAAAAATTTCGTAGTTGCTTGGTTTCAATCTGCCTTTTTGTTATTTATTTTGGGGGCAGATTCTCCGGTTAAACAAGTTGCAAATTGAGTCTGACCATAAATGATCTATTAAGATCGTCGGGCGTTTTTGAAACAGTAGTAGTTCCATGTTCAAGTAGTTAACAAGAGGATCAATATATTGTTTTGAGAAAGGGAAAAAAAAGTGGATCTACATATATACATAGACAAACAATGTGAAACTAACAAGAACTGAGCACCCAGATATTTATTTATTTACTTAATAATTGCATTTCAAATGCCAAATTTGACAAATGAGTTGGAGCCTCTTGATTATGTTGAATTAGAGATTTGAAACAAGAAAAGGAGATGGGTATTTTAAGGCGAAAATGTGCGACCCCCCTCTCCCTGGCGGTGGCAGCGCCAACCTTCCGCTCCAACGGATCGAGCTCATAATCCATGGCGGCACGAACCAAGCTTCCCACAACGGCAGCACGATCCCATTCTCCATGCCGGCATTAATTCTTCTGTTCGAAAGCTAATGAACATCGAGGAAATGGAACAAAATTTTTCTGTTTTCTGTTTTCTGTTTTCTGTTTTCTGTTTTCTGTTTTCTGGATTCTGTATTCTGTTTTCTGTTTTTTCTCTTTGAAGTGTTATCGTATATGGTTTAGCTTAAAATATATCGTTGCATCCTTTTATTCTCGAGCCGTTTAAATTTGATCGAACAGTCGATAATTTTTGACCCTATCGGTGTGGGAATGTGTGTGTCCCCCACCATAGAAGTCCCCATCAATATGATATACTAAATTACTTCTTTATTTATTTATTTTTTAAATTTCTTTACTTAAAATATATTTATTCCTCATACAATCTTTTTAAAATCATGACCTTTGTATGCTTTTATATATAAACAAAATCTTAAATTTAATATCTGATAATATCCTATGAACTTTAATTTTTATAAATACAAATTTCAATTATCAAGAATGTGAATTTATATAAAAGAAAAATATATATATGAATTATAATTGTTCAATAAAATAGTTTTTCTGCCTAAATGTGCCTATACTTAACTATATATATATATATATATTATAACAAATGTTTCGATCAAATATTAAATTGTCAGTAATTTAATAAGCTTGCTTTTTATTTTTTATTTTGAAGGTTTATAATGACGTTCATTTTTGCTTTAACATACTCAAAACAAAATTAATAGCCCATTTAATAAATTATTTCAAACACAAATATTTCAACTTATTTTAATCTTATTTTTTTTAAAAATTAATAAATCTTATAATTAATTTTTAAAAAGTTAAATAATATTAACTCAAATATTTTAATTACAATTTACTAGCGAAAGACATGCTAAACATGGTACTATAGTAGCGTCATTTACAAATGTATCGAAGGTGGTCGAGTATTCATAAAACATGGAAGAATGGCTCTAAAAAGCTTTACGAGAGTCCTAAGATTTGAATCCTAGATATCACTACTACGACAATTCTCAATTGGTTTCAGTTTCCACAGAAGAAAAAACATGGAAACGAAAAAAACATTTTAGTTAGAGGTGTCAACAGCAGACCGAACTTCCATTACTGTTTCTAAGTTCTCACTGTTTCGCAGCCGTTGAACTCACTCAGGAGTCAGGATGTCCAAAGTTCCATTTAAAGGATGCCCATTAAAGTTTGTTTCTCCACAACTATGAAATGGGAAGGCATGGATTGCTCAAACAGCTCGCTGGGGACCTCTCTTTCCTCGACTCCACGCCCTTCTCGAAGCTTCTGGATTCTTGCGTCCATTCCAGGTCTATTCGCGATACACGTCGCGTTCATGCTCGTATCATTAAAACCCAATTCTCCTCAGAAATTTTCATACAGAACAGGCTCATTGATGTGTATGGAAAATGTGGTTGTATGGATGATGCGCGCAAAGTGTTCGCCAAAATGTCTGAGAGAAACACGTTTTCTGGGAATTCCATTATTTGCGTGTTAACGAAGGTAGGTTTGCTTGATGAGGCTGTGCAGATTTTTGGGATGATGCCTGATCATGACCAATGCACTTGGAATTCTTTGGTCTCGGGATTTTCGCAGCACCTTCGGTATGAAGAGGCATTGGAATGTCTTGTTAAGATGCATGGAGAGGATTTTGTGCTAAATGATTACTCTTTTGGTAGTGCTCTTAGTGCTTGTGCAGGATTAAGAGACTTGAAAATGGGTATCCAAATCCATGCTTTAATAGCGAAATCTCGTTACTCTTCAGATGTTTACATGGGGTCTGCTCTGATTGATATGTACTCTAAATGTGGGAGTGTAACCTGTGCACAGAGAGTTTTTGATTGGATGGAAGAGCGGAACATAGTTTCTTGGAACAGCTTGATTAGTTGTTATGAGCTAAATGGTCCAGCAAGTGAAGCTCTTGAAGTTTTTCGGAGGATGATGGATGGTGGAGTTGAACCAGACGAGGTGACCTTAGCTAGTGTGGTAAGTGCATGTGCGAGTTTGTTGGCTGTAAAAGAAGGTCTGCAAATTCATGGCCGTGTTATGAAATTCGATAAATTCAGAGACGATCTCATATTAGGCAATGCAATGGTTGATATGTATGCGAAATGTGGTAGAATGCATGAAGCCAGATGGGTTTTCGACAGGCTGCCAGTTAGGAATGTGGTCTCTGAAACCTCCATGGTAAGCGGTTATGCTAAAGCATCAAGCCTCAAAACTGCAAGATTAATGTTTACAAAGATGATAGAGAGGAATGTGGTTTCTTGGAATGCACTTATTTCAGGGTACACACAGATTGGGGAAAACGAAGAGGCACTCTCACTCTTCCTCCTACTGAAGAGAGAGTCAGTGTGGCCAACACACTATACATTTGGAAATCTACTCAATGCGTGTGCAAATCTTGCTGACCTGCAGCTTGGTAAGCAGGCACACACTCATGTCGTGAAGCATGGATTTCGTTTCCAAGCGGGGGAAGAGTCTGATATTTTTGTGGGGAACTCTCTAATAGACATGTATATGAAATGTGGGTCAATTGGAGATGGGTGTCGGGTTTTTAAAAATATGGTGGAGCGGGATCGTGTCTCATGGAATGTCATGATTGTGGGGCATGCACAAAATGGTTATGGGGCTGAAGCACTTGGATTATTCAGCAAAATGTTGGCATCCAGGGAACAACCAGATAATGTCACAATGATTGGTGTACTATGTGCTTGTAGCCATACAGGACTGGTCAGCGAAGGGCGTCAATATTTCCACTCAATGACTGAGGAGCATAATTTGGTACCCCTGAAGGACCATTATACCTGTATGGTTGATCTACTTGGCCGAGCTGGTCATCTTGATGAAGCAAAAAATCTAGTTGAGATGATGCCAATGCAGCCTGATGCCGTAATCTGGGGGTCTTTACTTGGTGCGTGTAAAATTCATCGTGACATTGACTTGGGGAAGTATGTGGCGGAAAAGCTCTTGGAGATAGACCTTACAAACTCTGGCCCTTATGTTCTTTTGTCAAACATGTATGCCGAGCTTGGAAGATGGGGCGATGTTGTTAAAGTAAGGAAGCTTATGAGGCAACGAGGAGTTATCAAACAGCCTGGTTGTAGTTGGATCGAACTAAAGGGTCGTGTACATGTTTTCTTAGTGAAAGACAAGAGACATCCGAAAAGGAAACAAATCTGTTCAGTTCTTAAGTCTCTTTTAAAACAGATGAAGCGAGCCGGGTATGTCCCAAATCCCTCTGATTATGATGCCTATGAAGAACAATCTGACTCTGAATTCCCCTCATTTCATATAATGGATATGCCCCAAGAGGCTACTTCTAGATAACTTTAACTTCTTTAAAATTCTTGTCCAAATGTTTTGTTTATTTTTTTATTTTTATTTTTGTTGTTATTGGATTTGACAAAAGCTTGAAGAATTCATAATCTGGATCACAAAGAAAAGTAACTTAATTATGAAAATGATACTAATTAAGATGCAATTATGAGATCTTTTCTTTTGCTTTGTTCACTTTTTTCTTTTTATTTATTTTTTCCTGAATTTTTTGATTCACTTATTTGTGTTACAAAAGAGATACAGAAACAAATCAATATACAATATACAATTTTTAATACTTAATTATGAATTTGATACTAATTAAGATGCAATTATTAGATCTTTTCTTTTTCTTTATTCACATTTTTTTTTTCACTTATTCGTGTTACAAAAGAGTTACAGAAACAAATCAATTTACAATTTACAATTTTTAGTACTTTTTATGTAAGACGTGTAATTTCTGTTCGGAATTCTACTTTCTCAATTCATCATTTTTCAACCATACTGGCCACCTTTTTTTAATAAAAAAATAAATAAATAAAACCTTGCCATACTTGTTTTCTATTTAAAAAAAAAAAAAAATTCCGGAGTTGTTAACTACTAAACATCTTGTCTTGATAATTGTTTTGCATGATATTGATATTGGAATATGTGGCTTGCATGAGGCTGCAGTAAAATACTACATTTCTAGATTTGATTATAGGGTTAATTTCACTTTTAGCACTTGTAAAATAAATTATATTAAAAACAACATCATTTTTTGTATCATTCACTTTTAGCACCGTCAGATCACCACCCTCCCTTGTATGTGGGGCCCAACAGTATTAAATGTATCAAAAGTTACATATTTACCCTTATCTCCCTCGCATGGCCCAAACAACCCTAAGCTGAAAATTTTTCCTACTATCCCGCCCCCCTCACCCCCTTCCCTCCACATCCAAAACGACAGTATATAAACCAACTATACCAACAAATTAGAAATTTTTCTTCCCTCGTTTTCTTGATTTTATCTCAGCCAATCCTCACGAATTCTCCCTGCACCATTACCCATTGATCGAAACTAACCCTAAGCATAAAAAATCTGACCACATCTTTTTTCACTCTGTAAAAACTGTCCGAAGCTGCCAGATCTGCTTCAACTCCATTTGAGTGGAGATCTTCCAATTTCCAATCAACCAATCTGAGGTAATGGTGGTTTTTAGTTGATTTTATTTGTTAACACATGCTTTAAATGGGGGTGTGTTAAGATGGTCAATCTGAAAAAGGTCATTTTCATGACAATCTGGTCATTTTCATATTGACCGTCTGGTACATCATCATTGTGACCAGTATGAAATTAACCGGTTATAATCATATTGACCGTTTGGTCATCATCATTGTGACCAATATGAAATTAACTGGTCATTTTTATATTGACCATCTGGTCATCATCATTGTGACCGGTATAAAATTAACCGGTCATTTTCGTATTGACCGTCTGGTCATCATTATCGTGACCAGTATGAAATTAACCGGTCATTTTCATATTGACCATCTGGTCATCATCATTATGACCGGTATGAAATTAACTGGTCATTTTCATATTGTCCGTCTGGTCATCATCATTGTGACCGGTATGAAATTAACCGGTCATTTTCATATTGACCGTCTGGTCATCATCATTGTGACTAGTTCTCAGATATAAGCTAACTCTCCCCTATATGAAACATAATTTTTGGATTCTAAATTTATTTATTTAAATAACTTTTCTGTTCACAGGAAATGGAGGACGTTTGTGTTTTCGTCGAGTATAATGGTCAATGGGACAGCACACAGAGCTATGTTGGTGGCGAAATGAAGGGAATATTGGTGCCCGAATCTGCAACATATGTTGGTCTTATTGAGTTGGTTAGAAGTGCAATTGGTATTAGGGGCCCAGCCAAGACTATAGTCATGAGATACGGTGTTGAACCTGGATTGCCTCTTGTCAGGATACAGTGTGATGCTGACGTTAAATTCTATATACAATTGAAGAAGAAGGATGTTCATGTGCTTAGTAAATTTCCTATTACCATAGACATATTGGATGAGTCTGCGGCAGAAGCGATACCACTGGAGTTGGGGGAAAGCAACCACATAGACGTTCAACTTCCTACAGAGGCTGTATAGAGTGATGAAGCCATACAACATATAGATGACAGGAATTGGACATTCCCTCCTCCTCCTCCTCATATCCCTCATCTTCCTCCTCATGTAGATGAATCGAAGTTTGCGGGTGATGCTCGTCAATCAAACGAGAATAGTATCGCAGCAAGCATTGGAGCACATTCTATTGCCAATTATAGTACATCTCAATCTGTTAATGTACCAAGCAGTGACAGTTTGTTCGTCTCACTAGTTGTTGCTGATTATACACCTGTCACAATTCGCATAAACAGTATTTTTGAGAACAAAAAGTTACTGCAATACCATCTTCATCACGATGCCATGAGTAAACACTATCAATTCAAGTTGAAGAGGTCGAACTCTACTCTGTTACACGTGATATGTATAGATATCGAAAAATGTCAATGGCAATTGCGTGCGACAAGGATGAGAGGTAGTGAACTATTTGTCGTGAAGCGGTACGACGACGTCCATACTTGTTCAATCGAAATCGTTCAAGGGCATCATCGTCAAGCCAAGAGTTGGATGATTGGGGAGTGTGTCAAGGCAAAATACTTGGATCCGACTAATACCTCATATAGACCTCGAGAAATCATGCGAGACATGCAGGCAAAATTTGGAGTGTCTTTCAATTATCTCAGAGCATGGCGAGGGAATAAAGCAGCACTAACCAGCTTGAGGGGCGATGATGCAGAGTCATACAATGGTATTTTACCTTATCTTATAATATGTTCATGACTGACATAATAACTTTAATATTTACGTGAAGTGTTATAATAACTGTTATAACTTTATTAATTATAGTTCTGCCTGCGTGGGCAGAAATGGTTAAGAGGAAAAATACTGGATCCGACATTGACATCGAGACAGACTCAGAAAATTGCTTACAATGCTTTTCTACATGTGCTTAGCTGTTTCGAAGCACGGTTGGCCTTATTGTCGTCCAGTAATTGTGGTTGATGGATCCGCATTAAAGGCCAAGTTTGGGGAAATGCTTTTTGCAGTATGCGGTCACGACGCAAATGGCTGCATATTTCCACTTGCATTTGGTATCGTTCAGTCCGAAAGCAACGAATCATGGAAATGGTTCTTCGAGAAGCTAAGGGCTTCAATCGGCACTCAAGAGTCTCTTGCTATTGTGGCTGATAGGCATAAGGGTATCGAATTTGCATCCAACCTCGTGTATCCAGACGCTGCGTTCGGGATTTGCATCCAACACTTGGCTGCAAACCTGAAGACCAAGTACAAAGATTTCAAAGGCCCTTTGAAGACATATTTTGACGATGCAGCGAGGTCGTATCTTGTAAGTGAGCACCAGCGTCATATGGAATCCATCCGTAATCGTAACCCCGACATGCACCGATACCTTGTGCAGGTCGATCCTACAAAGTGGTCGCGAGCATATTTCAACGGGCGGAGGTATGCAATCATGACAACCAACATTGCGGAGTCATTGAACAATGTGGATCGGAAAGTCAGGTTAATGCCAGTTGGATTCTTAGTGGAATGGTTGAGGGAACTACAACAAAGATGGTTTGTCACGAGGCGTGAGGAGGCCATCAAATTGACATCGAAACTGGCGCCAAAGGCTGAGAAATTGATTCGCACCAACTTCTCAGTAGGCCTATTAGTAACGGTACGTGATCACGACCACATCCAACACATATATGGTATATGCCCATTTTTCCCTTAAAATAAATTAGCTCAATGTGTTAAAATTCACCTTGTTACAGCCGCGGCCAACTGATCAGTTTGAGTACGCAGTCACAAACAATGCTTGCCAAATATGGATCGTCGATATGAGTGAAATGACATGTACGTGCAGACGATTTCAGCTCGATCAAATTCATTGCCCTCATGCAATGGCCATTTGTAACCACCGACAAATAGATCCATACAATTACTGCTCGAATTACTATACTAAGATTATCTTTATGGTTGTTATTTGTCTGTAGTCCATCCTATTGGCAGCGCAGATGGCTGGGATGTTCCTGAAGAAGTCAGGTCGTAAATTGTCAATCCTCCCAAAACAAAGCGTGGGCCCGGAAGGCCACGGGTTAGAAGGATTTTGTCTTAAGGAGAAGAACATGAGTCTATTCGGTGTGGTAGATGTAATGGTTATGGACACAACCGACAAACTTGTACCAATTTAGTACCCTTAAAAACCATTTCAACAAGGTCGAAAACATCGTTCAGCACTCCCAGTTCATAATTATTTTGTTTAACGTAGGTTGCACAATTGAGTTTAGACACTAATCAATATTATTGCTTTCTGCATTCGTGTGACTATATTATTGTTGAAATTTTAAACTTTTTTTTTTTCCTTTACAATAATGATTCTTAGTTTTAAAATAGTAACTAATTGGTAGTTACTCTCATCACATGAAATGTTTAAAAAAAAATAAATTAAAAAACCATCGTGTGAAGTTATTTGCAGACGGTCATAACGATGTTGACCGAGTGGTCATTACTGTTATGACCGTCTGTCACTATTGTGAAACAAAGGATCTTTTGAACTAACATTTTTTTTTTCAAAAAAGAATCTTAGTTTTGAAATAGTAACTAATTGGTAGTTACTCTCGTCACATGGAATGTTCAAAAAAAAAAAATATTAAAAAACCCTCGTGTGAAGTTATTTGCAGACGGTCATAATGGTGTTGACCGAGTGGTCATCACTGTTATGACCATCTGTCACTATTGTGAAACAAATGATCTTTTGAACTAACATTTTTTTTTTCAAAAAAGAATCTTAGTTTTGAAATAGTAACTAATTGGTAGTTACTCTCGTCACATGGAATGTTTAAAAAAAAAAAAATTAAAAAACCCTCGTGTGAAGTTATTTGCAGACGGTCATAACGATGTTGACCGAGTGATCATCACTGTTATGACCGTCTGTCACTATTGTGAAACAAAGGATCTTTTGAACTAACATTTTTTTTTTTTCCAAAAATGAATGTTAGTTTTGAAATAGTAACTAATTGGTAGTTACTCTCGTCACATGGAATGTTCAAAAAAAAAAAAATTAAAAAACCCTCGTGTGAAGTTATTTACAGACGATCATAACGATGTTGACCGAGTGGTCATCATTGTTATGACCGTCTGTCACTATTGTGAAACAAAGGATCTTTTGAACTAACATTTTTTTTTTTCAAAAAAGAATCTTAGTTTTGAAATAGTAACTAATTGGTAGTTACTCCCGTCACATGGAATGTTAAAAAAAAAAATTAAAATAAGTAATACATTTGCCTAACATTTGATACTTCTACATAATCGGTCATTTTCATAATGACCTCCTGGTCATTATCGTTGTGATTCCTGTAAATTACCAATTTATGTATTTAATCTTGGTCACAACGATAATGACCATGCGATCATTATGACAGTGACCGTATTTGTATGAATACCAACACAGACATTGATTAGATCGACATGCCATCAATTAATGCCAAATCATCGATTTGTATGTAAAGTGAAAAAAAAAAATTAATTTGCATAACATTTGATACAAGCAAAAAATACGGTCATTTTCATAATGACCACCTGGTCATTTTTGTTGTGACACCTGCCCACGTTTTCAGAAAACAAATTTGAACAAGAAAAAAAAATATAAATAAGTTTTTCGTAAAAATTTTTCGTTATTTTCTAAAAAATACGGTCATATTCATAATGACCATCTGGTCATTATCGTTGTGACCAAGATTAAATGATCAATTTTAGTAACTAACCTTGGTCACAACGATAATGACCAGGCGGTCAATATGAAAATGACCGTATTTTTACGAATACCAACAGACATTGATTAGATCGACATGCCATCAATCAACAAATCCTCGATTTGTGGGTAAAGGGATAAAAAAATTTATTAAATCAGTTATAAATCTACCTAAAATATTGGTCTTCTAAAAAATACGGTATTTTTCATAATTACCAACTGGTCATTATCGTTGTGACCCCAGTAAATGGTTAAAATTGGTCATTTAACCTTGGTCACAACGATAATGACCAGTTGGTAATTATGAAAATGACCGTATTTTTTAGAAGGCCCAAAAAAAAAATATTTTTTTTTCATAACTTATTTAAATTTTGTTTTTTATTGTATACGATTTGTTTTCTGAAAACGTGGATAGGGGTCACAACGAAATTGACCACGTGGTCATTATGAAAATGACTGTATTTTTTTCTTGTATCAAAAGTTATGCAAATTAATTGTTTGTTTTTTTTTTTTTTTTTTTTTTTTTTTTTTTTTTTCCACTTTACACACAAATCGATGATTTGGCATTAATTGATGGCATGTCGATCTAATCAATGTCTGCGTTGGTATCCGTACAAATACGGTCATTGTCATAATGACCGCATGGTCATTATCGTTGTGACCGCTGTAAATGGGTAATTGTTGCATTTAACAGATGGTCACAACAATATTGACCAGGCGGTCAATATGAAAATGACCGTATTCTTAAGAATACCAACAGTTTTTGATTTGCATCCCAAATGCCAAATCCCTGATTTGCCCTCCTCTCCCACCCGCCTAAACCTCACTCTCCCTCGAAAGCCCTAAAAAATATTTCAAACCAGCTTCTACAGTTTTTTTAGAGAGAGAAACTCCGTTTCTAGAGAGAGAAAGCGTTTCAACCAGCAGATATCGACCCATAACTGTTCGATAACCGTCCTAAACCACCAATGAAATCCTTCTATAAACTGCTTGGACGTCTTATAACGTTGTATATTTGTGAAAAAACTACCCATGTCGACATCCACTAAATGTCTGAGAAAAACACTAGTCTGGAGAAGAAGCCAGTCCGAGTTAAGTCAACCAAAAGTTCATTGGCTGATAAAAGTCCTAAAAATATAAAGAGAAAGCGTGAGGAAGTGGATGTGAAGGATTCAAAATCTGAAGAAATTACGAAATCTGAAGAGGTAAAAAACGATGGTTTTTTTATTTTTTATTTTTGTTTAAAAAGTGTACATTTTTAATATGTTTCAGAAAGAATGTTCAGTTTTTATTGATTATATATTAAAAAGTTCCCATTTTTATATCTGTTATGGTTAAATAGTATACAACTCACATAAATACTCAGTTAATGTTTTCTTTAAAATACTTAAAGTTACATAAACCAACCGTTTGTATCATTATGTGTTTTTGTTTATATATTGTTTGCTCATAGTTTCGTCGAAGTTTGTATGAAAGTAATGAATTTGTAGGTGATATTAATATATATACTAATCTTGTGATCAGTTTGTACAATTTTGTAATTGCACAACTCTTTGTATTGACTCTCTTTGGACATAATTAGTAAGATCTTAGTTATTTCCAGATGGTCATTTTCACGATGACTTGTTGGTCACAAAAATAATTACTCGGTTTTTATAAGTTATTATGGTCATTTTCATGATGACTTGGTCATTTTTTGTGTTGAGTTTAATATGTCAAATCCTTGCTTTTTTTTTTTTTTTTTAATGTGATATTATGCCAGGTATTTTGTCATAATAAATCCTCGTTGTGATATTTAACATTTTTTTTATGTTACCATTAACGCAGAGTCAATATGTTCGATTCGTACCGGACAGTGAAATTACGAGGGCGAAAATAAATACTTTCGTTAACGTAATGGAGACAATGAAAAATTTGTGTCAATGGTTGTCTCCGCGACAGTACGAGTCCGTCAAACAACATCCATGCATTCAACAGTTTATGCATTTAGATACTCTTGGTTGGGCTGGCCAGATATTCCATAACATTGCGATGCGCCTGATGTCGCACAGAGGAATGGGTGATGCCCTCTGCTTTGAGCTTGGTGAAGCCGTCGGCAGATTTTCCATCAATGAGTTCTGCCTAATAACCGGCCTGAACTGTGTAGGGTATACTCATCTCCCCGTCGTCGAAAGCCGATTAATTACAAGATATTTTTCGACGTTGAGGGGTGTGTCAAGAGAAAATTTGAAGGTGCAGATGTCGAATGCTAAGTTTGACAACGACGACGACGCGGTCAAGCTTAGCCTTCTATACATTATGTTTTCCATCTCCTATCAAATGCAAGCGCCATGAAGATTAGCCCACAGTTTTTTGCTCTTGCTGATGATTTGGATGCTTTCAATTCTTTTCCTTGGGGAGTGCTCTCATGGGAGGCAACACGGGCTGCAATCTGCCATACTGTGGACAACAGGATGTCTTCGAAGAAAAGACCATTAAAAAAAATGCCACAGTCCATTACAGTCTTCCGAGGTTTCCTCATGCCTTACTCGTTTGGGCATATGAGACCATCCCATCGATAGCAACCAAATTCACCACCAAGTACGAGCCGGCCATTCCGCGTATGACGTCGTGGACCACCGCGGAAAATGTCAAGTTTAATGATGTTGTGGCTGCTTTTACCACACTCGGCGAAGACGAGGTAATTTTTTCCTTTTATTTGTTTTTTTTTTTTTTTTTGTTTTTTTTTTTGTTTTTTTTGTTTTTGATTGTGTATATCAATTGGTGGTCATCAACATTATGACCATCCGGTCATATTCGTTATGACTAGATGGTCATAACGGTTATGACCAAGTGGTCAACACGGCTATGACCATCTGGTCATAACTGTTATGACAATCTGGTCAACACCGTTATGACCGGTTGCGGTCATAACCGTTATGACCGTGTGGTCATAACGGTGTTAACCGCAACCGGTCATAACGGTTATGACCACCCGGTCATAACGGTGTTGACCGCCCGCAGTAATTATTACAAGATGATAATCATATATATATAAAGATGATAATCATATATGTCAGCTATTAACATAATTAACTATATTTGTGCAGCATAATGATTTCATCTTGCTGCCAACCGAAGAGGAGTTGAAAAATCCATGGATTGCGCGCCTCTTTTCGAAGAGTTCAACTGCCATGGCCCTATTACCCTCTCCGAAGTCTTCTGTCACTCGGCCAAGCACAGATACAAAGTTCGAGTGGCGAGAGTTTCAAACCGAGATCCGAGGACAGGTGGCATCACTAAATAAAAAATTAGAGGATCTTAAAAGGGAACAGAAGCAATCCAACAAACTATTACGGAGGCTTATCAAATTGTTGTCCGCCAACAAGTCCGAGAAGGGGGAAGGTAAGGCAGAACCGGTGCCGCCTGTCAGCAGCGGACATGAGATCAATGCTGAGAGGGATGAATTGGATGCCATGAAGACAACCTCCCCTGACATTGGTTCGGTGGCGGATATTGGTGTTCAGGCAGCCATGGAGTTCCTAACTGCCGATAAGGTGATCGTTTCTCATCAAGATGCCGAGAACGATGGGAACCAGGTAAACCATTGTGTTAAATTTGAGTCTGCCAGTTATGTAGATAATCATTCTCATTTTCCAGATGTAAATAACTATGTATGCATTATGACATTTTGATCAACCTCACAGGCAGAGTTTGTTCCCACGAAGAAAGTTGATGAGGGGGAAAGGAATCCCGAGGGGGAGGGGGAGGGTATCGAAACCAAAGATGAGAAGGAATCCTAAGGGGGAGGGGGAGGGTATCGAAACCAAAGATGAGAAGGTTGAGGAACAATTAGTTTCAAAGGTTGCGGAGCCAGGCAACGATGAAAGCAGTGACGTGGTTGAAACGAGTGGTGACGTGGTTGTTACCAAAACAGTTTTTTTTTTTTTTTTTAAATTGCCTTACTCTTAATTGTTATCGTTTTGTTTAAACCCATCTAACACATGTAATTTATAGATACCAAAGAAGAAGAGAGTTAGACTATCAAGGCTAGGTCACCGTCCGGCCAGACCTATGATTGATGTCGGTTCTCCGTCTACGGCTCCGCCTAAGCAATTTAATGCCCTCCCTCGGGGTCTCGACGATGAACCTCCCAAAGAGACGCTAGAGGAATTTAGGGAGTGGATAAAGAAAGGACTGTTGAAGAAACCTCCACCAGGGTAATTTGTTTCTAACCAATAGTTGTCAATTGGATATTAAATTTCTTCAATTATTAATTGTGTCATCTTTTATTTAAAATTTTGTATATTTAATAAACGCCCACCCCGATACGGTGCCAAGTATGAGACTCTCGACAAATACCATGACCTCAGAATCATGAAGGTGGATAATAAAACTTGGTACTATGAATTAGCAACCTCGCCTGTTTGGCTATGGGATGATGTCAGTAGTCTCTAGTTTTCTTCTACAAGCCAGGATGAATACACTTTGTGTATATATATATTTGCAAAGTATTTTTGTTTAATGAGTTGTTATTTTGTCACAATACATCTATTTTTGTGTCATGTATGCAGCACATTGACGTAGCTTTCTACTATTTGAGGAAGAAGATCAGGCATTTCCCAGAACTAGAAAAGCGGAAGGTGACAACGATGGACACATTTTTCAGTGCGAAGGTTCGTGGAATGTGGAGTGTGTACCAGAGTTCACCTAACACATTCGACTGGGAATCTTGTGACTCTTTACTCAGGCTCATGCTTGGCGTTAATGTACAAAGTGGTTCGTCTTGGTTTCAAGTTAACACGTTGCTAATACCAATACACTTTGATGATTTGAAGCATTGGGCATTAGTAAATCTCGAACTGACAAACTGGACAATTGAGGTGTATGACTCGATGTAGCATAAAGGCCCTCACAATTCAAAGGTCCGAGGTGGCGTGAATGCTTTATCAAAGTTCATTCCATTGCTGGCAGAACGACTAAGTCTGTTCGAGTTCAAACCAAGAGAACCACCTGGAACTTACCCAATTCCAGTCACCATTATGGCAGATATCCCTCGTCAAGACAATGAGTAATTACAATAAACAATAATATTCATTCATATTGATGATTATGTGTTTGTTTAAACTTTTTTTAATTTTCCGTGGCACAGGGGTGATTGTGGGATATTTACTATCAAGAATGCTGAATGCTTGATCGAAGGGCGGGATGTCCGGTATTGGGTAATCCAGGACCGCATGCAAATATTCAGGGAGTGGTTAGCTTGTTATCTTTGGGGCCATGCAAGGGGAAAGCTTGAAGGAGACTACAAAAGTGACGAGGAGGTCGATACGGATTACTAATTTATTCATATTATTTCCCCTGTAATTATGCCTAACTGCCATTTTTTTTCCCTCTTTTTTGCCTAACTGCCAAATTTTTATATATTTTGTTACCCTTAATTCTGCCTCACCCCAATTTTTAATATTTCAAAATTTTTTACTCTATTAACATTGTTGTTGTAAATTTTCAAATACAAAATGTAAATTTTGTATTGATTGGGCTAATAATTGTGACTCTATTATTTAAATAATATCAGGAATTACCAGCAATTCATTGTGAATGGATACAGTATGAAGGAATTAAGCAGAAAGTTACAAAAAAAAAAAAAAAAAGGTTTAAAAAATTCTTTGTTTCACAATAGGGCAGACGGTCATAATAGTGATGACCGCTTGGTCTACATCGTTATGACTGTCTGCAAATAACTTCATAGGATGTTTTTTATTTTAATTTTTTTTAATTCTATGTGATGAGAGTAACTACCAATTTGTTACTATTTTAGAACTAGGATTCATTATTGAAAAAAAAAATTTTTAAAAATCTTTTGTTTCACAAAAGGGCTAGACGGTCATAACAGTGATGACCGCTCAGTCAACATCGTTATGACCGTCTGCAAATAACTTCATAGGATGTTTTTTATTTTAATCTTTTTTTTTTTTTTAATTTCATGTGATGAAAGTAACTACCAATTAGTTACTATTTCAAAACTACGATTCATTTTTGAAAAAAAAAAAAAAAAGTTCAAAAAATCCTTTGTTTCACAATAGGGGCAGACGGTCATAACATTTATGACCGCTCGGTCAACATCGTTATGACCGTCTGCAAATAACTTTACAAGATTTTGAGTAAATTTTTTTTTAAACATTCCATGTTACTAGAGTAACTTTATTAATTAGTTACTATTTTAAAAATAAGAATCATTATTGTAAAGGAAAAAAAAAATTTAAAAATCCATTTGTTCCACAATAGGGGCAGACGGTCATAACAGTGATGACCACTCGGTCAACATCGTTATGACCGTCTGCAAATAACACGAGGGTTTTTTAATTTAATTTTTTTTAATTCCATGTGATGAGAGTAACTACCAATTAGTTACTATTTTAAAACTAAGATTCATTATTGGAAAAAAAAAATAAAGTTTAAAAAATCCTTTGTTTCACAATAGGGGCAGACGGTCATAACAGTGATGACCGCTCGGTCAACATCTTTATAACCATATGCAAATAACTTCACACGGGGGTTTTTTAATTTAATTTTTGTTTAAATTCCATGTGATGAGAGTAACTACCAATTAGTTACTATTTCAAAACTAAGATTCATTTAAAAAAAAAATTTCAAAAAATCCTTTGTTTCACAATAGAGGCAGACGGTCATAACAGTGATGACCGCTCGGGCAACATCGTTATGACCTTCTGCAAATAACTTAACATGAGGGTTTTTAATTTAATTTTTTTTAATTCCATGTGATGAGAGTAACTACCAATTAGTTACTATTTTAAAACTAAGATTCATTATTAGGGAAAAAAAAAAGTTTAAAAAAATCATTTGTTTCACAATAGGGCTAGACGGTCATAACAGTGATGACCGCTTGGTCAACATCGTTATGACCGTCTGCAAATAACTTCACACGAGGGTTTTTTAATTTAATTTTTGTTTAAATTCCATGTGATGAGAGTAACTACCAATTAGTTACTAGTTCAAAACTAAGATTCATTTTTGAAAAAAAAAAAAAAAAAGTTCAAAAAATCCTTTGTTTCACAATAGAGGCAGACGGTCATAACAGTGATGACCGCTCGGTCAACATCGTTATGACCGTCTGCAAATAACTTGACACGAGGGTTTTTTAATTTAATTTTTTTAATTCCTTGTGATGAGAGTAACTACCAATTAGTTATTATTTTAAAACTAAGATTCATTGTTGGAAAAAAAAAAGAAAAGTTTTAAAACTAAGATTCATTGTTGGAAAAAAAAAAAAAGTTTAAAAAATCCTTTGTCTCACAATAGGGGCAACATCGTTTTGACCGTCTGCAAATAACTTCACACGATGTTCCTTTTTTTTTTTTTTTTTTTTTTTTTTTTTTTTTTTTCGAGATAGCCTTCTATATTTTTAACACATCGGTCATAACTGTTATGACCGATAGTTTAACACTTTGACGAATACGTCACCGTATTGATTTTTTTACAGGGGTCACAACGATAATGACCATGGGGTCATTATGAAAATGACCGATCAGGTAGAAGGATGTTTGACCAAAAACGGGTCATAAAAATAATGACCACCTGGTCAATATCGTTGTGACCAAAATTATATGCGAAAATTTAACAGTTACAGGGGTCACAACGAAAATTACCAGGCGGTCATTATGAAAATGACCAATCCTGTAAGAAGACCAACTGTTAAACAAATTAATTTTCATAATGAAATTTTTTTCCCTCTTTGCAAACAAAGCGTTAAACGCAAACTTTTTAAACATTGAAACGAAAAAGCAATTTTTTTAACTTTCGGCTTCTTTGATTCCTTAACTTCGATTTCCCCTCAACCCTTCATCGGCCACCATTCTCTCGATCTCTGATGCCGGTTTTTTAAACTATTCTAAGTAGGTGGCCTTCCCATATCCGAAGCTGTTTATAGATGCCTTTCTTGGTTGTTTCGGATGGTTTCCGAGAAGTTTCGGCCGATTGCAACTATTTCTCTCTAGATTTCATTTTCTCTTTTTAAAATACTGTAGATACTGGTTTGACACATTTTTTTTTGGGCCATGCGAGGGAGATGAGGGTAAATATGTAACTTTTGATACATTTAATGCTGTTGGGCCCCACATACAAGGGAGGGTGGTGACTTGGCGGTGCTAAAAGTGAATGATACAAAAAGTGATGTTGTTTTTAATATAATTTTTTCACAAGTGCTAAAAATGAAATTAACCCTTGATTATATACATATATGTGTATATATATTGGCGGAGGCAATTTCGGCAATTTATATTTTGCCTCGTTTGACTTATTCAATTGGAGGACAGAAACCTAAGGGCCCTTTAGGGAAAGTTTTACCGTTGGGATTTTTTAATTAGAGATGAGTTTTGGAAATGTGGATTTGGGGAAATTTTTGTTATTGAACAACTGGGATAAGCTAAAATCTGCCATGACTAAACACTAAATTCTTGCTTTTCGTGTGTTAGTTTTGGTGTAGAGGGTGAAATCTATAATTAATTGTATAGAGTCAATGACCGATTTGATATCGATTATTAGCGTGATCTGTCACCTAGAGTTGATCTAGCGTGTTGAGCATGAACGAAGAAAGAAGAGTGTGAAAAATGAATAAAGATACACATTTTTTTATAGAGATTCACCTGCAATCTTGTGGGCTATATCCTCTTTGAAGCTTTGAGAGCCTTCACTATATATAATTGACTAATACATGAGAGGCCATGAGCAAGAATGAGAAATAAAAGAAGAAAGGGGTTTGTAGATTACAAGAAATCCGGAGAAGATGACTGCAATCACGAGTTTATGGCGGGAGAATGCTTGAGAATCTAGACTTATGGCGATAATGGCATATTCTTGATATGTTGAGGTAGATATCCAGCGATTTTGAGGAGGTTTGCTACTATGGGACTGGTAAGCAGCTGGCGAATCCTGTCACAGGTAGGATTTCGAATTTGATATTTATATTTAAACGTGACTGGGACTAATCCAAATTTTCTTGTGAGTAGATGTTCTATTTGAATTCAATATATATTTGAATTGGGAAGTCTAAATTTAAATATATCTCGTGCTAAGGGGATTATCAAAATCCCTAAACTCGTGGAGTGGATAATTATGATAATTATCTATTAAATTTCCCACTGATTTCGGACTAGGGACTCGTCAGTGACTGGCCTAGGAAGTCAGTCCATGAGTCGCCTAATAACTCGTCTAGTGAGTTTTTAGGTGAATCATCTGATGACTTGTCTAGTAACTTGTTTTGGACTCTGGAGGTTATCAGATTGTGAGATGATATGGAGCTTGCTAACAGGTCAAGGTCAATCTGTAAGTTGCTATACTGGCGAGTTGTATTTTCACTCCAGTTGATGATGCTTCTGTCGCGACCCAAACTCGAGGGCTGTGATCAATTATGGTTAAAAATAATAATTAAAATTAATTTAGGATTTATACGCAAAATCAATTAAAAATTATGTGCAAATAAATAATAATATTTAATGTTCCGAAGTCTTTAAAATAGTAAGTATTTATAAAACAATATATTTACAGCTTCTCAAAGATCATACAACTTTAAGACATTGCCAACCAATATAGTTTTATATACCAGATTACAGTACAACTCAAAATTAAAAATAATATAATATCGATAGAAGTTGACTCACAAGTTCTCAAGCAACTGCAATCGAACATCTGCTAATCCTCGACATGCACCAAACCAAAACCATCAAGGTCCTTGAATTTTCCTTCTTGCACCAAAGGGTTGCAGCAAAAGAGTAGGAAGCAGCCCCCTTCCTTTGTGTTGGGGCTTGGGACGAGAGAGAGAGACCGAAAGGGACAGAGAGAGAGAGCAACATGAAGGAATGAGGGGGAGAGAGAGAGAGAGTGAATCGTCGTGAAGGAAAGAGAGAGGGAGGGATAAAAGGTGAGATGGAGAGAGTGGGCGAGAGAACGGTAAATAGAGAGTCGGTGAGAGAATGGAAAAAACTGAGAATTATATATATTTGATATGTATATGTATATTTTTAGTTTTGAAACCTCCAAATATAAAAAGTAAAAAATAAGATAATAGGAGGTAGTCAAATTGGTGATATCGAGAAAGACAATGGGTTTCCCAATTGGGCCTCTGGTCGATTGGGTTTCTGTGGCTTTTTCTGTAAAGATAAAAAAAATAAGTCAAGGACCAATTTGCAAAGGTTGTGCAATGTATGGGGCCAAACTACAATTTCTTACGAACTTGAGGGGTTAAATTATGAAGTCCAATTCCTAAATGCGAAAAATTTACATTTGTTAGGATTAATTAATTCAAGATTAACCACTAACCTCAAATTAATTATCCTAATCCCTTAATTTATTTATCGGGTCGTTACATCCTTACCCCTTTAAAAAAATTCTGTCCTCGGAATTGAGAATAAGCTAAGTGATTGGATCTAGAAAACTAGACGAAGAATGTGACATCTAGGAAGAGTGTCTCATCACGAGAAAATAATGGGTTTTTGAAAGCAAATGTGCACAGGATGCAAGGAAACGTCATTTACAAACTGAGAATTACAAAAAATCTTCAAAGTCAAAATTAAATCAACAACGACTCATACGTCATATTCTAAGTGTAACTGTACTGTGTATATGACTCGACATATCCTGACACTAAAAATCGTTTTCAAATAAGACTTGTTAGAAAATCTAGACAGGCTTAGTTCCTAATGGATCTAAAGTTGCGCTCTGATACCAAATCTATCACGACCCAAACCCCCCGAGGGCTGTGATTAATTATGGTTAAAAGTAATTAATTAAAATTAGTTCAGGATTTATACGCAAAATCCAATAAAAATTATTCGCAAAATAAATGTTAACATATATTTCTCCAGAGTCTTCAAAATATTAAGTATTTATAAAACAATACATTTACAGCTTCTCAAATGTTATACAACTCTAGGACATTGCCGACTAATACAGTTTTATACACTAGGCAACAGTACAACTAAGAATTATAAAATATAAATTATCGATAGAAGTTGACTCACAACTCTTTAAGCAACTGCAATCAAATTATCTGCTAATCCTCAACATGCACCAAACCAAAATCATCAAGGTCCTTGGATTTTCCTTCTTGCTCCAAAGGGTTGCTGCAAAAGAGTAGGAAGCAGCTGCCTTCCTTTGTGTTGGGGCTCGGACGAGAAAGAAACCGGAATAAAAGACCTTGAGAAACAAAATAATTCCCTTGGTCAAAATCTTGTGGCGTAATCACAATATTGAAGAAGTAACATCAGAACGAGAAGATGAGATGAGGAAAAGTTATCCCGACCTGTTTTAACTTTCGAGGACGAAAATTCAAAAGGGGTAGATTGTAATAACCGAACTTTTTAATAAACTCGTGATTTCCTTAGATATAAAGGAATTTAAGTCTGTATTGTGTGTTTATGTGATGTTTCATGAAAATTATGAATATCAATGTGAAATTCATAATTTTATTATCATAATATGTTTGAGTACTTATAGTGCAATAAGACTCGATGACAATTCATCAAATCAAGAAAGGGGTCTTATGGCAAAAAAAGGCAAAATCATGATTTATGGTGTTGTTCTAGTCAATAAATGACCAATATAGCTTATAACATGATTAAAAGGTACTGTAATTTGTTAAACAATATTGAAATTAATCTGTGACTGACAGTCTTTATGGATACATAATTAAGAATAAGGACTCGGAACATTCTAAAATAGTCTGGAATAATATTTGGAGTAATAAAAATTAAGTGACAAACAAGTCCTAAGAAAAACCTATATGCGGTCTAGTTATATGCAGATAAATTATGGACTGTAATTTAGCAGCATCAGACTATTGGTAACTGGGACAATATTTGTATTATCAGGAGCATTAAAAAAAGGGGCTGCCTATTAGGAACTAAGGCCAAACTGTTGGAAAAAACGGTTTCGATATCAGAGTTACGGTGCAATGGAAGTTTTACATTTTTATGCCAATTCAGAAAAGAAGCTCATGATGTATATAACAATAAATTAAATACATGATCAAACGTACATTGTTTCTCGGATTCCGAAATTGCTAGAGCGTCGACCAACGTGTCTTCTCTACTATTCTCGAGTCCCCACATCTCAGAGTGTGTGTGGGCACACGTGTTATGAATCCAAGCGACTGGTAATTCTTCCGAAGTCTAGATCTCACCTTCTCAATCCTGATGTACCTCGTTGAGAATTCGATCCGGGTTCGTTCTTCAAAACTACAAAAGAGGAACCGGTTAACCTTCTATGAAAAATATCACTTGGCTTAACATTCCTCACAGTTTTGATTCAATGTAAATTTCTCTCTTTTTCTCACCCAAGAAGGATGAATTTTTCTCAAGCACAAAAAACTAGATTTTTGCGTTTCTCTCTCTCCCAAAAACCGTCCACCTACGAGTATGATATGAGGGTTGGTTTTTTCAAGAACCCCTTTATATAATACTCCAATCCTTTTTCAAAAATATCTCCTACTTAAAAAATAATTAATAATTATTTTTCTGGATAATCTTTTGAGCCAAAGGATCATTCAAATTTCGGGCTAGGTTCTTTAAGCCTTATGGACGGTTTTTTTGCTAGGAGAAACTCAAAAAATTTGTGCTCCACCTCATGTGGATATTGATTGGTGGTTCAAATTTTAATCAAGAATCTAGACTAGTCAAAAAGTCCTAATCCTATCTAGATTCAAACTCCTTTTCAACCTTTGAATTTAAATAAGATTTTCTTATTTGAATTTAAATAAAAATTTTCCACAAACATTATCCATATTTAATTAATTTAAATAAATGGAATATTTTAGATTTCCTTTCCACTAAAAAAATGTGCACCATTCTTTAAGAAAAGAAAATCTATCAAATAAGCTTTATTATTTAAATCAATTAATAATTTAATGTTTGTAATATATTTAAACAATTTTGAAACAAAATCTTCTTCCCTCCATCTATTAAAAACCATGGCCTATAATTAAGAGAGAAAAATTTTATTTTCAAAAATTAAATAATTCAAATACAACCTTATTTCCAAAATTCAATTAACCAAAATAATTAACAAAAATTATTTTATTTACAACCAATCATATGTTGACAAATTACATTATTTGTCTACAATAATTTCACATGTCCAATCCTTTTGGGATTGCATGTTAGAGAGTACCATGTCTTAATAGATATTATTAAATTTCCATTTAATTTACCGATCTCATTAGGAACATATCCTAAGACGCTTGGAACTATATGAGCTAGTAGAGGGACCCAATGTAAATATGTAAAGAGGCTCCTATAATTGTGAAAAATTAATCCCGGATTAATTATTCATCAATTATCAACTTTAGGACTATAAAACTAAAAGTCTGAAGTTGAACTCTCGTTTACATACCGTATTACGAAAGCTCTCTAACGTAGTGCTTCTTCCATGATTTATTCATCGCTTTCTTAATCCCCATATGTTATCCATGATTGAATTAAGGACTTTTCTGTTTTACCTTTTTAATCTTTTAACTTAAAGTTCTATTATTCTCCAATGAAAGAACCACTAATTGTAAAGTCATACAATCGGTAAACCATCAGAGAACACAAAGTAAGCCGATGTCTAAGATCTTGTTATATTATCTTTCAATTCCCAAATAATGCCTTTAAGTAGATAACATGTAATATCGTTAAGATAGCTATGGATTCTGTATCTATGAATCTTAATCTCTCCATCCATAAGTCATACACCTAAAACACAAGTATATTGACCATCAATTATCAGTGTCTCACCTATAGTGGATTAAAGTGCATAAGTCATGGATGCAAACTCAAGTATTCATTTCAGGATTAAGATTAATGCAGGATGATAATCAAAGCGTCATTGATTCTTATAAACGGAATTATTAAACCAAATCAATTAACACCTTAGGTCCAGTCTAATGTCATATCTCAATACTGGTATACATTAAAGTTTCTACTCGGAACTAATCCGATGATCAAGACCAACCATCCCTCCAAGGAAGTATACAACTTTTACAATCTTATCATAAATAAGATCTCAAAATCTTATTCCATCGATTGCGGACCATTTATTTAGACTGTTATCAAATTACCACGTCTTCTATGTATACCCCGTATACATATGGTAATCCGATATACTACCAACAGTCTAGGAGTATTTTATGTTTGCTCAAAATAATCATACAATCAACAAATGAAAGTAAATAAGACACAATTTATTAAACATGAATAACCTCTTTTTATTAATATCAAAATGTCATATTTATAGAAAATCCCTATAATTGATTTTCTATTCTTAGGGCACATATAGATCCCAACACAAACATGACATTACTTGGAGGCAAAGTAATTGAATATAATTACACAATTATTTGATTTATGATAATCGTGGAAAGAAATCCACGAAATAAAAATGAGAGGATTTTTTTGGCTCAAAACCTCTACATGACCGGATTTTTTTGGGACAAGGAAGGTAAAAAAAAAAAAAATAATGTGTTTAAAGGCCAATTATGTAGACCAAGGAAACTAGAAGATAAAAATTTAATTATAGGAAAATTTGAAAATTCCACCTACAAATAGGTGTTAGTAGTGGAGATTTGGCCATTTGCTATCTTCTCTCCTTTGTCTCTAGTTCTTAGACTAAAAAAAAAAAAAAAAAAAAGTATTTTTTGGTGGCCGGATTTCAAAGAAAAGTAGGACATGGATCTTCTCTCAAATCCAAGACCTAGAACCCACTTTCTTCAAGCTTTAGAGGTATATTTCTTGATCCCTTAACTAAAGCTTTAATGAGTTTTGATTTTGTGGAATTTAAGAGTATTTTAAGCTATTGGATGTAAGAGCATAAGCTCATGTTCACTTATTTTTCCGTTTTATAGTCTCTAATGTCTGATTTATGCTTTGGTTAACTTGATTTGATAGTTCTAAGCTTAGGTTCAATTTTATGCTTTAAGATTAGTTTTGATGATTATGTGCATGTGATTATGAATTTATATGTTCAAGTTTGGTCACTATATGCATGTTGGCTAAGAGATCAACATAAAAACACAATTTAGTAAATTAGTGTGTTATCAATATTGTGTTCTTCAAGTAAGTAGACAAGTTAATGGTTAAATTTTAAGAATGAGACTATGGTTAATTAGGTTATGAATGGAGCATGAGTCAAACACACTGCATGATGCTTTAGACTCATGGCTTAGACTGTTCGAGGTAATGTGTGCGGGCTTTTAAAATAGAAAAAAAAAAAAAAAAAAAAAAGCTGCCAGCTGTCGGAATAATTTGGACAGTTTTCTGGTAACTCAATTTTGAGTCTCTTAGAAGTCAAATTTGAACAAAGTTATAGCTGCAAAGTTGTAGAGCACAGAAAATTCTAGGGGACAATGTGGACATTTAAAAAAAAAAAAAAAAAGGGCTCCAAAGGACTCCATTTTTATCAGATTCCAAAACTGGTCGGTCTAGGAAACTGTACACTGCCAGAAGCTTTCAAGGGGAAAAACGGGTAAGTTAAAGACATATTTAAGCTTCTGCAAAATACAAAAGTTGTAGGTTTCGATAAGATCTATAACTTTCACGAAGAAAACTTTTCCAAATTCTAAGCTAATTTTAAGATAAAACTGAATTTTTAAAACTGTGCAGGAAAGTTTAGGCATACATTCAACCAAATTAAAAGGATGTTTTGAAATCAATTTTTAAGGTTTTTTGACATCTTTAAAATAGAACTATGGTTTTATGAAAATATTTTAAAGATGTTTAAATTCATTTGAATTTCATAAGTGATTTTAAACCTTAAATGCATACTAAGTATTATAATATACAATTTTATGTATTGTATCTAAGCTAATTTTAAGATAAAACTGAATTTTTAAAACTGTGCAGGAAAGTTTAGGCATACATTCAACCAAATTAAAAGGATGTTTTGAAATCAGTTTTTAAGGTTTTTTGACATCTTTAAAATAGAACTATGGTTTATGAAAATATTTTTAAAGATGTTTAAATTCATTTGAATTTCATAAGTGATTTTAAACCTTAAATGCATACTAAGTATTATAATATACAATTTTATGTATTGTATCAAGAAATGCTTAATGTAAGAAGTTAAGATATTTTCTAAGTAAGCAAGGCATTTTTTAGGCAAAGAAAATACAATGTGAAGAACTCTTATGAAAATTAATCAAGCCGGTGGATATCGACCTAAAGCAAAAATGGGCCGAAATGACTAAAAATCAAGTTAAGTTTTAAAATAGAGGGTAACTTATTCGACCCTCTTCTTATACCAAAGTTACTCAAGAGTATAGTAATATTTTCATGACTTAAGTTAGTAGTGACTAATAAGATAATTAATCGGTTGGGAGACCGATTAATTATTTAACTAATATGTTATAATAGATATTCTAACTTATGGATTGTTAATTAGTAATGTAGAATAATCCTTATGCTCTGTCTGAAAATAGGAATATAACCTGTTGCCTTGCCTTTCGGTATGCTAGGTCAAGAGCGTAAGATAGCTTATAAGTACAACCCCACCTATAGCATGGGCAAAAAATTATATTATTTTACTTGTTTTCCAAAAATCATGCATTGATTTATATGACGCATATATGCTTTATGTTTTGATTATTATTATCATCGTGACATCATGAAAGTATGCTCACTAATAATCAATCACATGATAAGAATAAGATCAAGTTTTCAAGTAAGAAACAATTAAGATTCAAGTCTTTATGTATGATCAGATCAAGAACAAGTTTTCATATATTAAATCAAGTTCTCTTGTGTCATATCGACCTGCCATAAGAGTGGGTTTGGTCCATAGTTTGAGTTGGATTGGGCTGGCGGCTCCAACTACTCTACGGCTGCGCGCCATGATACGTATACCAAAGTTAAATAAGTGGCCCAAAACTAAGCTAACATAATAAAGCATAATTGATTCATACATTCTTTTGCTAAGATCATTTTGCGGGTTTAGGAAATTATACTTGCTAAGCGAAAGCTCATACGTTATGTTCATGCTCTAAGTAAACAACCTACTGGTAATGCTCGATGAGGACTGTGGAGAAATGGCATGGCAGACTTTGAAATTTGGGTCGGGCACCGCCATGTATTTTGTAAAACGTATTCGTGTTATGCTATGATAATATGATGGTACCAGTACTTAGTACTGGAAACTGTGATTGCTACTGCGGTAGTAAGTATGATTTGTAAAATAAGTTAAGATAGATTGAGAACTCAATACTTAATTAAGTATATATAAGTGTGAGATTAAGTTAGGTTTTTAAATTTGAGTTCTTTTAAAAAAAATATTTCCGTATTTTTCAAAAAAATAAGAGTAAGTTTAAGTATGTTTAAGTATTAAGTAGCGGCCATATTAGGCAGGTTGTTACATTAGGGGCATTTCAGCTACAAAAAAATAATAATAATAAAAAAAAGAAAAGTTCAGGAACCAAAGTTGAGTAATATAAAGAGTTTATGGACTAAATTAGTAATTTACCTTATAAAAATATCTTTTGCATCAAATTTATTGTTATAAATTTTTATCTATTTTCGAAGATGAAGGGGATGCTTGTAAATATTTTATGCTATCAAAAAGGTTATATTCTCCGAACCTCACAACCAAACATATTTAGTAGCTAAAAATTTTTGCTATCAAATAATGGTCGTGAATACCTTTTGCACTCAAATAATTATTTGATCATGAAAACATTCATCTATCAAAACAAGACTTTTAGCTAAAGAATATTTGATCGTGGATACGATCATATAACCCATCCACAAATAAGTTAAATAAGTTAAGAGACTAAGAATAAAGTAAGTATTTATCCTGGTTGTATATATCCCTAAAGAGGGTCGGGATTATTATACCGGACTGGACCGAGTTGTATTTATCCCTTATAGAAAGGGAAATAATATCGGGATAGGCTTGCATTCCAGAAGCGGTAGCTTCCGCCTCTTTCATTGGACGACCTCAACACAAGGAGAATGGATGAGGATTTGAACAAGGTGGGATCCAAACAAAGGGAATAGACGATTACAAACACATTCTCAAACAAAATCCCAAGAACGCGCATCCACCAGATAAGCATATAGTTCGTTGTGATCCTCAAGTTCAAGTCTTTGGGCCCTCCATGGCCTATCTGCCTAGGACAATGCTGCTCAGAAGCTCATAGATCATATTGAATCCAGTGTGTTAGGTAAAAAACCTCTTTATATGCAATCAAAATCCGCTTGTATTTTTCGACTTTTAAATTTATTGTGCGACCAAATTTTGGTCGCGATTTGCAAAGGCATAGGCATGTTACCAGTTTTAGCTACTAAAATAATTGGTCGTTGATACCTTTATTAGGATAAAGAAGTAAATAATTTATTTGCAGTAAATAATTCAAGTAAAGAATATGTTTTAAAAGTATATCTAATAAATTTGATATTTACAGTTATTTATTTTGAATAATTAAAAATCTTGCTTTTCATTTCATTTAGTTTAGTAAAAATGTTATTTATACTTTTCGCCAATATTTATCACGGAAAAATTCATCTACCAACAAGACTTTCCACCACCAAATGTGGTCACCCAAAATAGCCATATCCTTTTGTCATCCATATTTTTGGTGACCAAAACTTATTTTGTAATTTGGTTGTGTAGGCATATCCTTTTCCGTTAGCAAATCTGGACGTGGAATCTCTCTGCGACCTTACTTGTTTTGGTATATGAGGTACTTATGGCGATGGAAAACAACAAAATATTTTTATCGCAAAAGGTTTTAGTGACAAAAAATAGGCATTCTGTTACCTCTCTTTGATAGCGAAAAGTGAAAATTCTTGTAGTGAATATCAAACTTGGCTCTTTAGTAGTGTCCGATCCAGATATCAAGGCAAATATTAATTTACACTTCTAAAAGGCTTATATTCCAAAAACACATCTAAATTTGTCAACCTTCAATTTGTACATGCATATTGTACACTTGCACTTGACTGAACTTATTCATTGAAGCTTACACGAAACTTTTCCACTTAAAATTCAGTTATTTATTGTAGCACTTCCATTAATAACCCGATTCTTAGTTGATACTCTTTCTTTCTCAATTGGTACTTCTATATCTTCTTGTTCACACACTTCACTAACCTCCTCCAATGGCTTATAAGAATAGAACCAAGCGCATATCACATAGTACACCAGATTAACAACTTGAATCCCACTAATAAGAAAATAATAGTTCTCCAACTTTCCTCTATCAAGATTCCTATCAGGCAACCAGTTATGCTGACCATCACCGCTGAACTTATGAACCAGAGTCACAAGCAATGTCCCAACATAGTTCCCGATCGAGATCGCGATCCAGAACAGTGCGGCCGCGGTGCTTCTCATGCTCTCCGGCTACTGATCATAGAGAAACTCGAGATGTCCAACCGACATGAAAACATCGGCCAATCCATGAAGACAAAACTGAGGAACCAACCAGAAAACGCTTATGGGGACGACGGCCTTCGGATTGTCCAGCATGCCGTGGTGCAGGGCCACGGATTTCCTCTTCATCTCGACGAAGGCGGAGACGATGGTGGTGAGGATGTTGATGGCGAAGCCAACTCCCATGCGCTGAAGGCAGGTGATGCCGGCGGGGTTTTTGGTGAAGCGGCGGGCGAGGGGGACGAAGAGGCACTCGTAGAGGACGAGGCAGGTGAGGACGGTGAGGGTGCCGAAGATGGAGAGGCTGGCGGGGGGGATTTCGAAGGAGGAGGACCGAGAGAGGTGGCGGTTCATGGTGCGGGCTTGCTGGATGACGAAGCTGTGCTGGTGGGAGTTGGAGGTGACAAGAAGGATCCCAGATGCCCAAATGGGAAGCAGTCGGATTAAGCATTTCAGCTCCTCCACTCGGTGGACCGTGCATAGTCTCCACAGGTTTGGTTTGGCTGCATCTGAATTCCTTTCGTGCTTTGGAGTTAATATGGCGGCTTTATCTAAGCATCTATTAACAAAGAGAACATATAGAAGCAGTGTCATTACTTTATAAAAGTTTATAGACTTTTAAGTTTATGTTTGTTTGAAAATAAAATAATGAAATTTGAAAGTGCAAATAGTGAAATTGATTTACTTTTAAAAATAAGACAAAACTTTTAGAAAACGCAATAGAGTTGTTGCCCAAAACGGGCCTTAAAAATTTTGAAAAGAAAAAAAACTAATTAGAGTACTGTTAAAATAAGACAGAAACTGACTTCAACTGATCAGAATGAAGAAGCCTCCCATGAATGCAAATCCCAGCATCAAGCTCTTTATTCTCATACAAAACCTTCGGATCCGGCGGCGTCTCCTCCTTCCTCTTCCTCACGGCGGCGACCACCACCTGAGTCAATCTGACCAAAGGACTCCCTCCGGCTTTCAGCTTCCTATAAAGCGGTGAGCCGGCGAGGAAGGCGACAATCGACAGCGCCATGGCGATGGTGGGAATGCCGAGTCCCCAGCCCCAGCCGACGTTGTCCTGGATGTAAACGACGATGGTGAGGGCGGTGAGCGTGGCCAGCCCCATGCTGAAGTAGTAGAGGTTGAAGAAGTTCCAGCTGCGCTTGGCCACGCCGGAGCGGGACATGTCGAACTGGTCGGCGGCGAAGGTGACCACGCAGGGGCGGACGCCGGCGGAGCCGAAGGAGGTGAGGAGGAGGGAGATGTAGAGGACCCATAGCTGTGTGTTTGAGGCTTCTATGCAGTTGGTTTGGGTCGGACTTGGTGGTGGACGGAGTGAAGGTAGTAGCGCTGATATTGTTATGCTCAATAAACCCCGTGTGTAATTAGCAAAAATATATTATCACAAGCAATTTAATTATCTCTCCTTATTTTGGTGTATGGAACTATATAAACATTTAATTTAAAAGAAAATTTTACCGAATTCGAATTTAGGAGTTTTGAGTAAAAATTATTTAATTATCTCTGACTTTAAAAACATGTCACTCAAGTCTGATAGAACTCATGTGGATTAAAGTCAGTACACAATTGGGACATGTGAATCCTACGACGCAGAGAGTGATGATTTTTAATTTCCTTTCTTTTTTTGAAAAACACTTTAAAATATTGTTAATTTTTAACGCATCCTACTAATAGTGAGGTGAATCTCATTGGAAAATCATATTTTGTGAGATTCATGAATTTTTTGTTAGTAGGTGATGTTTAATATCACTGATATTCTCTTGTATTGTTTAGTCAACAAACACTAGTTCAGAAATTGGTGGTACAAATATAGGACCCATATATAATACAATGAATCTCATGTGGTACCATTGACTATAAAAGCTGACCAATGTTGACCATATGAAAATGATACTTGGCTTAAAGACCTCTTCTATCTTCCATGTAAGTAACATTATGAAGTTCAAATTCAGCATTATAAATAAATAATAAATAAAAAAAGATTGAGCTGTAAAATTGTTAGTTTTATTAAAATCTGACACCACATGAGAATGAGACTAAAGATGTATTAATACTAACATTCTGAGTTTACCTATTGTTTTAGACAGGACATACATGAAAATATTAATATTTTAGCATAGCTTGCATAAAGATAACTAATCTTTAATTGAGCTAAAATAAGAAAAATGTAAAATTTTTAAAGATGGAATTTTAAAAAAGTAAAAGTTCACTAGCTGCGGAAGTTTCCAATCGATATTGTATAAGCATGAAAAAAGATATATATAGAGAGAGAGATACCAATTCATAGATGACGGAGCTGACGGTGATGGTCCAAAAGCGGCCAGCAAAGGAGTCAGCGATGAGAGCACCGAGGAGAGGCATGAAGTTGGCTGTTCCGGCGAAGTTGGTAAGAGTGTTTGAGGCCTTCACTAGAGGCAAATTAAGCTGCTGTGTCAGATACGTTATCATGTTCGCGTGAAACCCTTTGCTCGCGAATCTGTCGCACATTTCATTCGCTGCCACGACACACCACATATCACGTGCAATTTTCTCAATATATGTTAGTTACTCTATTATAGTATTATGTAATTTCATTTTCCTTTTCATGAATAGTTTTTCTCATTTTTTCGTTGTAAATAATGATTTCTATTGTATTCCTAGAGACAGATCAACTACAAAGGAATTCAGAAAGAGGAATTTAGTGGACCTATTAATGGATTCCACTAAATCATAATTTTTAGGTAATTGTTGAGTGAAAGATAAATACTTATAAGTTGTTCAAAGTCCTCATTTCCTACCTATGAAGGACTAATCATAGTAGCTACCTGTTTTTTTGTGTGTTCATGAATAGTTAATTCTATATATAGTAGTTTTGCCCAAATGGAATAACTACGCACGAGTAATATTTATAAAAAATAAAAAATGGGAACAAAAGAGAGAGATTTTATTTACTATTTACTTCATGAATTTACTGTTTAACTTAGTATATTTTTATTTAATACTTTAGCAAATTTGCTATTCATTTCAGAATTTTTTTTTAAATAATATGAAATCCATTCTCACTAAACTCGTCAAAGAAAAAAGCACAATAGCTTATACAATTTTTCATTCAATGACATATCTACCACGCCATACTCCATTTTGACCACTTTGCTAATCCCACATTTTCTTTCTTCCTTTAAAACTCAACGAATTGTATGATTTGTGTGTGGAATAAACATGCAAAACAAAAGCCAAAAAAAAAAAAAAAAAGCAAAAGAAAAAAAGAAAAAAATTCACATGATGATGATGTAATCATTATGTGATGATGATGTGATATGTATGAGAGAACGATTTAAAATATTGTATAAATTTCGGAGCAATATTAATTTTTAAAAGGAAAAAAAATCACGAGGGCTGGAAACTTATGAAGGGGGGCAAAGTGAAAAATTCTCAACGTTTGGAAAGATACATGCCCATTCAAAGTGTAGTTCTAGGATACGAACAAAAAAACATTTCATATCCTAGAACTACTGCTTGAATGGGCATGTATCCTTTGATACCAAATTGTGTAATAAGGCATTTTTCGATCTTCAAAAGTAAAAGTACTACTACGTCAAGCTGTCACGGAGCGAAACAATTTAGATTAATAAATTATTGCGATCCATGACAACCAGACAAGCCAATCGATTTAATTTATTTGCAAAAAAAAAAAAAAAAAAAAAAAAAAAATCACTTGTCAGCCAACCCGATATAATTAATCATATTCACTTGTTGTTAATTTGTTATTATTTTTTGTTAGAAGTTTGTTAATTTATTTATATCTTGGTTGATTAGTTCGATAATTCTAGAGAATAAAAGGGACCACTCTTGGAACTATTCGCATTATCAATTCCATAGGCAAAAGCTATACCATTTGGGTCGACATGAATTACAGTTGCAGATTTTGAGATGAGAAATTGATACTATAATTGTCAATTTTGTAATATAATTAGGATGAGAAAATATGAGTTTAATAATAGCAAATCATCTCCGGTTTCCCAAAACAAGTTCTCTTTTTGCATAGTAAAGCAGTATATATCTTATGGGTGTAAAAATTTAAAAACCATGACATTGAGCAAGAAAACCACATTAGGTATATATTGTGAAGATTAGAGAAAAGAATAAGAAATTTGAGACTATTAAAAGATTGAACTTTCATTTTAAAAGCTTAACCTGTTAAGAGCAATGAACCAATACTTTCGTATGTCTATTATTGTTATTATGTTTTTTTTTTTTTTTTTTTTTTTTTGGGATTCGGATTTCTTTTTACCCTTGACATGCCCCTGTAAAATAATGTTTTATTTGAAGTCATCAATCTTGTATTGGATAAATTAGGTCATTTGTTTGAATTTGTCGGGCGATGATACTACACGAAGATTAGAAGGAAAAATAAGAAATTTGAGACTACTAAGAGATTAAGCTTACATATTAGAAAATCAACCTATTAAGTACAATGATCCAATATCTTTATATATCCATTATTGTTATTGTGTTTTTACGACATGCATGAAACTTGACTTTCTTTTTATCCGTATTATATATACATAATATACATACATATATATTTATTTATTTTCACTCAAACTAGAAAATAAAACTTAGAAGTAACCTAATGAAAATTGAAGAGCTGAAAGCAGAAACCCAGAAGAAAATGAAAAGAAAAATAGAATACCCAACAGTAGATAAAAGTTGAACTAAAATCGAAGAATTTAGCTAGACATTATGCATACCTAAAATAAAGGGCATTGTTCTGATGCCTCCAAGCTTCTTCTCCTTGGTCATCTTCATCTCAGCGTTTGGCTGCTTATTACTATCGTCATCTCCGGCAGCTGAAGCAGCCATGTTGTTCTTGTTATCCGAGTACTCCATTATCTGGCTTCTCTTTCCAAGGACGAGATCCAATATATATATATATATATATATATATATATAGACGAGAATTATTTTCCTTTTCAAAGAGCCCCAACATTGGGTCCACAGTCTTTAAAAGTTTGTCCTCACTCACATTAATTGAAAAGTTATAACTGCACATTTTTTCTTTTTGACTAAAAATGCATTTATAACTTGAAAAGTTAAATTTAATGAAAAGTTATAAATGCATTGGATGCAAGGATATTCTACTGCTTGTAATCGATGCGTCCGCATTTACTGTCTTATTTCGATATCAATAAATATTCTCTAAAAAGTTTATTTATTTTTTTATTTTATTATTTTACGGAAACTTCATTAAATTTATAAGGAGATACAAAAATACAAAATATAATAAATGACCCCATATTATATGAGACAAAATCCTTCAATCAGAACAAATTCATTAGTAAATTCCAATGACGCTCAAAGGGAAAGATGTATGCTTGAAACCCGATAACAGGTACATACCTCGCACACTGAAATCGAGTACATGTAAGACTCTTTTGACAAAACCCTGACAATCAATGGAATATCCCGGTCAATCGAGGGCTAAGATTTAGTAGCACTAGGGTCACCATTAACTCTATATAGAAGCAATTCTAATGGGACCAAAACAACGCCAAGACTCAAATCTGGCAAACAAACAATCAATGCGGAAGGTGGGAGACCACCTCCATTATTAGAATTAATAAGCTGAAACATAATACCCTGATAAAGGACGGCAAAGACATCGCCATTATTACACACAAAACTACAAACAAAAAAATAAAAAAAACCAATCACATAGAAAGCATCCTTGCCGAAAACAAGATCCACATCGTCGAGAGTAGTGCTTTGTTATTTGTTTCATATGATTTTATTCCTTGTAGTAAAGGATTAAGACGTCTGATTAAGTCTTAACAAATTAATGAAAAGGACCCAAATATAATCAATATACACATGGTTGCGTATTAACACTGGCTTTTTTTTTTTTTTTTTTTTTCTGTATAATGTGCATGAATCTATTGGTTGTTTGCAAGGATAGGAGACTTGAGCGTAGGAAATTCTCTAATTATGGGGGATATACCATGAATGAAGAACTCAAAAAAACCAAGTAAAAGGAAACTTTTTAGCTTCATGAAAACTTGAACGTCAAATATATAAGACAGGGAATTGGTGAAAGTTTCTCAAAAATGTACACTTAGGTTTGGAATTTGATCCGTATTAATAAAAGGAATCCCCTAAAATCGGAATATCTTTTCTCATATATCAAGCTTGGTACAATTTTATATTCTTTACAATACTTTGGCAAAAGAATTATAACTATTTAAAATGAAAAGTTACAATTATTGTACTGTCAAAGTGGGTATAACCAATCCAATGTTTTCTACAAAAGTCTATGATATATCTTTATCTATAACTTCTTTAATCAAGCAACTTAGAGCTTTCCACTTCTAAAATCAAGAAAAAGTTATGGTAAAGTAAACACCCCAATGCAAAAGATTGCACTACAACAAAAATAACTTTTAATCACACCATTTTCTTATAATACTTTTTAATCAGAACATTTCTCTATGACTAAATGTCGCTTTTAGTTACAACCTTGTGACTACTAATATGCAATTAGTCATCAAATTTTGTTGTGACTAAAACTTTTAGCTATGGCATTAGTCACGACGTTACTAAAATTTTGTGACCAAAAGTTTTTTACAACAAAAATTTGTGAGTAAATGCATATTAGTCACAACTTTATGACTAAAAATAGTATTTAATCCCATACAACTGTTGTGACTAAAACTGTCATAAAAGATAATGTGAATCATAGTTTTTTTTTTTTTTTTTTTGGTAGTGCGCACAAGGAGCACGTTTATCAACAAATGATTATATAGTAACCACATGTATGTTTTAACATTTTATATCCATACTTAAGATTACTTATTTTATTAATTTGAAAGAAGATCTTTCGATTCTGGAACCGAACACCCTTAGAGCAAAATAAATAAATAAATAAAATGAAAGGAAAACTTGGCACGTTAACGTTTTGTGTATATTTGCATGGCCAGAATTCATTTAAGTGTATGTTTCAATGTTGCCTTTTATCATCAATATTTTTCCATGGATAGACCCCAACTTTTCTACAAGTATTAATCAATTATAGCTAATCTTTGTCAACATGAAACTGACTAAACCAGCTGATAAACAAGCAAACTCAAAATTATATATGCAAAAAGAAAAATCCAAATCAATTAGCATAGCTGAAGCTGTCTGGAATCCGGAAAAAAGGTAAAATATATCAACAATTAAATAATTATTCTTAGTTTAAGCCAGGACCATTCATTTGTGGATTAATGTTAGGCCCATAAATATTCGGATCAACGTATGGGCAACACAAATATGACTAGTTAGAGACGGATAACAACAATTACGTGCAAATCAGTGCATGTCAGGGTTAGGTCTTTTTCATAAATACTTTTCATCGAAATCAACTGCCTATTTCTCTCTCTTTTTTTTTTTTTTCAAGCAAGAAGCAAAAAAAAAAAAAAAAAAAAAGTTGTATGAGTCGTTAGAGACGAAAAACAACAATTACATACATATCATAGTTAGGTCTATTTCATAAATAGTTTTTATCGAAAGTAAATGGCCATTTCTCTCTTTTTTTTTTTTTTTTTTTTTTCAATCAAGCAAGCATAAAAAAAAAAAAAAAGAGTACGTACTATTTGGCCACGTAATTTTCTAAAGGGCAGCCGGCCAAATGCGAGGTCTATTTTCAGAAGTAATCTGCACTGCAATTAGCCCGTGCTTATTTACTAATGACTCGTTTCGATCACATATTTATGTGGTATTTTACTGAGAGAGAGATAGAGAGAATATGTAATATGATTGGTAAAAATAGATAAAAAAAAGAGAATGGATAAATAGTAAAATACATAGGTATACTGTTCAAAACATAAACAAACCATATAAGATTATTCTAAATTATGACAAATATATATATATATGGGAATATATAACAAGTTAACGCAATGAGACGTGTATATTAACGGGCATTGCAGGGTTACATATCACAAATAAGGCCCACGGATGGTGTATATCTATTTATATATATAGAAATATAAACATATCTAGATATAGATAATGTTCTTTATAATGTTAATAGACGACAGCTTAAGAATAATTGGTTTCTATTAGAGAACATCATCTTAGAAGGGAGAGGTTAACCCCGATTACCACAGCATCTTTATTCTTATCATGAAGTGATGTCATCTAATTCAATTTTCCCTTCTTTTCTTGCAAATTATTAAGTTAGAATTTATGTGGTTCAGTGGATTGTCAGCTGCAAATTTTTTTTAGGCTATATATCTTCTCTTCTTCATTCCTAGATTTATTGACATATATACATACATATAAACATATTACCATTGATTAACATATTATGTTTATGTAGAAAAAATTTATGCATGTAAACTAACTATATGTAATAGGAATGCGCGTGAGTGTGTGCATAGGGTGGGGATTGATAACCTTGTTAATATATAAATATATATATATATGTATGTATAGGCAGGTTTTTAAGTTGTAAAATATTGTTCCCTTTGACTTGTATGTATTGTTCAGAGTCCATGAGTTATCAAAATTTGTATCAGGAATTAACATTCTGGTCTAACTAAGACTAACAATCTTAAAGCTTTCCAATAAATTCTAAGCAGTCCGTGGTCAATTTTATAATAAATAGATGGATAATTCTTTGGGTCAAATAAAATTTGACTATGTATGGACATGACTTTTTTACATGTGACGTACCAAGAAAAAAGTTTGTGCATGTTCTTTAGCATGGGTTCACGTTATCAAATACTAAACTACAAGAAAAATTACCTTCGGTGACTAACGAGATAGTCACAAAAGGTGTGAATTTAAAAGTTGAAATTTAGTCATTCCATAGTTGTTAATTTGTCGTAATAAAAAATTTTGGTTTAAAAAAAAATGTTTTGAACCATCAGTGATATTAAATATTATAGCTAATACATGATAAGTTTTATTTGTGGATCTCATATTGTGAGAACTCCTTTTTATTAATGTGTGGTGTTCTTCTCTTTATTATTGCTAACAATAAAAAAACAAATATATGGCATTACAATCAGCTGATGGAAACGAAAGTGATTAATGAATTTAATGTCCTGATAATGAAGGAATAGAAAGAAAGAAAAAACAAAGAAATTCAAGAGTGAGACTTATTAAATCTAGAAATTGTCATAACCCAAATTACGAATATATAATATGACATCCAGCTCGGCGCTAAGTAACACACAAGTCCTCAATGCATTCACACGAAATGAAACTTTTTTCCCTTTTTTTTTTTTTTAAAGTAAAAAGAGGTATAAGGATATAGATGATATACTTAGATAATGCTAGGGAAGGAGAGCCTTTTGCGTGATATATGAATTCTTCTCGAAGTGAATTGTTCGTATATCCCACTCACTGTGGTGGTATCGATTAGAGGTTTAAGAACAAGCACCTTATCACCATGTCTTGTTACTTGTGGTCACGAAATGAGACTTTTAATTCAAGCATATAGGCTTAAATGTCAATAGTCAAATGTGACTTTTGTATAAACAACAACAACAACAACATAAAAAAATAAAATAAAATAAAATAAAAAGTTTCAACCGTTCATGAACAATAGCTTCGCGGCATACAAAGTCGTAAGAAAGGAAAGATTTATTCAACTGATTAGTATTGAAAGCAACTGATTAATATATTCCTTTACATGCAGTTGCCTCCAAACAGACCTTCAGCATTTTATTTCTATTTTCTTGGGGTTTGTCCTCCTCAGTGTCAGCTTCCATATTTTGTGGCTGTGCTTGCTTGATTCGTCGTGGATTTCTTTTTCTTTCTTTATGTAACTATTTTATGAAAATGAAACGCATATATATATATATATATATATCCAGCTTATGATTAATTAATTATGTACATCTAAATCCAATTACTTTCTAAAACATTAAAAGGTCTATAATTAGAAAGGAAATTGGATCATGTCTAAAGTGCGACATTAGTAGTGGATAATCCACAGTATATATATAATCGCATCTTAGGGATACATATTGGAATTAATAATGAATCAAAAAACAAAAAAGAAAAATATACTTCATATATTACCCAAAAAAAAAAAAAAAAACTCTTTTATCACAATATTTTCTTATAACTCTTTTAGTCATAACATTTATGTGTAACTAAATATCACTTTTAATCACAACCTTCTGACTAAATGCTCACTATTATTTTTTTTGTCATGACTAAAACTTTTAACCATGAAAAATTGAGACACGAAAAATGTTTTAGTCACGTCATGTGTGATTAAAAACTTTGTGACTAAAAATTTGATCACATCAATAATTGAAACTAAAGGTATATTAATCACAATCTTATGAATAAATTAAAAAGTCATTAAAAAAAAAGTTGTGACAAAAGTTCACTATTTCTTATAATGTTCTTGATGCTTATGAAGTTCTCCATTCTATTCGTCGCAAAGTTAGTGGCAAAATGGGTCTCATGGGATTGAAGTTTGATATGAGTAAAGCCTATGACCTTGTGGAGTGGCCTTTTCTTGAGAGTATGATGCGGTGACTGGGTTTTGGTGATAGGTGGATATGTCTTGTGATGAGTACCACATCCTGGATGTCTTTTATTATTGATGGGGCCCCTGGGGATTGGTGAAACCTACTCGTGGTATTAGATAAGGCTGCCCAATATCTCCGTATTTGTTCCTAATGTGTGCCGAGGGCTTGACCGGCCTGTTGCGACATGTAGAAATGGTAGGGAGGATTACAAGCATATCAATGGCTCGCCGAGCACCTAAGGTTAGTCACCTTTTGTTTGCTGATAACTCTATTATTTTCAATCGAGTCACTCTTGAGGATAGCCAGACAATTGTTGAGGTTCTTGATAGTTATGCTAAAGCTTCGAGGCAAGTGGTTAATTTAGAGAAATATATGATTACTTTTAGTCCTAATGTTAGGGAGGAAACTATGAATGAGATGACAGAGCAGGTTGGGCTACATATCTGATAGTACTCTTTCTCACGATAAATATCTTGGCCTCCCATCCTTTGTTGGTAGGAACAAAAGGGCTACTTTTGAGGCCGTGAAGGTTAGGGTTTTAAAAAAGCTCAAGTTATGGAGGGCCAAGGTGTTTTCTATGGGTGGAAGGGAGATTCTTATCAAAGCAGTAGCTCAAGCGACGACTACCTATAAGTGTCTTCAAAATCCCCTAAACCCTTTGTGATGAGATTCAATTGCTTATTTCTAGATTTTGGTGTGGTGATAACGAATCAGAGAGAAAGCTTCATTGGATTAGGTGGCAAAAGTTGTGTTGTCCAAAATTGGAGGGGGGGATGGGTTTCAGAGATATTAATACTTTTAATAAAGCACTCTTCGCAAAGCAGAGTTGGTAGCTTATTAATTATATCGATTCATTGGTTGCTTAACTTTATAAAGCAAAGTATTTTCCAAATAATACTTTGTTGGAGGCAGAGGTTGGTAACAATCCCTCATTCATATGGCATAGCTTGCTTTGGGGTAGGGATTTGTTGAAGTAAGGTATCCGTTGGCATGTGGATTCAGGTAGATCAGTGAGTATTTTTCGAGACGCATGGCTACCTCGTCCAAGCTCGTTTCGCCCTATTACTCCTGCTAACGAAAACACTGCAGTTTGATGGAGGAAAATCTCATTACCAATAGAGAGTGGGATAGAATGATCATTAATAGCATTTTTTTCCCAGTTGATCATGAGGTAATTTACAGCATACCTTTGAGTCATAGTGCTTACTCTGATCGCTTAATATGGCATTATGATCCTAAGGGATTATATTCGGTGAGTTTAGGTTATTGCTTGGCATTGGAGCTGCGTGAAGGAGAAAATGTTCCTAGAAATAGAGGTGATACGGATTGGTGGCAAAAGCTATGGAATCTTAAACTCCCAAATTGTAACAACCCAAAATTTTGACGAACTTGTGATTTCCTAAGATATAAAAGAAAATCTAAGTCTGAATCATGTATGTCAACATAAATCTCATGATCTGACTTGATTATCAGAGTATGTTTGAGTTCTTATAAGTATTATGAGACTCAATGATAATTTATTAAGTCAATGATAAGGCTTTATGATGAAAAAGACCGAATCATGAATTATGATTTTTGTTCGGGCCAATGAATTATCAGAATAATTTATGACTTGAATAAGACGGTACTGCAGTATAATAACCAGTATTGAAATTATACTATGACCGACCGTCATTACAGATGAAGAAGTAAGAATAAGGAATGGGGTCACTCCAGAAAAACTAGGAATAACATTTAGAGAAATCCTATACGCGGTCTTGTTAAGTAGCTTCAAGTCCTAAGAAAATCCTATACGCGGTCTAGTTAAGTGCAGATAAATTTTGAACTGCAGTCCAGTATTCCTGGATTGTTGATAGTTATAACAATATTGACACTATCTAGATTATCAAGAAATTAGACTACGTATTAGGGGGAGTGCCAAACATGGCCCTACTTGGAGGCCAAGTAATTGTGGATAAATATGTAATTTTTGATTTATGGAATTTATGGATTTTTCTTAACCAAAGCCTCCAACTAGGCCAAATGGCCAGTTACATTGTGTGGCCTTGGGGAACAAGGAAACCAATTAGAGATATGATTGAAAAGATTTTTTTTTGCTCCAATACATGCATGGCCGGCCACTTGGGGGACTAGAAGGTAAATATTTTATCTTTTAAGGACCAATATGCAATTCAAGGAGAATTTTAGAAATAAAAATAATTGTGAAAAATTTGGAAATTTCCACCTATAAATAGGGGTGGTTAGTGAACTTCCCAACTTCTATTTCCTTCTCAACATCAACTATTCCTCTCTAGCTTTGAAAAAAAAAAAAAAAAAAAAAGGGGGGGAGGGGGAGGGGGGGTGGTGGCCGGTTGTCATGGTGGAAAGTGGAGCAAGAATTTTTGCTCATGCAAGGTCTAGAACCACTCTTTCAAAGCTTTAGAGATATAATCTCAACCCTCTAACTAAAATTTCATTTATGGGATTTATGTGTATTTCAAGTTATGATTTGTAAGAGCATAAGCTCATGCTTCTTATATTATGGTTTTTGATGATTGCTTATGTTAGATCTATGCTAGGGTTATATTGGTTGCTAACTTAAGCATGGGTTTGATTTTTATGATCTATGTTGAGTGTGAAGGTTATGTGCTCACCATGTGTTTGTGAAAATGCATTCACATATTTAAGTAGGGAGATTTTATGAATAATGATGATGATGATGATGATGATGATGATGTGAATGCTAAGTGTATGATGGTTAAGGAATTAACCTAAAAACACAATTTGGTAAGCTTGAAAAGTTATCAAATATTGTGTTTTTCATGAAGATGAACAAGTGAATGATTGAATAATAAATATGTATTCAACACACTGCATGTTGATATAGACTCACGGTGGTGACCGTCTGAGGTAGTGTGTGCGAATTTTTAAGCAAAAACCAACAAAATACAAAACTGTCGATTTTCAGATTTAACTGAACAGTTTTCTGGAAACTTAATTTTAAGGCCCTTAGAGGCCAAATTTGAAAAAAGTTGTAGCCGTAAGGTTGTAGAAAATTGAAAATCCTAAGGGGTAACGTGAATTGTTTTTGAAAATAAGGCTCCAAAGGCCTCTGTTTTTATCAAAATCCGAAGCTGGTCAATACAGACAGTGTACACGGCCAGAATTCTTCAACAGGAAAAACGAGTAAATTAAAGGTAGATTTAGGTTTTGGACAAAAAACAAAAGTTGTAGGTTCCGATAAGATCTACAACTTTCATGAAGAAAACTTTTTTAAATTTTAAACTAATTTAAAGATAAAACTAGATTTTTAAAACTGTACAGGGTACATGAAATTCTTGCACATAATTTTCGAAACTGTGCAGGGTACAAGAAATTCCTGCACACATACTTTCAATCAAATTAAAAATCTATTTTCAAAAGCAGTTTTCTAAATTTTACAATTTTACAATTTTTGTTCAAAAGGAACTACGGTTTTAAAAAACGGTTTTAAAAGGGTTTTGAATTCATTTGAAATTTTACAAATGATTTTTAAAAGGCAATTGCAAATGCTTGATTTATGAAATTAAGGTATTTTCCAAGTAAATAAAATATTTTCTAAGAAAGCAAGGTATTTTTGAGAAAAAAGGGAAATAAAATAATAGGCCCGAGTTACATGAAAATATGAAAACAATTCTATGAAATAATAATTAAAATTAATTCAGGATTTATGCGAAAATCAATTAAAAATTATTTGCAAAATAAATAATAATATATAATGTTCCAAAGTCTTCAAAATATTTAGTATTCATAAAACAGTTAATTTATAGCTTCTCAAAGATTATACAATTCTAAGACATTGCTGACTAATATAGTTTTATACACCAGGTTACGGTACAACTCATAATTAAAAATAATATATTATCGATAAAAGTTGACTCACAAGTTCTCAAGCAACTGCAATCGAACAGCTGCTAATCCTCGACCTGCACCAAACCAAAATCATCAAGGTCCTTGGATTTTCCTTCTTGCTCCAAAGGGTTGCAGTAAAAGAGTAGGAAGCAGCCCCCTTCCTTTGTTTTGGGGCTTGGGATGAGAGAGACCGAAAGGGACAGAGAGAGCAACATGAAGGAATGAGAGGGGGAAAGAGAGAGAGAGAGAGAGAGAGTGAATTCTTCGTTGTGAAGGAAAGAGAGAGGGCGGGATAAAATGTGAGATAGAGAGTGGGTGAGAGAACGGTAAATAGAGAGAGTCGGTGAGAGAATGGTAAAAACTGAGTATTTATATCTGATATATATATATATATATATATATATATACACACATATATAGTTTTGAAACCCCCAAATATAAAAAGTAAAAAATAACATAATAGGAGGTAGTCAAATCAGTGATATTGAGAAAGACAATGGGTTTCCCAATTGGGCCTCTAATTGATTGGGTTTCTATGGTTTTTTTTTTCTCTAAAGATAAAAATAATAAGTCAAGATAAAATGGAGTCAAAATCAGTCAAGGACCAATTTGCAAAGGTTGTGCAATATCTGGGGCCAAACTATAATTTCTTAAGAACTTGAGCGGTTAAATTATGAAGTCCAAATATTATTCCTAAATGCAAAAAATTTACACTAGTTAGGGTTAATTAATTCAAGATTAACCACTAATCTCAAATTAATTATCCTAATCCCTTAATTTATTTCTCGGGTCGTTACATCTTTACCCCTTTAGAAAATTCCGTCCTCAGAATTTAGAATAAACTAAGTGATTGGATCTAGAAATCAAGACTAAGAATGTCACATTCAGGAAGAGTGTCTCATCACGAGAAAAGAATTGGTTTTTGAAAGCAAACGTGCACAGGATGCAAGGAAACATCGTTTACAAAACCGAGAACTACACAAAATCTTCAAAGTCAAAATTAAATCAATAACGACTCATACGTCATATTCTAAGTGTAATTGTAATGATTTGTGCTTCCCTTTGGTATGATATTGTCCGTTTTGGGCCTCGTGTCCTCACGGTTTTGCTCTTGTGCTAACCCCAAAAGAGCTCATACCATTAGGAAGTGGTCTCTTTACTTATGAACCATCACATATATCCATCCTCAAGTAACGTGGGACTGCACAGCTTATCCTCTCCTTCTAGGGATTGATGATTATCACAATCACCCCTCCTTTTGGGGTCCAATCCTCGTTGGCCACACTTTCGGTTGGGTTTAGGCTTTAATACCATTTGTAACGACTCATGCCTCGCTTTGATATGATATTATCCGTTTTCAGCCTCGTGCCCTCACGGTTTTACTTTTGGGCTCACCCCAAAAGACCTCATATCATTAGAAGGTGGTCTCTTTACTTATAAACCATTACATATATCCATTCCCAAATAATGTGAGACTGCACAACTTACCATTTTCTTGTAGGGACTGATGACTGTCATAATAACTGTTTGTGTATTTGACTTGACATGTCTCGACACTAAAAATTGTTTTCAAATAAGACTCGTCAGAAAATCTAGATAGGTTTAGTTCCCAATGGATCTAAAGTTGTGTTCTGATGCCAAATCTGTCACAACCCAAGCCCGGGGGCTGTGATTAATTATGGTTAAAAGTAATTAATTAAAATATTCAGGATTTATACGCAAAATCCATTAAAAATTATTCGCAAAATAAATAATAACATATATTGCTTCAGAGTTTCCAAAATAATAAGTATTTATAAAATAGTCCATTTACAGCTTCTCAAAAGGTTATACAATTCTAGGACATTGCCGACTAAAACAATTTGCTACAGTCCAACCAAGAATTATAAATTATAAATAATCGATAGAAGTTGACTCACAAGTCCTCAAGCATCTTCAATCGAATTATCTGCTAATGCTCAACATGCACCAAACCAAAATCATAAAAGGTTCTTGGATTTTCCTTCTTTCTCCAAAGGGTTGCTGCAAATAGTAGGAAGCAGCTGCCGTCCTTTGTGTTGGGGCTCGGACGAGAAAGAAACCGAAAGGGACAGAGAGAGAGCAATGTGAAGGAAAGAGTGGGAGATAGAGAGAGTGAATTCTTCATCGTGAAGGGAAGAGAGAGGTAGGGATAAAACGTGAGATAGAGAGAGTAGGTGAGAGAACGGTAAATAGAGAGAGTCAGTGAGAGCATGGTAAAAACTGAGGAGTATATATGTATGATATACATATAAATACATATGTTTAAGGGCATGTTTGGTTTTAGTTTATTTTAAATTAAATTGTTCTTTTTTCATCATAATTTTTGTCTTTTTCTGAAAAAATTTTTTTGTCTTTTCTGAAAAAGTTTTTTGTCTTTTTTGAAAAATTACTATTGAAACTTAAAAATCTTAAACTAAACTCATTCACCAAACACCCCCTAAGTTTTGTAACCTCCAAATATAAAAAGTAAAAGATAAGATTTTAGGTGGTAGTCAAATTGGTGATATTGAGAAAGACAATGGGTTTTCCTAATTTTGCCTCTAGTCGATTGGGTTTCTATCGATTTTTCTCTAAAGATAAAAATAATAGGTCACTAGAGAATGGACTCAAAATCAGTCAAGGACCAATTTGCAAAGATTGTGCAACATATGTGGCCAAACTACAATTTTTTAAGAACTTGAGGGGTTAAATTCTATTGGCCAAATATTATTCCTAATTGCAAAAAATTTGCACTAGTTTCGATTAATTTATTCAAGATTAACCATTAATCTCAAATTAATTATCCTAATCCCTTAATTAATTATTTAGGTCGTTACAATTTCAGGAGACATAAACTGATTCTTGGATTTCAATTGATCCGAGTTGACACGTAGAGGGTGGGAAATGAGGTATAAAATATGACCTCAACATTAGGTGACCAAATTAAAAACTTGCAAGATTGAAAAAAGAGTAATGGCAAAAATGCAATCCAAGAAAAATGTATTAAACAAAGATAGACAACTTAAAGAAAATATAAATACATAGCTAATGTTCAGCATAAATTGGATGTTACAGATTATATTTTGGAAATTCCTATGTAAGTTTGAAAAATTATCCTATATATCAGTATCCAAACGGTCCAAGTACTACCTCTCCTTACTATCTTTAAGTTAGGTATCTCTCTTAGCTATCTTCAACCTTTGATTTTCCTCTAAGAAAATATCTTGTTGCAAACAATACAGTGATCTGAGATCAATCGAGCAACAACGCTTCCGTCTTCGATCTTATAGTCCTTACTCTCCCTGTACCAAAGATGTACCATGTACGTTCGCTTGTCCTTCAAACCGTTCCATATTCTTTTCGACCATCTTGACTCCAACTTATTTGCCCGGCTTCCATGAGCCTGCTTATAATCAACCAATTCACTGGATAAAAAGCCCTTGAAGGCAAAACTGTGAAGCTATAATTTTCGTAACCATTCCACGATCTATTGTTTATTACTCTCTCAATAACTCTGGAAACCAATTAAGGCCTCTTGTATCCCCACCTGTTCCCGTCGAAATTCGATGCAAATTCCTGTAAAAAAAAAAAAATCGAGTAAAAGTTAATGGTGAATGTCAAACACCATTACGATGCCGTTCAATCTTGTCAATTGTCTTGACACTGGGTTTATATTCTGTGGTCCAATCGAGTTTCTCAGCCCCGAGAAGTCTCTGAGAACCAACAGATCCATGTCTAGATAAACGCTGCCATATATGTATAACATTAGGAGCCTAATCAGATTTGACAAGTTTTGAGACAATAAAACAGAACCAGGGGTCTTTTGTGCCGCTTTTCATTTCTGTGAGCCAGTTCTCAGCTAGGGTGTTTTTTGAGACAAAGGGCAAGTCTGGCGAGGTGGCAAGGATACGAAAGCCACGTTCGAGTAAGGGTTTTAGGATTCTGTACCGTGTGATGGAGTCAAGGCTAGTTGATATGATCACCAAACAGGCCTTAGGGTTTGTTTCGAAGAGGCTGTCCATGGTAAGAATTGCTTCTTGCCGAATAACTTGTCCGGCGTAAGCCATGTCATGTAGAACTGTATCATGCAACCGTGGCTCAAGAATTCTAACACCCGCCTGTGAAATGGCTGCGCGGTCAAGTACCTGTTCGAGTTGAGCCTGTCGAGTTCTGGCATCTTTTGCCGGAACCACTCGATTCTCTCTTCCGTCTTGATGTTCTTTGGAGGAATGAAGGGATGATCAGCAGTTTCGGTAGAGTTTATCATCGTTTCATCGACAATTAGCTGATGATCAATAGAAGAGATCTGTTAATATTTAATGTGCTGCACTTTTAATTATTTTGACCATGGTTTTGTAAAGTTGACTCTTGTTGAGTTAATAGCTAATCAATGGCTGTAAGTATGACACTTGTATGACTAAGATTGAAACTTGAGAAGTGTATTGAAGAAGGAAGTGGATGTCCTTTTTTTTTTGTATCTAGAAAAATCTGATAATGACAGTGGGGTTGCTTTTCTCTCTCTCCTCTGTTTTTCCTCTGCGGTTTTCTCTTCTCCTAGCTGCTGCCATTTTGAGTTCAATATCATGTGTGTTGAATTAATGCACCACTCGGTGGTCTCTTGCTGAAACAACAGCCAACAGATTGTGGTATCAGAGCTTGGGTTTGCAGTAAAGCTAGGGCTAAAGGAAAAGAAGAAAAGAGGTTCGAGAAGAAGAGATGGCCAGCACAAGTGGACCAAACTTAAATTTCCAGCAACCGTATGTTCCAGTATTTGATGGGAAAAATTATGATTTCTGGTGTGTGAAGATGAAGACGTCATTTCTAGCTGTTGATTTATGGGATATGGTGGAGAATGGCTATAAAGAACTTGAAACTGAAGAGGGTTTGTCAGATACTCAAAAGAAGAAACTCAAAGAAGCAAGACAAAGGAATGCAAATGCTCTTTCAATGATCCAAAGAGCTGTAGTAGATTCTATCTTTCCAAGAATCATGAGAGCCACAACAACCCAAGAAGCATGGGAGATTCTACAGAAGGAATATCTAGGAGATTCGAAGGTAAGAGCTGTAGAACTTCAATCTCTTAGAAGACAATTTGAAAATACAAAGATGAAAGACAATGAGACTTTGAAGGAGTTTTCTGATAGATTTATTGAGCTTGTTAATCAAATGAAGACCTCTGGTGAAAAATTGACTGATCAGACAATAGTGGAGAAAGTTTTGATGAATATGCCTGGAAAGTTTGATAATGTTGTGTCTGTAATAGAACAAACAAAAGATTTGTCCACTTTAAGTGTTGAAGAATTAATGGGTTCCTTGAAAGTAGCTGAGCAAAGATTGATTCGACACTCTGAAAAACCAATTGAGAGTGCATTTCAGTCCCAACTCAATCTTGGACCCAAAAATAGTGGCAAGCATCCAGAAAATGAACAAAATGGTGAAATGTCAAGTAAAGGTGGAAGATTTGGCAGAGGTGGAGGAAGAAACTCAAGAGGCAGAGGCAGAGGCAGAGGCAATTTTAATAGAAACTCTGGTGAAGTAGGTTTGTTGCAAAAGTGCAAAATTTGTAAAAGAAGCAGCCATGTTGAAGAAGATTGCTGGTTTAAAGGGAAGAAGCAATGCTACAACTGTAAAAAGTTTGGCCACGTGAAGAAGGATTGCAGATTCAAAAACGCTGAACAAGCTAATTGTGCTACTGAGAAAGGTGGTGAATCTAATTTGTTCTATGCATCTTTGAGTGCTCTAGAATCAAAAAATGAAGCATGTTACTCAAGCACAAGTTGCTCAAAAGATGAAGAAAGTCAGTGGTTTTTGGACAACGGTTGTACCAATCATATGACAACAGATAAAAGTTTTTTTTTGTCAATATGAAAGTTGCAAATTCCAAAGTAAGGCTTGGAAATGGTGCTTTGGTGGATGTGAGGGGAAAAGGAACAATAGGAGTCCAAACGAAGAAAGGCTCAAGATTTATTCGCGGTGTTTTGTACGTGCCAGATTTGGATCAAAGCCTACTGAGTGTTGGACAGCTAGTGGAAAATGGCTATTCACTCCATTTTGAAGATGATAGTTGCACTATCTTTGACAAAGAAAAAGACAAGTTGGTTCTAGCAAAGCTGAAGATGGAGAACCGGAGCTTTATAATTAATTTCAAGCATGGGGACAATGTAGCTTTCAGAATTGGCTCAACTACTGATTCATGGCTATGGCACAAGAGGCTTGGGCATTTAAATTTTCAAGGTATCAAGTTGCTTCATCAAAAGAATATGGTGTAGGGACTTCCAAAAATTGAAGAAAAAGAAGAAGTTTGTGAAGGTTGTGCTCTTGGGAAGCATCACCGGCAACCATTCCCAAAAGGAGTAGCTTGGAGAGCAAAGAAGCCATTAGAGTTGGTTCATACAGATGTGTGTGGGCCAATACGGACACCTTCTCATTCTCAAAACAGGTATTTGATCCTTATATTGTTGATTTTACAAGGATGACTTAGGTGTATTTTATGAGGTAAAGATATGAAGTTTTCACTATTTTCAAGAAGTTTAAAGTTTTTGTTGAGAAGCAGAGTGGTCATTTTATAAAAGTATTGAGAAGTGACAGAGGCAAGGAGTATACATCAAGAGAATTTGATCAGTTTTGTAAAGATGAAGGTATGGAAAGGAAATTGACTGTTCGCTATACTCCACAACAAAATGGGGTATCGGAAAGGAAAAACCAAACTGTGATGGAGATGGCGATGTCTATGTTACATGATAAGAAATTGTCGAAAGTTTTCTGGGCTGAAGCCGTTTATACAGCCATGTACTTGATTAACAGATGCCCAACGAAAGCCATATGGAACAAGACTCCAATTGAAGCTTGGAACAGGAGGAAACCATTAGTAAAGCATTTGAGGATCTTTGGGTGTATTTGCTATGCTCAAGTTCCAAAAGAGAAACGCTACAAGCTTGATGAGGTTAGTGAGAAATACATTTTTATTGGCTATAGCACTCAGTCAAAAGGCTATAAGCTGTACAGTTTGAGGACCAAAAAAGTTACCGTTAGTCGAGATGTGTTGTTCGACGAAAATGCTACTTGGAATTGGGAAAAAGAAGAAGTTGAAAGAGATGTTGCTGCTCTAATAGTTCTACCTCAAGAATCAGCCAACGAAGATGAAGATGAAGACGAAGAAGAGCATACTCAACCAAGTACACCATCATCACCAAGCAGCCCGTCAAGCTCAGGTTCATCATCTCCAACCTCAGCCCCAAAGAAAATGAAGAGTTTGACTGATGTTTATGAAAGCTGCAATTTCTGTCTTCTTGAGCCAGAAAACTTTAAAGAAGCTGTGAAAGAAAAGTGTTGGAGGAAGGCTATGCAAGATGAGATTGATGTTATCAAAAAGAATCAAACTTGGGAGCTAGTTGAGAGACCGAAAGAAAAGAAAGTCATTGATGTCAAATGGATCTACAAGGTCAAATTCAATTATGATGGTACAGTGCAAAGAAAAAAAGCAAGACTTGTTGCTAAAGGCTACGCTCAACAGCCCGGCGTTGATTTTCAAGAAACTTTTGCTCCTGTTGCTCGACTAGACACTGTGAGAGCACTTATTGCTCTTGCTGCCCAAAAAGGTTGGTTGTTGTACCAACTTGATGTTAAATCCGCTTTCTTGAATGGAGAATTAATAGAAGAGGTGTACGTAGAACAACCTCAAGGCTTTGTAGCTAAAGGAGAAGAAGACAAGGTCTACAAGTTAAGAAAGGCCCTATATGGACTTAAGCAAGCCCCAAGAGCTTGGTATAGTCAAATTGATGGGTATTTCCTTGAAAAAGGTTTCTGCAAAAGCAAGAGTGAGCCAACTTTGTATGTGAAGCATCAAGGTGAGTCAAGAATTCTCATTGTTGCTTTATATGTTGATGATTTGGTGTTTACAGGAAATGATAAAAAGATGATTGAAGAATTTAGAAGGGAGATGATGATGAAATATGAAATGAGTGACTTGGGGCTGTTGCATTATTTTCTTGGCATGGAGATCTATCAAGATGATGATGGAGTCTTCATTTCTCAAAAGAACTATGCTGAAAAAGTTCTCAAAAAATTCAGAATGTTTGGATGTAAATCAGTGGCCACTCCTCTTGTTTGCAATGAAAAACTAGTGAAGGAAGATGGGGAAAAGAAAGTGGATGAGACTCTTTATAGAAGTTTGGTTGGAAACTTGCTTTATCTCACGGTAACACGACCAGATATTATGTTTGCTGCAAGTTTGCTTTCAAGATTCTTGAATAGTCCAAGTCAAAAGCACTATGGTGTTGGAAAAAGAGTACTGAGATATATTCAAGGAACACTGAGCTATGGAATCAGATTTAGGAGGAGTTCTAAAGTGAAGTTGATTGGCTTTTGTGATAGTGATTGGGGAGGTTGTGTTGATGATATGAAGAGCACCTCCGGTTATGCTTTTTCTCTTGGTACATGTGTATTTTCATGGCTGTCCAAGAAGCAACAATCAGTTGCTCAATCCTCAGCTGAAGCAGAGTATATGTCAGCCTCAATTGCAACATCACAGACTGTATGGCTTAGAAGAATTCTTGAAGATATTGGAGAAAAGCAAGAAGCAGCTACATAGTTGTTTTGTGACAATAAATCAGCAATTGCAATGGCAAAAAATCCTTGTTTTCATAGCAGGTCCAGGCACATTGCAATCAAATATCATTTCATTCGAGAAGCTATCGAGGATGGTGAAGTCCAACTCAACTACTGCAAGACGGAAGAACAAGTTGCAGACATTTTCACAAAGGCACTCCCAATTGCAAAGTTTCAGCAACTCAGAGTAGCACTTGGAGTTCAAGATTAGCACATTAAGGGGGATAATGTTAATATTTAATGTGCTGCACTTTTAATTATTTTGACCATGGTTTTGTAAAGTTGACTCTTGTTGAGTTAATAGCTAATCAATGGCTGTAAGTATGACACTTGTATGACTAAGATTGAAACTTGAGAAGTGTATTGAAGAAGGAAGTGGATGTCCTTTTTTTTTTGTATCTAGAAAAATCTGATAATGACAGTGGGGTTGCTTTTCTCTCTCTCCTCTGTTTTTCCTCTGCGTTTTTCTCTTCTCCTAGCTGCTGCCATTTTGAGTTCAATATCATCTGTGTTAAATTAATGCACCACTCGGTGGTCTCTTGCTGAAACAACAGCCAACAAGATCGATGGGATTTCGTCTAGCTTGCCTAATCGGTGATCAGTCTTTTGTGGTTTGAAAATGTTTCCATTTTCTATAGATTGAAAATTATGGTTAGTAGAAGGATCAGAACCGAGAAAGATATTGTTTAAATGGATGATGAACAAGAGTGTGAAGGAAATTGAAATGGTGCCAAAGAATACAAGTGACTTTAGATTTTTGTGGGCGATAAGTACGCGATTATCATACTTCTTAGACATAAATCTTTTCATGGCCACGGTATAGTAAGAGGAAAATATATATATATGTGTGTGTGTGTGTGTATATATATATATGTTGTTCCCATATTCGTATACCAATTAGTTTGTTACTTCCTGGGAGTCTTTCATGATTCAGGACGTTTTATGAATGTCATATTAGGCTAATTAGACCCATGAAAGTGATAACAGTGGACAAATATGTTGTGCATGAGGTCCTGATAATATAATTTAGTACTGATAGAAACATGCAGGATAGGAAACTATAGAAAGAAGAATGTAACACATTCTAAAATAATTACACCATCTACACAATGAAGCCTATTTATAGTTATGACATTATGATGTCTGTAATTATTAGTTTCTCTTCTTCCTTTTTTTTTTTTTTTTTTTTTTTTTGGTGTGATGCCAATTCAGTACCCACCAAGTAGTGTAAGTGTTCAAAAAATGTATCTTGAGTAAGTATTTGAATCCAAATTTAAGATTAAGTTATCACGTAGGATTACTTAGACGGGAGAAGGAGGGAACTAGGCCTAAAACCTCTAGTAATAAAAATAAATAGCAGAAAATTTTTTGGGTGATGGTAAATATTCACGGTAAATTATGCATTTACGAAATATGTTTGAGACCAAAGTATATTAAAAATATTCTTATAAATTAAATGATTACAGTAAACATCATATTTATGTTAAATAATTTATTTACGAAGCATATTTACAATAAAATTACCTTAAGAATTTTTCGTAAATAAATAATTTATCATAAGTATGCTATTTACTCAAATATTTTTCAAATATTCTATTTGTTTTAAGCATGTTTTAAAAATGATCTATTTGTTGTAATTTCTTCACTTGAACTTCAGGATTAGTTAAGTTTACCTTCTTATTTGAATTTCTTATAAAGTTTTTCTTCTCCCATACTGCAGCAATTGTAGTTTCTAGCAATCATTTTCACTCTCTCTCTTTCCTTTTCTTTTCAACTGTTTTATATTGTTATATTTGAATGACATGTCCAATTTCTGAAATTGGAAAATTTTTGCCAAAAAAGTATTTGTTTCAACTTTTTTTTATTATTCTCTTATTTTAAAAAAGAAAAACCATCTCATTTTAAATTTACTTTGTACGGTATCCTTTGAAAAAAGAAAATGAATATTTTTTAAATCTTCTCACAAAGCAATATTCCCAATACTATTTTTTCTCATTCCGTACAACTTTTTGTTTTCAAAAATAAAATTGTTTACATATCCAAACACCATATTATTATCAAAAGAAATGACTTTCTTATTTAAAATAAGAAAATTTTCCTTTTTGAAAAATGAACACATGATCCAAATAGAGCTTTAAATTTTCAATGCAAGTCTAAATTTTCCGGCTCACACTTGAGATCCAAAATTTTCTCTGTGGCTCTATAACAGCATTGTCATTTCAAGAACAACGGGCAAAGCGTTTCACAAGATCAAACGACAATTCATTTTCGAAAGTCCAATCAGAATTCCCTTTTCTTTCTTTACGTCAAACGACATGTCACTTTTTTTATGTGGTAATGGTAAATAAATAGTTCGCAAGACAAAATGGTCCATACAAAAATTCTAATAACAAGTAAAATAATTTCCAGATTTTAAATAAAGACACAATTAGCTTGTTGGCATGTTTGAACCGACACTAAGCACAAGTCTAATGAGTTGTAAAAGTTCTCAATAATTTCGCCACCAAAACTTCAAGCAAACCAAGGCATTTTGGTAAACCAAATGGAATCCATATTTTCTAAATAAGAAAGTTAAGACCATTGTTTACAACCGGATTTACCAGAATCAAATGAAATTCTTGTTTGCTTAATAGGAAAATAAGGAAGTCTACTACACCAACGTTTTGTGAGAATTTTCAGTAACAGATGAATAAACCAGTAGCATATGCAGTTTCTGACCCTTTTCTCCCATGGATTTAGGCTGCTGATATAACTACTCAGATTTCACCATCCCAAAGATCCTCAAGGGTTTGATATGGACCGTAAGTATCATGAACGAATGAGGTTCCTCTTAAGAGTCTTGCCTGCAAATCCAACACCAATTTACCAGTAAGAGATTTTCAACTATCACCAATCGAACATTCTTTACAACAATGATCATTCAAGAATAGTGAATTGCTCTTGCTCTAGATGTTGTGCTTCTTTGGAGCCAAGAGTCACCATGACTTCGCTGGCGATGATCAGTACTGACAAAAATGAGTCTAGCTCTCAAGTATCAAGTAAATACTTACCTGCTCATTTTTGTCGAACTTCGCAAACAAGTCCTCAGGTATAGCCCAACCGAAAACATCAAAATTCTCTTTAATTCTTGATTCATTGGTGCTTTTAGGAAGAACACTATGACCCATTTGCAGGCCCCAACGAAGAGCAACCTGTGCAGGGGTTTTCCCTAACTTCTTTGCGACCTTATTGACAACTGGATTCTTAAGGACATCGCTTTTGATCCACGTAGTGCCAGAAGAACCCAGTGGTGAATATGCCTGAAAGAGACATATCAGTATCATATGAAATGTCTACCAACGACAATATGGAGTTTGAAATTTACCCCAAGATATATAGATAACCTCTTAGAACTGGTTAAGCTAAAAGATCAAGAACCCAATAATTTAACAACACGCACACAAAAAAAAAAAAAAAAAAAAAAAAAAAAAAAAAGAGCAAATTAATGGAGGCACACTCACAGATAGGTGAACTCCCTTGGATTTACACAGTGCATGTAGTTTGGCCTGCCTAAAGGAAGGATGACATTCCACCTGGTTAACAGCAGGAGGAACACGTGCCACCTCCAGCAAATCTCCCAGCTTCTTCGTAGAAAAGTTGCTTACACCAATAGCCCGAGCCTTGCCTGCATCATAAAGCGCTTCCATTGCTCTCCAGGTAGCATGTATATCCGGTTGATCAAGGTTTTCAGGCTTGAAGCCTACTGATCCTTTCTTCATCCGCACTGGCCAGTGGATCTTCAATATCGAGTGGTTTCACTTGGTTAGTGGTGAATAATTTCATCACTAGGACAGTAACAATTTCAAAAAGCTGACATTTGTTACCTACAAATCTGAATAGGGAATATGCATCTACCACAAGTCAAGTTGCTAGATTGACAGGAAATAGCCATACGTCTAGAACTCTCGACTTACTCATCAAATTCAATATGGAAAAACACGATCCTACTTCTCATGGCACCTCTTCTCTAAATAAATATTTTAAACACACAAGTTTCCTTGACCAGGATCTATGTCTTAAGACTTGGACGTTCTAATTCGTAACTATAGAGAGCAGTAAACTAGAAGATGAAAATAAACAAATAAGAACATACAAGATTTCTAGTGTTTCTCCCTCAGTATGAGAGCTATGTCCACTTTCAGCCATTGTAGTAATTCACTATGATGAAGAAGGTTAAAGAGAAAATCAGACACCTTCAAACTCTCTGTTTTGCTCCATCCTCTCTCTAAACCCTAAAAACAGCACTAGGGCAATAACTAGGCTCCACCACTCAACTCTAGGCACAATTTTCTTTGTACCAGACTTCTACGAAGGTACTTGACTTGAAGCATATAATTGCTCCACAACTATGAGAAACTACTTCGAAATAAGTTTGAAAGTTACACAAGACATAAGAGGTACAATTCAACACAATCAAGGTGCTAGTTGTAAATCAGTTTGAAGGTGATACATACGAGGTACAAGTCAATATAATCAAGCTGCAAGTCTCGCAAAGTTCTTTCCAGTGCCTTTGGTACATCTTCTGGTGCATGATCAGTATTCCTGTGGACCACCTTGCTTTTAAGATATGTAGAACATAAAAGTTCCTTTGGATATATTTAGATGGAAGAACTTAGAGGCAAATTTTCTATTGATTTATTCATAAATAAGTTTGTTCAAGGTTTTGACCAAGTTTTTCTCTAGAAAAAAGATCAGGAATTTGATTCCTTTATGCTTTAAGTTACTGCACAACTCAAGAATCTCAATTCTAGAACCCACCTGTTTAGGTGGTATTCTAAGTCAGTGTTGAAAACTAATGGAAAAACAAAGATTTCATTTTACGGTTGTTTAAAAGTCTTAGTTTCAAAAACTGTAAAAATTTGGAAACAGAAATATCTTTTACGTTAATATACTACTTCGTGTGGGGGAGGAGTAGACTCCCAATATCCCATCTTTCATTTTTCATCCAAAACCAAGTAAACGAAATAAATAAAACAAAATCTAATCAAGGCAGACGATATAAGAGATAATTTGTATTAGCATATACAGGTCAAATTGAAAACAAACCAAAGTTTAGAGGTAATGAACAAATCCTCACGCTTGACCACGCCATCTTCAAATAGCTTCTTTAGAGCAGAACCAATCTACAAGAACAAAAAGTACATGAGGTAGCCTTCAAAACCTGTCAAGCTTAAACAATGTCAATTACCGAGAGGAGTGTAGAACATAAAGCTAAAGATGGTCATACAAATCCAAACAATAAAAGGTCTAGGAATTAGCCACCACTCAAATATTACATATATCAGGCCAAAATGAAAATGATAACTAGGTTTGTGATTTTTTTTTTTTTTTTTTTTTTGTAATTTAAAAAAAATATATATATATTTTTATGCCTTTCTAAATAAGAAAGTGTTGTTTCTTCTAATTGACATAGAATATAAGTTATCCATATCTACCAGTGCATCACCTTGACAGTTGCATTTCCGTCTGATGGGCTTAAGTTATATCAGCTATACTGAAATCATGAACATTCCAGAGATACACGCACACTTTACATATATATAAGAAGAGACACACACAGAGGGGGAAGATCAAATAATAAATAAGAGATTAGTACATCAAGAGAAAATTAAACATTATAACTCCGTCCCATGCAAATACATGGATTACACATTCACATAGTATCTCTTGATTCTGATTTTACCCATCAGCATGAAAAGATAACAAACTAAATCTTCCCTTGCATCATTTACAATAAACCATGCAATAAAAACAAAAAAAATGAATTTGGAGAATAGATTTCAGAAAATCAAGCATAAACTATGAGAAATAAGTATAATTGAACAGAGCAAATACACCTTGACCAATACTAAGATCAATCTCTCAAAGCAATTTAACTCTTGCGCACATAAAACAAAAACGACGACAATGCTTGATGAGAATGGAAATTAAAAGCTTGAGAAGATAGACTGAGCAAAATTGTGTGGAATTACCTCTTTCTCATTACCATAAATTTGAGCACAATCGATATGGCGATATCCAACCTGAAGTGACAAAGCAAACAAAGTTATTTTCATATTAAACCGAAAAGGCGACACATTAATCTCCATTAGTCAGCCTCAAAAACTGATTAACAATTAAAACAGACTCGATACAGAAATCTCCAAAACTTAATCACACAAAAGCGATTATATTTATATATTTTTTAATCAATCAAAGCTGATGCCTCGAGTCAGTGGCTATTACTTGTTCAATTACCATAAATTCGAGCACAATAATCCAAAAAAATTAGCGGTAAAAAAAAACCCGACGAAAGTTTGAGGAAATTTACGCGTTTGGATTCCAAATTACTTTGAGTAGTACTCCAAGCAATGATCGCGAAAATAGCTACTACAAGGGCGATAATTTTCATTATAATAGTATCTAGCTCTGAAAACAGAGCGAGAGAGAGAGAGACCTTAATGGCGGCAGTGACGGCGTCGGCGACCAAACCAGGGCTGGACTGCCATGTCCCTAACCCAACGGAAGGGATTTTAGTGCCAGTGTTGAGCTCAAAGTACAGAATATCGTCCGCCATTTTTAGTCCTCGCCGGAGCTTCCTCTTCTTCTTTTCTCTTCCAGAGGATTCACGTGGTTTCGACGCAGAAGATGAGAATGCAAAAGTGTGAAATGGAAAGAGAGAGAGACGGAGAGAGAGCCACGCTTTTATACTCCTCAGTCTTCCTCACTGGTAAAACAGCGAGATGATTAGAAGCAGAAAGGACAATGGCTATCTCCACTTGATGCGCCAAATATATATATTCAGTTGTCGTTTTCTTATTTATTTATGAAAAATTAGGACGGGTGTTTTTTTTTTTTTTTTTTCAAGTCTAACTAATTTATTATAGATGGTTTAATTGTTTTCAATTTATGAAAATAATTATTTAATTATTTTTTAGATTTAATTAATCGGTAATTGATTATAAAATTTGATATTTGACTAATGATCAATTAATAATTAATTATAAAATTTAATAATTTATGTTATGATTAATTAGTTATTGATTTATAATAAATCACTAATTAATTATTTAAGATAATTAATTAACTATTTAAAAAAAAATAAAAATAAAAAAACCTTGTAACTAATATTTAAAAACTTAAATCATTTATTAAAAAATTTCTTAAAAAAAGACTATTTAACTATAAATCTCTTTATTTATTTATTTTTTTAGAGAAACTAAAGGAAATAGTCCTGCCCATCCCTTATCATTTTCTCAATCTTAATTTAATTGATGATAATTTTGCCTTTTTTTTTTTTTTTGGTGCATGATGAACTCTCCTTTTTATCCTTGTAGCTTACTTATTAATTTTCAATCAGAATATTTTTTTTCCTTATCTTTTCCTAGACCATTTCCATATATATCGCTCTCTCTCCTCATTCTCTCTCTAAAATTGTGACGCCCCGACTTCCCAAGCCAGGTCGACACCATACATACTTGTACTTAACTTACTTGAAAATTTGAGACTAAATTTTTTTTTTTTAAAAAACATTTTTAAACATATACATATACATAGGCTGTCTTGTGCAGAAAACTTGTCATGCATATATATATCATAATGAAAAGACATTCTCAAGTCTTCAAACTTCATACATACTTTATGACATAATTTCTTTTTGAGATATTTACATATCAACTCAAAAGAGGTTGCGCAAAATTTTACGTAGTGGTATCCCACACCGCCCTTCATTCGCCGCATCGTCCGCGTGACCCATCAGCTAGGCTGTAGGCTTTTTACCTACAGTATGAAATATACAAATGAGTTTTCACCCAGCAGGTACAAACATATCTCACAAAACATTTCAAACCTCTTAAAAACATGTCAATCATCATGTAATTTATGCATGAACCATTTATGATCGATTTGAATGTCTTATGCTTCATTATGGACTTAATCTTGAACTTATTATCTTGTCTTAACATGTGGGCCCATAGTGTACGTACCAAAAGCGCGCAGCCTCCAGACAAAGTTAAGGTTTGCAAGGCCCTAACAGTTCTGGGAATCATAAACTTGACCCTCACGCATCAACGAAAGGTTAATAATCATAACGTGACTTGAACATGTATCCTCCTCGATCACGGGAGGTTGGTACGACACCTTGCTTGACTTGGTTTAGTCTTAGTCTTGTATATTCCAAGACTAAGAATCTTTAATTGTGATCTTATTAGTCATGGTGTACATGTGACATGGACATGGCATAACCATAAATCATGGTATAACTTGGCATATCATGACTCAACATGGCATGACTTATCATGACTTAGCATGGTATGACATAACATACTTAACATAGCATGACTTAGCATAACTTCTCATGGCATAACATGTCATAGCATAACTTAGCATATCATAGCATGGCATCACATATCATAGCATGACTTAGCATAACATAGCATGTATACTTGAAAATAGTATTTACTATTTTCCATACTGTAGGTGAGGTTTGTACTTGCCTGTTATGCTATATCTTGGGTTTCGTTGCTCCGGCTCAGGTTGCAACTGCAGGTTACTTCCTGCTATTAAAAAGAACATAGGATAAGGATCCTATAAAATGTTGGTGACCTATCCAACATTCCTGAGAAAACCTAGTTATATGTCCCCCATACATGTCTTGACCATTTGCTAGGTTACTAATTGTAACCCTAGGGTTTATGGTCAACCATACTTGATTCATCACTTGTTAGGTTACTTGAAGTAACCTTGGGTACTAAACCCAAGCATACATGAATAGTATTAGGTTACTAATCCTACCATCGGGCCTAAGCCTAGTAACTGGGGTATCCTACCCGGTTACTATTGGTCATTATCTTATTACCAAATTTTAAGATGACTTAGAGTCCAAAACTTGTTTTTCTCTTTGCTTAGGAAAAACTAGGTTTTCTTTATTCATTTCTATCTTTTCTTTTTTTTATTTTTATTTTTTTATTTTTATAAAAACTCTTGTTCAACTTTGAAAAATTGTAATTCTTTGAGAGAGCTCTGTAAAAATTATTAACTATTAGAAACTGCCTTTGGAACAGTTCCATGTTGCCAATTATCTGTGTATGTGCAGGAATGCCCTTTTCCTGCACTGTTTGGGAAATTAGGTTTTAACTTTAAAATCTATTTAGAATTTGAAAAATATTTCTTCATGAAAGTTTTAGATCTTGAAAAATACTACAACTTTTTTTTTTTTTTTTTTTAACTGAAAACTCGGTTCTGCCTTTAATTAATTCATTTTCCTTGTTGAAGTCCCCAGGCCATGAGCACAGGTCTGACCTGTCCAGGAATTCTCAGTCTTGGATTTTAATAAAAACAGAGACCTTTGGAGCCTTATTTTTGAAAACTGACCACGACATCCCCTAGGAAAAACCCTTCTCTACAACTTTCATGTTTTACGTTTTACCTAATTCGGCCTCTAAGGGTCTCAAAATTGCCTTTCCAGAAAACTGGTCAGTTTTACCTGAAAACTGGCAGTTTTGTTCTTAAGTTGGTTTTACGTCCTAATATGCACACACTACCTCAACCGGTCGCAGCTGGGAGCCTACATCAAGCATGCAGCGGTTTCTAATGTTCCATTCCACCATCACAAATTCATAAGTCATTCATGCATTTTCATGCAAACCCTTGGGTGTGCATGCACCAAATTAGGGTTTGCATGAATTTAAGTTTGCATCATCGTTCATCACATCAAACACCTAGCATGCATATTCTACCACATTCTTAACCATACTTGGGGACATATAACCATAGCATGCATCAAACATATAAACCTTAATTTCATGCAACCAAAGCATAAAATCATGCATAACTTAGTAAATAAAACCACATAAACCATAAATTCAAACACCAACCTAAAAATTCTAAACTAAGGCATGAAAATTAAATTGAGCTTATGCTCTTACATCCAATGCTTGAAATACACTTAAATTTCCCAAATTGAAGCTCAATTTAAAAGCTTAGGGTTAAAGGGTTTACCTCTAGGGTTTGGAATTTGGTTCTCAAGCTTAGATCCCAAAAATTTTTCCCTTTTCCTTGGCTGCCACCACAACCGGTTTTTCCCCTCCAATGGGGTTCCAAAAATTCAGCCACCCTTTGTTTGTTTTTCACCAAAAATCCGGTCACCCTTGGACCTTCCCTTCCTCACTTTTTCTTTCCCTTTTCTTCTCCCCCACAACCGGCCTCCTAGCCCTAATGGGGTACTAAATATTTTCAACCTTTGGCTTATGGTTCTACAAATTCCGACCACCCTACTAGCTTGCTCTAGGGTTCTTTTTTTTTTTTTTTTTTTTTTTTTGGCTTAAGTTCGGTTTTGAGAGGGAGAATGTGAGAGGAAAATTTGCAAGAGTTTGGCTAGATTTTCCCAATTTTTTTGACTGAAAAATCCGCCCCCCTGGGTATTTATAGGTGAAAATTAAATTAATTTTGGATTTATTTTTAATCCAAAATTTGCTTAAAAACCCTTGAAGCAAAAATAATTGCACAAAAATTTGTTAAAAAGCCCTCCAAGTGGCCGGCCATTTTGATGCTAGGTGGCAAGGATTTTATTTCTTTCCACAAAAATTTTTCTTTAATTCAAAAATGATGTCATAATTCCAAGCTTGGGTGATGTCATCATAAGGCCTCGTTTGGCTTGTTTCTTAATATGCAGTCCACTTTTAAGCTAACACAGATATTTCCAATACTGTGCTTACTAATACACAGTATTGTTCAGTACCGTTATACTGAACTGTAGTCCAAAATTTATCTGTGTATAGTCAGACTGTATAAAAAATTTTCTTTTTACTCAAAGCCATTTGGCCCTTAATACCCTAATTTAGGTGCTTGATTTTTCTATGGTGGTTTTAAATCTTAATTATGCTATCTTGTCCGTAAAGACGATTTTCGCAGTATATTTCTCATACTGCTTATCATATCACAGTACCGTCTTATATTTGACCTCTTTGGTCAACCTTTGACTTTTTTGGTCAAACTTTGACCAACATGAATTCATGAAATTTCGTCATGTCTTTTTTCCTTAAAAGGCCTATTATGGATTCTCGTGGCTAATTTATCGAGAACTCAACTCTATACTAATAAAATTATGAATTTTGTATTGATATTCATAATTTTCATAAAATATCACATAAACACATGGTACGAACTTAGATTTCTTATGTATAAGAAAATCATGAGTCCGTAAAAATTTTGGTCATCACAATCTACCCTCCTTAAAAAATTTTCGTCCTCGAAAATCAGAACAATTCGGGGTAGCTTTTCTTCATATCTTCTTCGAATTCCCATGTTGCCTCCTCAATCTCATGATTTCGCCATAGGATCTTAACTAAAGGTATAACCTTGTTTCTTAGCACATTTTCTTCTCGTGTCAAGATTCGAACCGGTTTCTCCTCATACGTCAGATCCTCGTGAACCTCAATTGGTTCATGGTCCAATACATGTGATGGATCCGAGATGTACTTCTTTAGCATCGACACATGAAATACATTGTGTACATATGCTAATTCTTGGGGCAAAGTCAATTTATAGGCCAAATTACCAACTCTTTCCATTATTTTGAATGGCCCTATGTATCTTGGACTTAATTTCCCCTTCTTTCCGAATCTCATAACTCCTTTGAATGGAGCAACTTTGAGGAAAACCAAGTCTCCTACTTGGAATTCTAGAGGCCTTTTGCGTTTGTCGGCATAGCTCTTTTGTCGACTAAATGCAGTTTCCATCCGTTGACGTATAAGTTTCACGGCCTCAGTGGTTCTCCGAATAAAATCTGTAGACACAAGTTCCTTCTCTCTTGTCTCGTACCAGTGGACTGGAGATCTACACCTTCTCCCGCACAGGACTTCATAAGGAGCCATTCCAGTTGAAGCTTGGAAACTGTTGTTGTACGAGAATTCAATCAAATGAAGCTTCTTATCCCAAGTTCCTTTGAAGTCCATCACGCATGCTCGTAACATATCTTCTAGGGTCTGAATGGTCCTCTCTGATTATCCATCCATTTGAGGGTGAAAAGCCGTACTAAAAGTAAGCTTTGTACCCATTACTTGATGTACACTTCTCCAAAACTTAGAAGTGAAACGACCATCACGATCGGAGATGATCGCCTTTGGAATCCCATGGTCGCGAATGATCTGCGCAACATATAATTCCGCTAGCTGGTCCACTGTAAAGCTAAGCTTAATAGCAATAAAGTGCACAGACTTCGTCAAATGATCAACAATCACCCAAATAGCATCGTTGCCACTGGGAGTTCGGGGTAGACCAACCACAAAATCCATGGTCACTTGGTCCCATTTCCATTCTGGGATGGAAATTTTCTGCAATTCTCCCCCTGGACGTTGGTGTTCTGCCTTCACCTTTTGACACGTAAGGCATTTACTGACAAATGTAGCAACGTCATTCTTCATTCTGGGCCACAAAAAACTTTCCTTCAAGTCTTTGTACATCTTTGTGGCTCCAGGATGAACAGAATATGGAGTCTCATGAGCCTCTTTCATGATTTGCTCCTTCAACTCGTCCTCGTTAAGAATGCATAATCTATTTTTCCGATAAAGTATGCCCTCATCCGATATGTTGAAGTCCGACTCCTTTCCTTCCAAGACCTCGTTTCTTGTCCTAAGCAGCGACGCATCTCCTTCTTGTCGCTCCTTCATGCTATCCAAAATGGTAGGTTGGAAGGTTAGGGCAGCTAAACTTCCCGTGATAAGCTCTATTCCAGCTTCCACTAGCTCCTTCTGAAGAGGCTCGATCAACGACTGAATTGACATCAACGAGGAAGACGACTTTCGACTAAGAGCATCGGCTACTTTGTTAGCCTTCCCAGGATGGTAAAGGATGTCTATCATAATCTTTCACCAATTCAAGCCATCTTCTTTGTCTCATGTTAAGCTCCTTTTGTGTGAAGATATACTTCAAACTCTGATGATCCATATAAACTTCACACTTAGTACCGTAAAGGTAGTGTCTCCAGATTTTGAGCGCAAATACCACCGCCGCAAGTTCCAAATCATGCATCGGATAGTTCTTCTCATGATCCTTAAGCTGTCGTGAAGCATAAGCGATCACTTTTCCATTCTGCATGAGAATGGCTCCCAATCCTATCTTGGAAGCATCGTTATATATTACGAAGTTCCCTTCCTCCACATCTGGAATTGTGAGGATCGGAGCACTAGTCAGCTTACTTTTCAGCTCTTGGAAGTGTTATTCACACTTTGCAGTCCATTCGTACTTCTTTCCTTTCCGTGTAAGTGCGGTGAGCGGCGCTGCAATATTAGCAAATCCTTCGACGAAACGTCGGTAGTAGCCTGCTAAGCCCAGGAAACTACATACTTCGGTGACATTTATCGGAGCTGGCCATTTACTTACTGCTTCAATCTTAATTGGATCTACAGATATACCTTCCTTGGAGACCACATGTCTTAAGAAATAGACATTTTCCAACCAGAATTCACACTTTGTGAATTTAGCATAGAGCTGGTTTTGCTTTAAAATCTGTAAAGCAATCCTTAAATGCTCCTCATGCTCCTCCTTTGATCTTGAATAAATCAAGATATCATCTATAAAGACGATAACAAACTTGTCTAAGTAATCCTTGAATACTCGATTCATTAGGTCCATAAAGGTTGCTAGAGCATTTGTCAATCCAAATGGCATAACGAGGAACTTGTAGTGTCCATATCGCGTACGAAAGGTTGTCTTGGGAATATCTCCTTCCCTAATTCGGAGCTGATGATATCCTGATCGTAGGTCAATTTTCGAAAAAATTGAAGCTCCTCTCAATTGATCAAACAAATCGTCGATCCTAGGCAAGGGATACTTGTTCTTGATGGTAATCTTATTCAATTCCCGATAGTCAATGCACATCCTAAGAGTGCCGTCCTTATTTTTAACAAACAAAACTGGGGCTCCCCTTGGTGAGTAGCTTTGACGAATGAATCCTCGATCCAGAAGTTCCTGTAACTGAATCTGCAGTTCCTTAAGTTCGGCAGGCGCCATCCTATAAGGTGCCTTGGATACTGGTGCCGATCCAGGAAGTAATTCAATCTCAAAAGAGATCTCTCGTTCTGGTGGCAATCCTAGCAACTCTTCAGGAGAAACCTCTATAAACTCCTTGACTATCGGTACTTCTTCCGGCCTACTCTTGGTTTCTTGCATCTTATCCACCATGTTGGCTAGAAATCCAATACATTCTTATGCCAACAACTTTCTGGCCTTTAGCACAGAAATAAACATTTTCGGCTGTTTTGGAGTCGATCCTCTAAAAATAAACTCCTCGCCTCATATTGGCTTGAACGTGACAGTACGTCGTGGACAGTCGATAACTGCGTTGTACTTCCCCAGGAAATCCATGCCCAAGATGACATCGTAGTCGTATAGGTCAATGATGATCAAGTTGACATACATTTCCCTACCACATATAATTATTGGAACGTGACGTATCCAATAATCAGACAACAGAATCTCCCCGGAGGGTAATGCAGTCCTATATGTTTTTTCAATCCTATCACTTCCTCTACCTAGTTTCTTAGTGAACCTAGGTGATGTGAATGAATGCGTAGCTCCAGAATCAATTAACACGTAGGCATCTTGTTGGGCAAAAGGAAGCTAACCTGTTACCACAGTGGAAGGTCCAGCTTGAGTATCCTCCTTAGTGTAGGCATAAATACGTCCTTGAGGTTCTGGAGCTTCCAGTCTGCCTTGAGAGATTGCAGGTCCTTCGAGCTTTATCTGTGCTGCATGAAGTTGAGATCCCTGTCTTCTCTATTGGTTCTGCGGATTCTGAGGATTGAGATAGCAAGTTCTAGCATAGTGGCCTTCCTTGCCACATAGAAAGCAGCGACTGGTTTCAGCACGGCAATCTCCCGGGTGCCTCCTCCCACATTTCTGACAAGTAGGATAACTGTTGCTATCAGGAGCATTCTTCTTTTGGGGAAAATTCTGTTGATTCCCCTGTCCTCCTGCATTCCATTTCCTCTTCTGTTGGTTGTTGCCGTACTGCTTGTTATTATTGTTTTGACCCAAAGGTCCTCCTTGGCCTTTCTGTTGTGGAGTTTGGCCTAGCCTGGCCTGATTCTGCTTGGCTTGGGTCTTTTCTTCCCTCTTTTCCTTGAAGAACTTAGCCCGTTGTTCCTTGTTTTGTCCTACCCAATACTCAGCTCGAATTACCCGACTGACACATTCGGTAACAGTGAGTGGTGGATGGGGGCCACTGCTAATTACTACTACCAAATCTGAGCGGAACATCCTCATCATCTTTCTTACTTTGTCCCTCTCGGAACTAATAAGGTGAGGACAGAGATGTGCTAGCTGCTCAAACTTTTTGACAGCTTCAGCTACAGACAGATTTCCTTGGCGGAACTTATCGAACTCGTCTTGTTGAGCTTCCATGACCTCCGTGTTAAAGTACTTCTCCTTAAATTCCTCCACAAAGTCCTCCCAAGTCATCTGAGTACCATCTCGCCGGATCTGAACTGTTTCCCACCAGAGGCGAGCATCTTTCCGTAGCATAAAGGATGCACAGAGGACTTTCTCTTGATCATTGAGCCTGAGGAAGTTTAGGACAACCTAGAGGTCGATTAACCAATTATCGGCCTCAATCGGGTTTATTGACCCCTCAAATTCTGGTGCCTTCATGCGTCGTAATTTGTCATATAGTTCTTCCGGAGTTCGAGTCAGGGGTGCTGGTGGAACAGCTACAGGCGCAACAGGTACTCCAGGGGCTATAGGGTTCTCTGGAATCACCGGGTTAACATCAAGAATTTCCGGTGCAGCAGGCTGATTCACAGGTGCTGGTGGCACCCCAGTATCAGGAGGTCCCTGATTCTGCTGAGCTAACTGAGCTCTAAGCCCTCCTATCCCTTGTTGTTGGGCTAACATCATTTGCCCCAATTCATTCATCTGGGCCACAAGATCAACGTCTTAGGTTTGTGCCTTTCTACGTTTTGGTGGCATGGCTCTATGCGGAAAACAATGAAATAAGCTTAGTTTCTTGTGTTACAAAATTAATGAAATCATATCTTTTATATAGAACCATAATCTTCATTCCATATTATAGCATAACATGGAACATATCTAAATTCATCATGACCTTATTCATATCTTCTTCACAACAGGAGTACATAATCATAACATCTGGGAAGGTAAAAAACTTTCCCATCATTTCCGTACGTCACCTAGTTGCCACCACCAAGCTAAGGCACCAAGCTAAGGCACCACCCAACGTCATCCCCGTATCCAACATTTTCCTTATGTGGCAAAAGTTCCACAATTACCACATATAACTTTCATAATGTTGATCCATTTCCTTAGTACGAGAAATTCTCAGCTATCACCATACCAGGGTGAAGTAGTCCCTTGAAAGCGTCAGGAGTATCATTTCCCGTCATCGCCATTGAAGAAGAGTGCTCATTACGCATATAAGGTTTTAACTAATTCTAATCGTAAGAAGAATAACTTAACTTACATGGGCCGTTGTAGAAACGATGTGAAGCGATGTGAAGTAGGCTGGCAGGATACCGCTTTGATACCAACTCTGTGGCGCCCCGACTTCCCAAGCCGGGTCGACACCATACATACTTGTACTTAACTTACTTGAAAATTTGAGACTAACTTTTTTTTTTTTTTAAACATTTTTAAACATATACATATACATAGGCTGTCTTGTGCAGAAAATTTTTCATGCATATATATCATAATGAAAAGACATTCTCAAGTCTTCAAACTTCATACATACTTTATGACATAATTTCTTTTTGAGATATTTACATATCAACTCAAAAGAGGTTGCGCAAAATTTTACGTAGTGGTATCCCACACCGCCCATCATTCACCGCATCGTCCGCGTGACCCATCAGCTAGGCTGTAGGCTTTTTACCTACAGTATGAAATATACAAATGAGCTTTCGCCCAGCAAGTACAAACATATCTCACAAAACATTCAAACCTCTTAAAAACATGCCAATCATTATGTAATTTATGCATGAACCATTTATGATCGATTTGAATGTCTTATGCTTCATTATGGACTTAATCTTGAACTTATTTTCTTGTCTTAACATTTGGGCCCATAGTGTATGTACCAAAAGCGCGCAGCCTCCAGACAAAGTTAGGGTTTGCAAGGCCCTAACAGTTCTGGGAATCATAAACTTGACCCTCACGCATCAACGAGAGGTTAATAATCATAACTTGACTTGAACATGTATCCTCCTCGATCACGGGAGGTTGGTACGACACCTTGCTTGACTTGGTTTAGGCTTAGTCTTGTATATTCCAAGACTAAGAATCTTTAATTGTGATCTTATTAGTCATGGTGCACATGTGACATGGACATGGCATAACCATAAATCATGGCATAACTTGGCATATCATGACTCGACATGGCATGACTTATCATGATTTAGCATGGTATGACATAACATACTTAACATAGCATGACTTAGCATAACTTCTCATGGCATAACATGTCATAGCATAACTTAGCATATCATAGCATGTCATCACATATCATAGCATGACTTAGCATAACATAGCATGTATACTTGAAAATAGTATTTACTATTTTCCATACTGTATGTGAGGTTTGTACTTGCTTGTTATGCTATATATTAGGTTTCGTTGCTCCGGCTCAGGTTGCAACAGCATGTTACTTTCTGCTATTAAAAAGAACATAGGATAAGGATCCTATAAAATGTTGGTGACCTATCCAACATTCCTGAGAAAACCTAGTTATATGTCCCCCATACATGTCTTGACCATTTGCTAGGTTACTAATTTTAACCCTAGGGTTTATGGTCAACCATACTTGATTCATCACTTGTTAGGTTACTTGAAGTAACCTTGGGTACTAAACCCAAGCATACATGAATAGTATTAAGTTACTATTCCTACCATCGGGCCTAAGTCTAGTAACTGGGGTATCCTACCCGGTTACTATTGGTCATTATCTTATTACCAAATTTTAAGATGACTTAGAGTCCAAAACTTGTTTTTCTCTTTGCTTTGGAAAAACTAGGTTTTCTTTGTTCATTTCTCTCTTTTTTTTTTTTTTTTTTTAATAATAAAAACTCTTGTTCAACTTTGAAAAATTGTAATTCTTTGAGAGAGGTTTGTAAAAATTATTAACTATTGGAAACTGCCTTTGGAACAGTTCCATGCTGCCAATTATCTGCGTATGTGCAGGAATGCCCTTTTCCTGCACTGTTTTGAAAATTAGGTTTTAACTTTAAAATCTATTTAGAATTTGAAAAATATTTCTTCATGAAAGTTTTAGATCTTGAAAAATACTACAACTTTTGTTTTTTACTGAAAACTCGGTTCTGCCTTTAATTAATTCGTTTTCCTTGTTGAAGTCCCCAGGCCGTGAGCACAGGTCTGACCTACCCAGGAATTCTCAGTCTCAGATTTTAATAAAACAGAGGCATTCGAAGCCTTATTTTTGAAAACTGTACACATTATCCCTAGGAAAAACCCTTATCTACAACTTTCATGTTTTACGTTTTGCCTAATTCGGCCTCTAAGGGTCTCAAAATTGCCTTTCCAGAAAACTGGCCAGTTTTACCCGAAAACTGGCAGTTTTGTTCTTAAGTTGGTTTTACGTCCTAATACGCGCACACTACCTCAACCGGTCGCAGCCTGGGAGCCTACATCAAGCATGCAGCGGTTTCTAATGTTCCATTCCATCATCACAAATTCATAAGTCATTCATGCATTTCCATGCAAACCCTTGGGTGTGCATGCACCAAATTAGGGTTTGCATGAATTTAAGTTTGCATCACCATTCATCACATCAAACACCTAGCATGCATATTCTACCACATTCTTAACCATACTTGGGGACATATAACCATAGCATGCATCAAACATATAAACCTTAATTTCATGCAACCAAAGTATAAAATCATGCATAACTTTGTAAATAAAACCACCTAAACCATAAATTCAAGTACCAACCTAAAAATTCTAAACTAAGGCATGAAAATTAAATTGAGCTTATGCTCTTACATCCAATGCTTGAAATACACTTAAATTTCCCAAATTGAAGCTCAATTTAAAAGCTTAGGGTTAAAGGGTTTACCTCTAGGGTTTGGAATTTGGTTATCAAGCTTAGATCCCAAAAATTTTTCCCTTTTCCTTGGCTGCCACCATAACCGGTTTTTCCCCTCCAATGGGGTTCCAAAAATTCAGCCACCCTTTGCTTGTTTTTCACCAAAAATCCGGTCACCCTTGGACTTCCCTTCCTCACTTTTTCTTTCCCTTTTCTCCTCCCCCACAACCGGCCTCCTAGCCCTAATGGGGTACTAAAAATTTTCAACCTTTGGCTTGTGGTTCTACAAAATCCGACCACCCTACTAGCTTGCTCTAGGGTTCTATTTTTTTTTTTTTTGGCTTAAGTTTGGTTTTGAGAGGGAGAGTGTGAGAGGAAAATTTGCAAGAGTTTGGCTAGATTTTCCCAATTTTTTTGACTAAAAAATCCGCCCCCCCCCTGGGTATTTATAGGTGAAAATTAAATTAATTTTGGATTTATTTTTAATCCAAAATTTGCTTAAAAACCCTTGAAGCAAAAATAATTGCACAAAAATTTGTTAAAAAGCCCTCCAAGTGGCCGGCCATTTTGATGCTAGGTGGCAAGGATTTTATTTCTTTCCACAAAATTTTTTCTTTAATTCAAAAATGATGTCATAATTCCAAGCTTGGGTGATGTCATCATAAGGCCTCGTTTGGCTTGTTCCTTAATATGCAGTCCACTTTTAAGCTAACACAGATATTTCCATTACTGTGCTTACTAATACACAGTATAGTTCAGTACCGTTATACTGAACTGTAGTCCAAAATTTATCTGTGTATAGTCGGACTGTATAAAAATTTTTCTTTTTACTCAAAGCCATTTGGCCCTTAATACCCTAATTTAGGTGCTTGATTTTTCTATGATGGTTTTAAATCTTAATTATGCTATCTTATCCGTAAATATGGTTTTCACAGTATATTTCCCATACTGCTTATCATATCACAGTACCGTCTTATATTTGACCTCTTTGGTCAACCTTTGACTTTTTCGGTCAAACTTTGACAAACATGAATTCATGAAATTTCGTCATGCCTTTTTCCTTAAAAGGCCTATTATGGATTCTCGTGACTAATTTATCGAGAACTCAACCCTATGCTGATAAAATTATAAATTTTGTATTGATATTCATAATTTTCATAAAATATCACATAAACACATGGTACGAACTTAGATTTCTTATGTATAAGAAAATCATGAGTCCGTAAAAATTTTGGTCATTACAAAAACTCTCTACTCCATCCCACTTGCAGACTCTCTCTCTCCTCATTTTCTCTGTTTCTCCACCGACGATCCACAGATCGCGATCCACAGTTCTCTCTCTTGAACTCACAGATTGTGACTCCTCTCTCTCTGCTCCTTTCTCCCTCGATCTGACATCGGAGCTCATATCCTTAGATACCGGAGATCACTCGAAGTCCTCTGACACCATCTCCGGAAGAGGTTGGGATCATCATCAATGGAGGCACCAATGGAATAGTGCACTGGAGATCCCGCAGATTTGACGAAATCAGCACGATGAGTGTTGTAACTTACCCTGCTCCCAATGAAGATCTCGTTACTTCGGTAATCTCAGAAAACTCTATCGTTGTGGTGACTGGTGGCGATGTTGGGAGAAGCGAAGGTGTTAAGCTTCACGCCGTCGGGTGATTTGATCATATATACAGGATCTCCTTCCTGTGAGCTCCGGTGCCGGTGGTAACTCACACCGCAAGCTATGTGATTGATGTTCGTTATTTCTGTTTTCGTTTTGAGCAACATGCCCTCAGAGGTCAGTGAGGTGGTAGCCGGAACTCTCTCTCTTCGTCGTCATATCTCTCTCGTCTTCCTCCCAACATTGAAGATCGGACCAGATCATCCTCAATGAATGCCTTGGCGTAGGAGAAGGTGCAATCATAGACTAATCAAAGAAGGTGCAGATCTTGTTGGAAAAAATGATTTTAAATCATTTTGAGGAGTCATTTTGAGATCCAAATTTGAGTGGGACCTACTTAGTAAAAATAACGAGTCTTGGTGGATTTACATTGTCCGTCACGAGGAGATCGAAATCGTATATTTATATGCTTAAAATAGTATTCAGGTGAATGAGAAATTGATGCTCAAATGTGCCCAATGGAATATAATTTTGTTGAAAAATTGTTTATTAATGTGGAGTCCCACATTGCTTAGACATAAAGACTTGATGGACTTTATAAGAATTTGCACTTCTAGACTTGGGTAAGATGGTGTGCGTAAGAGGTTCTCTCACGCACAGGGGGTGCAAATCACCACCCCGATGGGTTAGAGGCCCAATGTGGGTGACCCGAATGTCGGTCTGTCAAACTTGCCTTCGCACGGGTTTCGTTTTGCAAATTTTTATTAGCTCTTTACAACATAAATATGAATTTATTTTTATTTTTTAAATAAATTCAGAATACCAACAGCCATCTGTTGATATTCCAGGGCTTTAGTGTGCATGTTTAATATGAGCATTAGTGGATGATTAATCCAGAATTAGTCAACCAAACTTTTTATGGACTCATGATTTTCTTAGATATAAAGAAAATCTAAGTCTGTACTATGTATGTCAATATGAAATGTATGATCTGATTTATTAGAATATGTTTATGTTCTTATAAGCTATGAGACTCAATGACTGTTTATTAAGTCGGGTATAAGGCCTTATGGTGAAAAGGCATAATCATGATTTATGGTTTTGTTCTGGCCTATGTATGAGCAGGATAACTCATGACTTGACTAAGACGGTACTGCAGTATAATAAACAGTATTGAAATTATACTGTGGCCGACCGTCATTACGGATGCAGAATTGAGAATAAGGATTGAGATCACTTTTGAATAATTAGGAATAATATTTGGAGCACGGAAGACTAAGTAGCTTCAAGTCCTAAGAAAAACCTATACGCGGTCCAGTTTAGTGCAAATGAATTTTGGACTGCAGTTCAGTATTACTATATTGTTGATAGTTAAAACAGTATTTGTACTATCTGGATTATTAAGGAAATAAATTGCATATTAAGAGGGAGTGCCAAACATGACCCTACTTGGAGGCCAAGTCATCATAGATAATTATATAATTTTGGGAATTTTTGATACTATGGAAAACATTAAGTAGATAAACATGAAAGGATTTTTTGGTTCAACCCTCCACATGGCCGCCCAATATGGAGACTTGGAAGGCAAAAATTTTGTAATTAAGACCAATTATGTAATTCAATGAGAATTTTTAAAAAAATAATAATTGTGAAAAATTTAGAATTTCCACCTATATATAGGGGTGGATGGTAGAAACTTGAACAATTTAGTTAGTCTCTCATACTTTTAGTTCACTTCTCAACTTTTCCTCTCTAATCCTTAGGGAAAAAAAAAATAAAGAAAGAAAGAGTAAGAAAGGCAAGAGTGGCCGGTTGTGTGGTGGAGGGTGTAGAGCAAAAATTTCTCTCATCCAACGTCTAGAAGCAATCTTTTCAAGCTCTAGAGGTATAATCCTAATCCCTTAACCCAGATTTTCATTAAGTTTGATTTGAGAAATTTATGTGTATTTTAAGATTATGGGTCATATGAGTATAAGCTCATGTTCTTTTATTTTTTTATATTATGGTCTTTTATGGTTGAATCATGCTTGATCTATGTTTAGGTTAACATGGGTTGCTAGCTCTAAGCATGAGTTTGATTTTATGTTCTATGATAAGTTTTAAGATTATATGCATGTTATTATGCTTCCACATGTTCAAGTATGAAGATTTGATGTGTGATAGTTATGTGAATGTTATGTGTATGTTGATTAAGAAATTAACCTAAAAACACAAGTTGGTAAATAAGTAAGTTATCACTATTGTGAGAACATGAGATAAGTGTATGTTTGAATGTTAAGAATGAATCTGACGCACTGCATGTTAATGTAGGCTCATGGCTTCAACCGTTTATGGAAGGGGGTATGAATTTTTAAACGAAAACCAACTAAATACAAACTACCGGTTTTTGAAAATAAATTGGACAGTTTTCTGGAAACCCAATTTTGAACCCCTTATAGGCCTAATTTGAAAAAATTTATAACTGTAAACTTGTAGAACACTAAAAATCCTAGGGGGTAGTGTAAACAGTTTTTGAAAAAAGGCTCCATAGGCCTCTATTTTTATCAATTTTCAAAACTGTTCAGTCCAGACACTATACACAGTCAGTATCTTTTAAAAGGAAAAACGGGCAAGTTAAAGATAGATTTAAGTTTTGGACAACAAATGGAAGTTGTAGCTTTTGACGAGATCTACAACTTTTGTGTAGAAAACTTTTCCAAATTCTAAACCAATTTAAAGATAAAATTGGATTTTCAAAATTATGTATGGTATAGGAAATTCCTGCACACGTACTTTCAACCAAATTAAAAGGTTGTTTTCAAACGAAGTTTTCAAGGTTTTACAATTTTATGACCCCTATTAAAAAGGAATTATGACGTAAAAAAAATAGTTTAAAATGTTTAAATCCATTTGAAATTTCGTAAGTGATTTTTAAAAGGCAATCTCAAATATTAAATCAAGATAATACTTGATTTATGAAGATAAGGTATTTTCCAAGTGAATAAAGTATTTTCTAAGACAACAAGGTTTTTGAATCAAGTGATTAAAATAAATAAGTCAAAGTTACTTATGAATATAAGTAACAATTCTATGACGGATGGTAGTCGGTTTGGAGACCGACTTATTCGATGAACATGTTATGGTTTGTAATAAGGTAAAATGATTCTTACGTACTATTTGGAAACATGAATATAACTTCTTGTTGTGCCCTGTTGGATCGATAAACCAAGAGCATAAGACAACTTGTAAGTACAACCCCGCCTACAGCATAAGCAAAAATATTTTTACCGCTTTGCATGTTTTTCAAAGCTCATGCATTAATGTATGTGATGTATATGTTTTATTATTGTGGCATCATGAAAGCATGCTCACTAATAATAATTCACATGACAAAAACAAGACCAAGTTTTTAAGTATGAAACAATAAAGATTTAAATTTTCAAGTATGAAACAGTTATGATTCAAGTTTTCAAGTATGTTCAAAACAAGAATAAGTTTTTAAGTATTAAAGCAAGCAAGTTTTCTCATATCGTACCGACCTGCCACGAGGGCGGGTCTGGTCCATGGTTTGAGTTGGATTAGACTGGCCGCCCCAACTACTTCATGACTGCGCATCACGGTACGTACACTCATGTTATGTAAAGGGCTCAAAAATATGCTAACATAAGAAAGCATAATTGATTTTCTTAAGAAAGCATAGTTGATTCATGCATTATTTATTAAGATTGTTTTGTGGGAAAAAGAAGTTGTACTTGCTTGGCAAAAGCTCATAACTTATATTTTTGCTGTAGATAAGCAGCCTACCGATAATACATGATACAAGACTGTGGAGAATGGCACGGCAGGCTATGAAAACTTTTGGATGGACACCGCTACGTGTTTTATAAAATATGTTTGCGTTATGTTATGATAATTCGATGGTTCAGATGTTTAGTATTTAGTATGAATTGTAAGATGTGTTAAATGAGTTTGAAAACTTAATACTTTAATAAGTGTATATAGATATATATATATATATATATATGCAAAGTTTTAAGTTTGAGTTTTAAAGTGACTTAAAAAAATAAAATTTCGGTATTTTTACAAGAAGAAGAGTAAGTTTAAGTATATTTAAGTAAGAATTAGCGGTCACCTAAGGTGGTCGTCACATTTAGTGTGCATGTTTAATATGCAGTTTAATATAAGCGTTAGTGGATAATTAATCCAGAATTAATCAAAAGATTGATCTGAAGATGAATGGTTATAACCTAAGGCATTATTCACATTAATCCCAGGTTAATTTCAGATTAAAATCTAATCAATCTAAGTTTGTAACACCTCTTTTTGAAGCCTATAAAAGGAGGCCTCCACAAGAATGTTGAAACCACACTTGAACACACAATACAAGTTCTTTGTTCTCTCTTGTTTTCTTTGTTCTTGGGCATTTTCTCTTGTAGTCGGTTCTTGTGGTTTTTGGTGATAAAGGGAAGGCTTTGGTTTCAAGTTCGCTGGAAGCGGTTTTCGATCGTGCTAGACTATTGTTGCTCGTCATTGTATCCTAAGAGACAGAAGTCTGTTGAAACCTTATGCATTTACCGGAGGGGGGGAATATGTTTTAAAGAAAGCGTGTCTCACGTGCTTCAATTATCTTCTTCTTTGTGTTGTTTCATTCAAGTTAAGGTTGAATTTCAGTTGTAACAATTTTTTCTTATATCGTACTTGTTCACTTGGTCATTGTTTATGCTCCATTATTTTCTAACAATCTTAAAACAAAATTGCTCCACAGACGACTAACAGGTTGTTCAAATTCGGGAAGGAATTGCTAACTTTTTTTTTTGCTGCAATTTGTGTTTATATTATATTTATATATATGTTTAGTTCAATTTTTTGGAAAACATTTATATAAAACATTAAAGATATTTACAAAATTTTGCAGTTTGATTTCAAAACGTTATTGGTTAGTTTTGCATAAATATTTATGTGTTATACATATTTATATCTACTATGTTAATTTGTTATATGTATTTATAGCTTTCTTTAATTGGCTTTGGTGTCATACTATTTATTTGTCATATATATATATATATATTGGTAATTAGTTTGGTTTTAATATTTGGCTTGTTTTCAGAAATGGCCGGAAACATGAAAATTATACCAATTGAGAATCCATCCGTGACACCTGAGCCATCACCCCGGGCAGCATCGTCTTCTTCAACGCAGCCTTTGGCGGTTTCAGTTCCCGTGAATCACAATGAGAAACTGAAAAAATTCACCGGACTGAACTTTAAGACTTGGCAACAAAAGATGTTGTTTTATTTGACCACTTTGAATATTGCGTGATTCCTAAAAGAGGATCCTCCTACTATTAGAGAGGATGTGACAGATGCTCAAGTATTGTATGCTTTTGGTGCTTAAAAGCATCCTGATTTCCTGTGTCAGAATTATGTTCTGAATGGCTTATCTGATTCACTCTATAATGTGTATGGCAGGAAGAAATCAGCCAAGGAACTGTGGGAGTCCTTGGATCATAAGTACAAGTCAGAAGATGCTGGTGCTAAAAATTTCTTGGTGGGTCAGTTCATGAACTTTAAGATGGTGGATTCCAAGACTATCATCAGTTAAGTTCAAGAGCTTCAATTAATCATTCACGGAATTCATACTGATGGAATGGTTATTAATGAGTCTTTTTAGGTAGCGGCAATTATAGAGAAGCTACCCTCTGTGTGGAAAGACTTCAAGAACTATTTGAAGCACAAGAGAAAGGAAATGAATGTGGAAGACCTCATTGTGAGATTTTGCATCAAAGAGGATAATAGAGGCTTGGAGAATAAGCTCTCCAACAATATTTTTGCCAATTCCGCTAAGGCTAATATGGTAGAGCATGGTCAAAGCTCCAAGAATAAGAAGTTCAACAAGTCGGGGTCCAAACTAAGACCTAAAGGTGGAGTTTCTAAGAAACAGAAATTCCAAGGAAAGTGTTTCAATTGTGACAAAGTGGGTCACAAGTTGGCGGATTGTATATTGTGAAAAAGAAACAAGAAGAAAGAGGCCAACATGGTGGACGTCATCGCCCAAGAGGAGTCTGACATCAATCTTTCAACTGTGATTTCTGAAGTCAACATGATGGACTCCAACCCAAAGGAGTGGTGGCTAGATACTTATATCTGTTCTGATAGAGCTACATTTGCTGACCTAGTACCATTGGAAACTGGGGAGAAGCTATTCATAGGCAATTCTGCAACTTTTGAGATCAAGGTTCAATGGACCGTATTCCTGAAGATGACGTCCGGAAGGAAGTGAAGCTGCACAATGTGCTGTATGTGTCTGATATCCGGAAGAATCTTATTTCTCGAACAATGACGAGCTTACACGGCTTCAAGATGGTTTTTGAGGCCCAGAAAATAGTTTTGTCCAAATATGGAATGTATGTAGAGAAGGATTATGTGAAAGATGGGATGTGAAAAATGAATGTAATTGTTGTTAAACCCAAATTCATTAATAAGAACAAAAAGTCTTTCGTTTATATGCTTGAGTCTTCTAACTTATGGCATGGTAGACTAGAACATGTTAATTTTGATACATTGCGTAGATTAATTAACTTGGATCATATACTCGCATTTGAAATTGATTCAAACATAAGTGTGAAACTTGTGTAGAGGCAAAACAAACAAGGTCATCATTTCAAACGATTGAAAGGAATACTAAACCACTTGAACCACTTGAATTAATTCATAGCGATGTTTGTAACTTAAAGTTTGTTCAAATAAGAGGTGGTAACAAGTATTTTATCACTTTCATCGATGATAGCACAAAATATTGTTATGTATATTTTCTTTAAAGCAAGGATAAGGCTATAAAGAAATTTGTTCTTTATGAGCAAGACGTTGAGAATTAACTTAATAAAAAAAAATTAAGATGGTAAGAAGTGACCGTGATAGTGAATATATGGAACCATTTAGTGAATTTTGTGCGCAACATGGTATTATTTATGAGGTCACGCCACCTTATTCTCCTCAATCAAATAGTGTGGTTGAATGGAAAAATCGTACCTTAAAGGATATGATGAATGCAATATTGTTAAGTTCTAGATTACCACGGAACATGTGAGGGGAAGCCATTTTATCGCCAAACTACCTTTTGAATAAGGTTCCCTAAAAGAAAGAAGATAAAACCTCATACGAATTATGGAAAGGAAAGAAGCCTTCCTACAAATACTTGAGAGCATGGGGATGTCTTGCCAAACTGTTGGTACTGATGAGGACATCAAGGCTGCAAGTAATACTCACGAACTAATTCAAGTTCTAGTTGGTCCGATGACGAGAGCTCGAGCTAAAAGATTCAAAAAAAAGCTGAATAACTTAGTCTGGAGAGTTCTACAACAAGAAGAAAGTGTGTTCACTACTAATGGTGAACAAAGACTGATTTTACTCATCAAAGTTGATTCGAAAGAGATCCAAGGCTGATGTGGACATTTGTTTTCCAACAAAGAATCAAATCAAGATTACGTTTTCAAGTTTCAAAAAGTTTAAGATTCAAAACAAGATTCAAGAAGTTTAGAAGATCTGATCAAGATTTGATTTCTTTGTAATCTTATTTTAGTCTTAAGTTTTAGTTTAAAATTTAAATTTAAATCTGATTTAAGTATTTTTGTTTAGATAAATCAGACTCCTAGGTTTTTTAGGCATGTTTATTTTTAGGGGTAGATTAGGAATTTTACAAATTGAAATTCGGCTATATAAGGCTGATTTTCATACCACAAAGGAAGTAATACAAATAGGAACCACTTGAAACATAGAAACATCATCTAAAACATTACAAGCAAGACTAGTTAGTTCCTATGTCTTTATGATTGTAATTTTAGAAAAGAATTTATGATAAATAAGTAAGATTTTTGGTTCTCTTCCGATGTCTCTCTCTTAAATCCTTCATTCTTCTCATTAGGGTTTATTTCTATCTTTCTATCTTTTTTATTTTTTTTGTTAATTTGGGGCGGAGGGATTCGATTTATATTATCTTATTGATTATCTCTCTCTCTCTTTGTAACTTTGATTGACTAATTGTAGTCAGTCAGCGTTCTCTTTATTGTATTCGACTTTGTTTTTTTTTTTTTTTTTTCTAATAAGATATATTTATGCAATCATTACTAAGATTTAGTTTGTAATTGTTTGGAATTTGATTTTTTTTTTTTTTTTTTGAAGTTGTTTAGAATTTGATTTGTTTTTTCACACTTTTGATTTTGCTATAAATTTATGGTGAATTTATACTTTTTTTTTAAATCTAAGGTGTGTTATTGTTTGGTATTTAGCATTATTACTCTCAAATTTGTCACATGTAGCAATTTTTCCTCTCAAAATTTTAATTTTGATAATTTACTCTTGAACTTTCTAATTTATTGCAATATAACCCACTTAGATTAAATTCGTATCAAATTGGTAATGAAAAGACCGGGTACCCCTCATGTTAAGACGGAAAACCTCATTTCTGATCATTTTTGTTTTTCAAATCTAACACAAACCTTAATTACAATATTCATTTTAATGTAAAGTTAACAAAACGATGCATATTGCAATTATTTAATGAAAAGACCGGGTACCCCTTCTGTCAATATGGAAAACCTCATTTCCGATCATTTATTTTTCAAATCTAACACATACCATAATTCCAATCTTTAGTTTGATGTAAAATTAACAAAACGATGTATATTGTAATTATTTAGAAAGTTCAGCAGGTAAATTATCAAGATTAAAAGTTTAGAGGACAAGTTGCCAAATGATAACAAGTTTAAGGGATATGTAACGACCCGACTTTTCTGATAATTAACTAACTTACTTATTCTTAGTTAATAAAGTCTTAATACTTATTTATGTTTGATTTCAAAAATGCTGAACTCTTTTTTTTTTTTTTTTCATTTTTAAAAACAAATCATACTCGTACTTAAGAGTTTTATAAACTAAATATTTAACTGAGGAAATTTAAATTTCTAAATAATAAATATTAAATTCAAATTCGTACTTAGATAGTAATAAAAAAGCTATAATGTCATGTGAGTTAAAACAAAAAACCTTAAAGTTTTTAAATACTCCTATTAGTTTAGTAGTATTGAAATATTGAAAACATAGTTTTAAAGATAATCGATACAAAATAATTTAAGAAGTCTAAATGTGAAAATTAATTTTTTGATGGTATCCCACTCCCTTCCTTCATCACTTCTGCACTGCTTCACCAGTCTAGAAAACATCTAAGTAGTGGGCTGCTTACCCGCATTACCTAAAGTACGAATACATATATATGAGCTTTCGCTCAGCAAGTACAAACTATATCTCACAAAATATTTTCATAAAATCATATAATCACATGTCACAACATGAATGTTTAAAAATATATGTGACCTGTGTGTATTCAATTATGATTCATTATATATATGTCTTGTCTACTTAAAGGCCTATATATCGTACCCATATGTGCGCAGCCTATAGGGAGTTAGGGGAGCGACCCACCAATAACCTCCAAGGTCATAACTTATAACTTTCGTTCTTATCATACCATCTCACTAATTGGAGGTTGGTACAACACTTAATCATACTTTTTGTTAGCCTCATTCTTATTAATTGTGACAGTGTGTAGATTTACATGTCATTATGTATTTATTATTATGACATAAATATTTATGAGGCATGTCAATCATAATAAACATGAGAAATATGCACGTAAATTGCTTAATCAAAGCAATACATATAACTCATATATAAACTCATTACATCATCAAGGTAAATCTTATCAAACATAAAACATCAAAAAAAAAAAAAAAAAATTTGTTTCATGCTGTAGGTGAGATTTGTACTTAATTTTCGTATGTGCTTAATCTTCCAGAGTTGTACCTCCTACTACGCAAGTTTGGAATATTATCCTAATTTAATAATACCTCATTTATAGAGAGAATCATAGTTATATTATTTTATTTATTTATTTATTTTTTATAAATTATGGTAGCTTAATTTACTTGTATCATACTTAACCTTAATAATTAATTCATATTAATTATTAAGAGCTAAATTTATATTACTTAAATATTCTTTCTCATATAATAATTATCAATTATTAATTCTCATATTAATAATTAATAATTAGATTATACTAATAATTAATAATTATATTAATCTCTATTTAATTATCCATGATTATATTAATAATTGTATCAATAATTAATGATTAATTAATCTCTAATTAATCATATATTTTAACTATGTGGTTACTCAACATAATAACCTTGCTTACACAACTAATTATCATTTCTTAACTCTTATATTTAATTAATTAATAATTAATTAATTATTTTAATTAATTACTAATTAACTTTACTAACATTATTATACTTTGTTCTATTTTTGTTAATTTATTAGTTTCTTAATTCGTTTCCTAATTAATTAATCAAGCTACATCACCTTAGTGACTAAGAGTCACCTAAGTGTATACTCTTAAGCGGGTTTTCTTTTATGAATTATTGGGCTTCTAAGGCCCACTTTCACTAGTTGTTCACATTAAATTGGGCTAAAATAGTCTCTTAGTGTATGTCTAGTAATCCTCTAGTTTACTCTGTCTTGGCCCATCTAAAAACTTATGATTCAACTTTATAAGGTTATGGTGTTTTGACATTTAGTTAATCATACCCTTAATACCAACTCATTTCATCAATAAATATGTCAATGTATTATGATTTATCCTTATGTCACATTTTAATGTTTAGGCGTTTTGTCGGTATTAGATCTTAACTTGTAAGATTTATTTAAATTTAAGTATAATCCCGTTTTGGACATTTGATGACTCATTAGAAAGCTTGAAATATCTAGTTTCTGTCCTTATAATTTTTTTTCCAAGATTTTAAGGGTTTCAAACATTAATATGGACATTTTCCTAAGTGTCTCATAGTAAAATATCAGTTTACTAGATTATAATATAATATTATGCGATTTATTAAAATTTATGTACATATCCCTTTTAAACGTATGATAACTCATTTCAAAGATTGAGATGTCTACATTATAGCCATAAAGTTATTTTAGTGTTTGAGTGTTTCATACCGTATACTTAAGTTTGGTTACTATTGATTTCATGAATGTACCATATGTCCAAATTTATGGGTAAATTTAGACAAATCATAACAATTTACTTACAAGTTCAAATAAGGGAAAAGATATGTCATTGGAAAGCTTACGGTGTCTAGGTCATACACTAAAAATATTTTTTCAAAACATTATGGTTTACTAACTCAAAACTTACAGAACCCATAACTGGTATAGGGTTCTAACAAAACCTTTCAGTTTGTAGTCTTAAATTTTAAAATTCACTAAAAATTGCATATTTATGCGTTCAAGGTGTATGATATCTTGTTGGAAAGATTAAAGAATCTAGTTTTTAGATCTATAATGTAAAATCAAAAATTTTAAGTTTAGCCAATCCAGAATTTAGAAAACCCGTGGTTATGTCAGAGCTTCAAAGAAATTTCAGTTTTACATGCTAGATTGTAAAAATCATAATAAATAACATACAAGTCCAAATGATGCTCAAGATAACTCGTTGGAAAGATTAAGATGTCTAGTTTATAGATCCATCATCTATAGTATCATTAAGAATATGTATTTTTTTAAAATAACAATATAAGCAACTGCAGTCTACAAAATAAACAAAAATGAGGTTTAGAGCCACAAACTTGTACTAGTTACTAAACTAGCTATACAAACTCATTTCAATCCAACCAAAAGCTCAAAGTATAAAACCTTAAACCTAAAACCATGCCATGGTCATTAGTTTTCATGTCAAATATTTATTTTCATGAAATGAACATTTTTCATGCTCTAGGTTTTGTAGAAAAACTACATTTTTTTCGTCTAGGAAAAATCCAACCGACTTAACCTATTTAGTGGAGAGAGATTGTTATACTTCTTGGTGGAGCCTTGTTTAGACCTTGAAAGCCTCCCTTGTACACACCCAACCTATTAAGAATAAATACTTAGCACAAAGCTCTTGAACTTGAACACAACATTTTTTTTTTTCTTTGCAGAACACAAGGAATAAATACATTTCTTACCTCTAGATGACTTAGTATCTTTGTGGGGTTGTGTGCTAGCTTGGGGGGTGTGTGAGAATGGTTGAAATTTGGTGACTTTTGAGGAGAGAAAATCAAAGGAATAGGGGGTGGTTTTGTAGTGGAAAACGGAGAGAAAAATGTGGTTTTTGGTTGGTAAAAGGCACTAGGTGTTAGGGTTCCATTCTAAACCTTTTATAGGAAAACTCTTGGGTATTTTGAACAATTTTTAAACCCATATTCAGAAGAAAAAACGTTTTCCCCAAGCCTTGCATGTGTATGTGGTGATTTGAATCCCTTTTGACCAACTAAGGACCACTTATGACATGTACTAGTATTTACATGTCCTAGTGTGTCATATTTTTCCTTCTTTGTGCATGCAATCTCTTGGAGACTTGGGCATGCTTGGTATCTTGCCAAAACTTGTATCAAGCCTCTTAAATTCTTGGCTCCAAAATGCCAAAACCGATCCCCCTTGTATGGTATCCAATGTTGGGCTATCTTCTCTGTTTTGGTCCCTTGGATCAAACCACCATTGATTTATTTCCTAATCTCCACCATTGTTCTAAAGCTAGATTTTCTACACTAAAATGTTGACAATGTGACGCCCCGACTTCCCAAGCCAGGTCGACACCATGCATACTTGTTCTTTACTTGAAAATTTGAGATAAATTTTTTTTTTTTTTTAAAAACATATTCACATAAGTTATCTTGTAGAGAAAAACTTGTCATACATACAGACTATACTGAAAGTATCTTCTCGTGTCTTCAAACTTCATACATATAACAAAATATAATTTACTTTTGAAATATTAACATATTTTTTGAAAATTAGATGCGGAAAATTATGTGTAGTGGTATCCCACACCGCCCTTCACCCGTCGCATCGTCCGCATAGCCCACCACTTAAGCTGCAGGCTTCTTACCTACAGTATGAAATATAAGAGCGAGCTTTCGCCCAGCAAGTTCAAACATAATCTCACAAAATATTTCAAACATCTTTAAAAAGAAACACGCCAATCATCACGAAACTCATGCATGAACCATTTATGATTGATTGAATGTCTTATGTTTCATTATAGACTCAATCTTTATTATCTTGTCTCAATATGTGGGCCCATAGTGTACGTACCAAAAGCGCGTAGCCTCCAGACAAAGCTAGGGTTTGCAAGGCCCTAATAGTTCTGGGAATTAAACTGAACCCTTCACGATCACGGAAGGTAAATATCACAACTGAAACCTGTAGCCTCCACGATCACGGGAGGTTGGTACGACACCTTACTTGTCTCATCTTACCATGTGGTTTAACATTAGTGAACATGCATCATGATGTCACTATGTCATATCATACTCAACATTTGCCATAACATGGCCTTCTTGAAAACATGGCATTTCTGAAACCATGACATTTTTTGAAAACATGGCATTTCTGAAAACATGACATTTCTGAAACCATGGTATTTTTGTAAACATGGCATAACATGTCATAACATAACTTAGCACATCATAGCATAACATCACACATTATGGCATCACATATCATAGCATAACATAGCATGTATACTTGAAAATATAGTATACTTGAAAATAGTTTTTACTATTTTCATACTGTAGGTGAGGTCCGATACTTGCCTTGTTTACTATGTCCACTACTGTGCCGCTCCACGTCGGGATACAATAGCAGACTATCCCCTGTTATAATAAAGGACATAGGTAAGGGTCTCTAGTCATAACCATAAAATGTTGATGACCTAACCAACATACATACATAGTCTTAGTTGTATGTCCCCATTACTAGATATCTTACTGGGTTACAAATAGTAACCCTATTATTTTAAAAACAATCAAATATGGATTAATTTTTAAGAGGTTACGTTGGATAACCTCATGTGCTAAACCTTTATACATACCGTTAGGGTTAGGTTACCTTCCTAACCTTGGGCTTTATTCTTGTCCATAATTATTGGGTTACCTCAATTAACCCTATATCTTAGCCCAATTTTATTAATTTTGGTATCCTTTGGGGTTATCTTGACTAACCCTTAAGGTTAATTGTAGTCAAACTCTTAGTCAACTAAAGTCAACCCTATATGGGTCAAACTTGAGCTTTAGGCTTTGGCCCAGTAACTCGGATATCACTTCCGGTTATTACCCGTAATCATCTTGCTTACCTAATTTGGTTTAAAAATCCATTGTCCATTTCTTTGGAAACTTGGTTAAATTAATTTCAAAAATCATTTACTTAACTCATAAAAATTCATATTCTTGAAATAGATCTTTATAAAAATCATTTAGGGCTGAAAAATGCTATTGGAACAGTTTCCATAGTCAAAACAGTGGTTTTGGGGAAAGAAACAATTTTTTTCCAAACCGTTTTTAGAAAATCATGTGCAGGAATTTCTTGTTCCCTACACAGTTTTTATAAAACCGTGTCAGTTTAAAAATCCATTCCGATTTTGAAAAAGTTTCCTTCACAAAAGTTCTAGCTCTCGAAAAATCCTAAAACTTTGGTGTTTTACGAAAAATTCAATTCGGACTCTAACAGGTTCATATTGCCGTTTGAACTCTCCTGATCGTGCACAAATCCTGGGCACGGATCAGGCTCGGTTTTTGGTGAAAACGAAGGCCATTGGAGCCTTATTTTGGAAATTCGTCCTCGTTTCCCTCTAGGAAAAATCATTTTCTACAACTTTTATGTTTTATGTTTTTCCCAATTCGGCCTCCAAAGGCCTCAAATTTCACTTTTTACAAAACTGGGCAGTTCACATCCGAACTGGCAGTTTTGTTCTTATTTTCATTTTACGTCCCATTTCGCGCAAACTACCTCAACCGAACTTGCGGGAGCCTAGATAGCAAGCATGCAGCGTATTCTAACATTCCTTACCATCATTACATAAACATTCATCACATCAAACACTTAGTGTGCATAACCAAGCACAACTTAAACATATTTAGGGACATATAACTTATCAAACACCTAGCATGCGATTCTAGAACCGGCTTGCACATAAAAAAAATAGGGGGCATACTATTCATCATCCATCTAGCATGCAACCCTAGTCATCAACTCAACATAAGCACAATTAAAGCTCATAACAAATATAAACATCAAACCACCCCTTAATACCTAATCAAGCACCACCTAAAGCAATAAAATAACTTTGAGCTTATGCTCTTACATTTTTCAACTTGAAATACAAATAAATTTCAAATTGAAAGCTCAATGGAAAGGGTTTAGGGTTTAGGGATGATTACCTTGATTAACCCCAAATTTTAGGGTTAGGGTTTGGCTTTTTAAAATTTCCTCCCACCTTGGCTCCAATAACCGGTTCCTTCACCAAGATTTTGCACCAAAATTTTAGTTGATCCCTTGGTATTTTCTTGAATCAAAGTCAACCAAAATCCAAACAACATTTTTCCTTACCTTCTCCCCAAAACCGCCGGCCTCTAGGCTAGGAAAAGCACCAAAAATTTCAAAAAAACCTTTACTTGATGAGGTAGAGGAAAATCAACCACTAACCCACTATTTTCCCTTGAACCACAAAATTTTTCTCTTGGTTCTTGCTCACCCTAAGATTCCGGATTTTTGAGGGAGAATTTGGCAAGAGTTTGGCTACTTTTTCCAATTTTTTTGAAGCAAAAACCGCGCCCCCCTTAAGCCTATTTATAGGTGAGATTTTGGACCTTTTTGCAAAATTTTTGGTTCACCTTTTTCTTGCAAGTCCTTGGAGCAAAACCAATTTGCACAAAATTTTGCCAATAGTCCTCCATGTGGCCGGCCATTAGAGGTGGACTTGGAGGCCAAGTTTTAATTTCTTTCCATTTTTTCCTTTAATTCATAAATGATGTCATATTTAAAGGATAAGGTGATGTCATGCCTTAGACCTTGTATGGCTATTTCCTTCAATAATCAATCCATTTTTAAGCTTCACAGATATTTTCAATACTGTGTTTACTAATACACAGTATAATTCAGTACGGTTATACTGAACTGTAGTCCAAAATCTATCTGTATATAGTTGGACTGCATAACATTTTTTTTTCTTTTTATTTAAAGTCATTTGGCCCTTAATATCTTATTTTAGGTGCTTGATTTTTCTATGGTGGTTTTAAATCTTAATTATACTATCTTGTCTGTAAAGACGGTTTTCACAGTATTTTTCCCATACTGCTTATCATATCACAGTACCGTCTTACTCTGGTCAACCTTTGACTTATTCTGGTCAAAATTTGACTTTTTGATCAAACTTTGACCATCGTAAATTCATAAAATTCCGTCATGCCTTCTTCCTTAAAAGGCCTATTATGGAGTCTCGTAATTAATTTACCGAGAACTCAACACTATACTGATAAAATTATGAATTTAATTTGTATTAGTGTTCATAATTTTCATACAATTGCACATAAACACATAGTACAAACTTTAGATTTCTTATATACAAGAAAATCATGAGTTCGTGAAAATTTTTGGATATTACAGACAATGAAATTTTTTCCATATTCTTTTATGTGCCACATAAGATTGACACAATTTAATTGTAGATTTAGCTACTAATTTATGCTTGTCGGTTTGATGACCTTTTTCGGAGACTGCCGTGGCCGTGGGGTTTGAACGTTGGCCGTTAGCTGAGCCTCGTCGGAACGAGTCAACTGTGACTCCAATCAAGCAAATTTATGAACCATCTTTTACGTAAAAAGTGACAGAACGAGACTCTTTTTTGTCGTTTTGTGTCTGTCTCTCTATCTATACATGTGTGTATATATTATATATGCATATATATATATATACACACACACACACACACACACACATGTAGGTATTTATATAAAGCGTGTTGACGACTCACTTGTATTTGACGACTCACTTTGTGATCATGTGTTAGTGTTTTTAGCTTTTAGTTTTTTTTTTTTCTCGGTTTATTTTTTTATTTTTTTATTTATGTATAAAACTAGGGCTATAAATATGGACCGCCAGTTTCAATCTTATAAATAAGGTCAGGTCAGGCCAAGAGAAGAAAAGGGAGGTTCTCAGCAACATCTGGGCGAGCAAAATATGGGCTGGTCTAGTCAGACATTTAATAAGAAATATTTTTTTAAAATATAGGGATATGGAGTGTTATAGCATAATTGATAGGATGAACGAAATTTTTTTTGAATTAATGTAGAGAATTGAAATCACAGGTGCACAAAGACATCCCAACTCGGTCGGCACCCTTTTAGCACACTTATCACTTTTCTATCCCTCTATTTTATTAAAATTAAAGAGAAAAATTACATAAGAGTTTATCTAAAGGGGAAAATAAAAAACAATCAATAAAACTACTAGACAAACGAACCTAGAAAAAGATAAAAGTTAGTAGGCAGTCTCATAGGATAAAGCCCAGACTCGCTCCTTGAGAGTGACCTACAAATATGCCTCGTTAAACTTAGGCAAAACTCAAAGGGAAAAACCTTAGAGGGAAAAAAAGTACCTATTTACCATAAGGTCGGCTAGAAACAAAGCAACTGGAGAGTCCAATAATAAAATGCAACATGAATCCCTTGATTAATTGCAAAATCTATAGCAAGGTAGCCCGGCTAAGTCTTTTGCTATGGTTGCATCACAAAATGAAGGAGCATTAAACCACCATGTAGATTGAACTATGTGAATTGCATGAGACGATAGTTTATCCGTAACGTAATTCCCTTCTTTGAAAATATGTGAGACATGATAATAGTTAGTATTCAGATAGTTGATCGCGTAAATCCAACGAGCCAAAAAGCGCCATGGTAACATTATGCTCTTTGATCTGAGAAGATTAACCACATATATTGAATCACACTCGAACCAAAGATAGTTCCAATTATATTGGATAGCGAATTCAATGGCACATATAACTCCCATAAACTCGGCTTCATATACGTTCAACACTCCAAGAGGAGTTGAGAAGCACCCTTTACAAAAACCTCTATAAGTACGGAAAATTCCCACGCAACCCTCAAGGAAAACCAATTGCAGCACCATCAGTGTTAACTTTCAGCCAATTTAGAAGAAGAGGAATCCAATGGACTTCAACAACTCATAGCGCTTTAACAAGCTTGTTAGGAACATGAAACATTTTGAGTATCAAAAGATCAGACATAATATTGTACATAGTTCCAGAATCGAGGACATTATGATAATATGCCAAAGAGAGAGCAAAAGACTGTTGAGTAGTGCAAGTCTTATCTTGAAAGATGGGTTGAATGAAAATAAATAGCTAAATTTTTTAGAAATGTTATTACCTTAATTTATATCACACACTAAGAGACTAAAATACCCCCTACTCACAACCCTAACAACTCCTTCCATTTGTCTTTCCTCTCTGTCTCCTCAGCACCAGAATTGTTTCACAGTTGCCATCACGGTAGTGAGGATGCTAAACCTCGGTCCTTCCTTCTCCCTCTTAGGTCTCCTTGACACCAACTTTTTTACCATCGTAGCTAGGACGCACGATGATGAGTACAAACATCGTAAGGCTCGAGGGTGCCTCGTGATGGCGAGAATCAAGAGGTCGACAGTGATAACTGTGATTTTGTTTAGATAATAAATCTCGTATTTGTCATGTCAATCTTTATCTATGTATTCTTGAGGTTTTTAATCCATCTAATAAATTTGTACTTATCAAATAAATCTAGTATTTATCAAGATTACATTTTTTTCTCGTAGACAAAGGATGCACATGATATTTATCAACAAATTAATTCTCCAAATTTAGTAAATATAATATCTAGTACTAGATATACATAATGTATTAATAACTAAGTGCTTAAGTACCTATATTTCGCTAAGTATAAATTATGTATTTATTAAGTTTTACCTTTGTTTACCAAAGTTTTATCTACTAGCTGAAAATAATGTTTTCACCAAAGTATTACACTAATTTAAGTTCTCAAAAACAAAGTACAAAATTGATAAACGGTAGTAAAATGTAACTAACAAGTAAGTAGAAACATTATTTTTTTTCCTCTTAAAATAAAAGATTTTGAAAATAGTATTTTCTTTTATTATATTTTACATACTTACAAAGTTTTAAAATTAAAAAGAACCCCCAAATTATTCCAAGTTCAGCCTCAGAAATCGCCTTTATCCTAGTCCTAACTCTAACCCCCAAAGTCTCAAAATTCTTCCCTACTACCACCCACACTGCAACCACTGAACTGGAACTCAAGATGGCCACCATCTTGAACTCGAGGTTGCGATCTCCTGCGGATTGCGAGATCACAATTTCCTCTCAATCTCGAAATCGCAATCTCCTATACTTTGAATTCACCTAGTGAACTTGTGACAGAGTTGGGACTTTTACTGGCAACTTGAAGATGCCAATTCGACCTCGGGCCATCGATGAACTAATGCCAAACTCTGGACTTGCAGTAAGAAAGATCAATCGCGCAATCCCGACGTTGTCGATCACACAACCCCATCCACGGAGAAGTGGCTTGCATGGGTAAAACGAAAAATGTTCTTTCAAAGAAGATGCTATTTATTTTCATTTTTTTAGAAGCCTTCTTTTCACTAAGCATTGATTACATAAATAACCCACGAATTATGCACCACAACAGCACGTGTTATGTTGGTTCCTGATTTTTTATTTTAAAAATCATACTCTCTTAAACTTATTTACTGTTATGCCAACGGTCCCTTTGTAGATATTCCGTTAAATAAAAGATTGTACAATAAGTAAACACGTTCTAATTACATAAGGTTTTTTGCATTAGTAAGATCGTATTTAAATATATTTTGGAAAGAAATTATACCTGAATCATAGATATTTTGAAAGTAAAATATACTTTAATGAAGGATATATAATGCAAACTTTACGCCATAAAACTATTTTGGTGGTACTTTCATTTTTTTTTGTAATACTGATATAGGGATCTTTTTGGTAACAATAAAAAATTCGGGGCAATGTAACACATGAAAACAAAAGTTAAGGATTAATTTTAAACTAAGAGTATGATTCATGAATCATTCTTGAAAATAACCCATTCACTAAACTTAGAGGTTTAAGTTGCCATCTACCGCTAAACTTAGAGGTTTCAATAGGTTTCAAGTATAAGATAATTGATTTTTTTATTATTTATTTATTTATTTTTTGGGTCGGGTTGAACATAATTGAATACATAGCATAACTTATTTTCACTTTGAGTATTTTATGTTGATATGTATCGTCCAATATACAAGAATGAGATATTTTCATCTTCTTACACACTCTTGACTATTATTGTCCTTACACACCTTAATCCTCATTGGATTTGATGATTATCTTCCACGTGATCAGTGTGCCCTTAATTTCTTGACATTTGTTGACTTAGGCTCTTGTGCACTCATATATAAATCTATTACAGGTCAAGATTGGATTTTCATAACGGAGCTCTATCTTGCAAACACATGAAAAGGAAAATTGAGTTTTGTAATTAATTGTCTTTATCTTCAATTCAAGAAATCTCTTGTATTTAGGTGATTTGTGTTTGTTAGTATTAGGCAATCAAAGCCATATTAACTTTCATAATTTTGTATTTAGATCTTATATTATATGGAATCTCAATATTGTTAATACTTCATAGACAAACGATGTTAAAGCTTTCTCCTATTTATAAGTTAATTACATATTACTAGTATAATAATTTACAATTAAAATAGTGAACTTTGTTTTTTCAACATTTATAACCGTTAAATAAATTATTTGTCAGTTTTATTATTGGTATATGCATGTTGTGTGGTCAACTTATATATATAACAAACTCACTCCATATTAATGTTTGACAAACATCTCCATTTCCTATGATGAAATTTTTGAAGTGGTTTCGTAGACACGTTGAGAGACAATAATTATAGAGGAAACGAGGGATAAGAGGCTCTTTTGTAGTCCATGTGGGACAATGGGTAAGTTGTTTTATGAACAAGTTTCAAATTTGCTCCTTAAACTGTGGTGTTTTTTGTAATTTACTCAATGAACTTCGAAAACTGATAAAAATACTTAATTATGAAATGGTTTTATCTTTACTCCTTTCGTCCGTTAACTATTTTTTTTTTCTTTTAAATTTTAAAAACTGGTAGAAATGCTCCATGAGCTACTCCAAGATTACCCAATAATACTGTAGACTACACAAGAATACGTACTCTACAAACATGAGTAAACCAGTGGTAAATTCATCAAAAGAAAAATTTTTCTTTTTGGTTCCTACTCTAGTTTTCCCTTATTTTGTCATATGGTTCTTTAATTTTGACTCTTATCAATATTCTCTAATTTATCAAACCATCATCAATCTTCATATTCTCTATTTGCAATAGAAACGATTTTTTTTTTTTTTGACTAATTGGCCTAAATAGTTCCTGAACACTTTTAAAGGTAACGGTTTGGTCTCTGTTATATTTTTTCTTTGTTTTTTTTTTTTTTGTCAAAATAACCCTAAACTCCTATTTTTTGTCCATTTCAGTCGTTTCCATTAAAATATGTTAAATTTTAAACGGAATCTTACTAAAATAATTATTTTATAATAGGTTGACTAAAATACCCTCCTCCCTCCCCCTCTCTCTGTTTCACCCATCCCCCTCCCCCTCTCTCTCTCGCGGTCTGGGGCCCCCCACCCCCGACTGGGTTTGATCCCCCACTCCCTCTCTCAGTTTCGCCGCCCCCCACCCTATGACTGGGTCCCCCCTCTCCTACTTTTGTACACCCCCCACCCCTGCGATCTCGTTCCCCCCCACTCCCCCCTTCTGTTTGCCCGGTCGTCATTTGCCCCCCTCCCCGCTATCTAGGTTCCCCACTATCACCGTCATTCGCCCCAGCCCCCTTCTATAATCTAGGTTCCCCCCCCCCCCCCCCCCCCCCCCCCCCCAACTCCCTCCCTTGGTTTATCCCCCCTTTTGAGAGAGAGAGAGATTTTTGGATCTTCAAATTCGCATATTTTCACCTTGTTGATTTTTTTTTTTTTCAATCAATACGAAGCAGATGCTTGAGTTCTCTGGTGGCGCTGTCATTGATAGTGACGGGAGATCCCTACTTCTTCTTGGAAAATGACGGCAGAGGAAGCGAGCTCATAGCCGGCAAGACGGTGAAGGCGGATCCGCCATAGATGTTTGAGTTTTCAAACCGTCGGAACCCTCAAATGCATGATCCCCAGCCTCTTCGGCACCATCTCCGGGGTTGGACCCAGCCGCTGGGTCCCACACACAACCACCCCCCTCCCCCTAAACTCCAATCTGGGTCACACCCCCCCCCCCCCCTCCACCCCTGCTGTCGCCCGAGCACTCTGATTTGGTTTCCTCCCCCCCAACAGCCACATAGCTAGGGCCCCGACTCCCCATGCCCCGACCACCCCCATGCCCCAATCCACCAATCTGAGAAGAGAGAGAGAAGAGTGATTTTTATGATATTTTTAAATTTTTACTAAATTAATTAATGTTAAATTAATAAAATATCCTATCAAATTACTCATTCCGTTAAAATTTTAACGGTTTTAGATAGAAATGACTATAATAGCCAATAGTTTAAGAGTTCAGGGTCTGCCAAAAAAAATAAAATAAAATAGGGACCAAACCGTCACCTTATAAAGAGTTTAGGGACCATTTGGACCAATTACTCTTTTTTTTAGTAGCTTATTTTAGAATATTCTATTTGCAAATGCCTATTAGCGGTGAGATTCATTTCAAACAGATCTAGCGTTTGAGTAAATAGATAAAGGGAAAAAATTAAAAATTAAAATGCTAATGTCATTCATCACCACAAGAGCATTTAATAAATCACTTTTCATAAAGTCTTTAAATACAATATCAATCATCACATATGTAGTGTTTGGATTAGTTACTATAATTGAGATGATACATGTTCTTAATGAAATTTCTAATAGATGACATAATTTAGAACTTTGTAATTTGAATGTGTCATAAAATGTATTAGTGTTTTGGGGTTTTACAGAATAATTTAATTATTCTAAACAGGGAATGAGACCAGTATAAAAAAACTCTCCCAACATGTATTTCCCACTCCAGCCCTAGCCCCTAGACTTGTCCCTTCTTAGGAAGGAATGGAGTGGAGCGGGGATGAGAATGATTTTTGGGGTTTTTTGATAAGTGCTCTGAAGAGAGCACATATCTGGAATACTGCTCCATAGTTCGAATTTTTGTCCTCTACATTGTCAAATAAAAGGTTATTCTATGACAAAAATTTAAACTATGGAGCAAAATTCTTAAACATGTACACTTAATAGACAATTCTCATAATTTCCTCATGATTTTTAAGGGACTAGGACCGGGATAGCAAATCAATCATAGCTCACTCCGTAACGTTGTCATCTCTAAATATCCATTTCCTTATTTAATTAGAAGTCATAACTAGTGATATGTGACCTCTATCCCCTAACGATATGAGATAATTATAATAGATGTCATAAAAATTAGACGTGGATTGATTTTTGTACAACTAAAAAACTCTTAAAAATAACCATAATGATGACATCATCTACATATAAATTTAAATAAAAAACATTAACATATCCCCACCTTTTTCTCTTTCTTTCTCTTTTTCAGCCACATCTCTCAGCTCCGACGCTCACTTTTTCTGCTCCGCCTTCCGTTTCTCTCACTAGTGAACCTCCTCAGTCATGATCTTCACCTCGCCATTGCCTTCGCGATCTCCGACGGCGCAGATCTCTTAGACCCGCGACGAGCCGAGAACGAAGATGCTGGAGATGTCACGATCTGCGAGACGATGAGCCGTCGCGATTGGAGCTGAGATGAGGCCGTTGTCCATCTGTGCTACGACGGTCGTTTTCTCCTTCCACCCCCTCCCTTGCCCTCTCTGGCTACTCGCGCGTTAGGAAGCTCATGGTGACGGGCTAAGGGTGGAAGAGATTGGACAGGTTTTGATTAGGCCTGAAAATTCGTGTTAAATGTGTTAATCGTGTTAGCCCATTTCCGGCCCATTTATTTTTGTGTTAAACGTGTCGACCCAATTTCGACTCAATTATTAAACGTGCGGTCCAAACCCATTTATTACGTATCATTCTTGTGTCGTGTCACCGTGTCGTGTCCGAAATTGCCGGCCTTGTTATAAAAGAGCTTTAGAATAGTTTAAAAATTCTAACATAAACGTGTTAAACGTGTTAACCGTGTTAGCCCATTTCCGACCCATTTATTTTCGTGTTAAATGTGTCGACCCAATTTCGACCCAATTATTAAACGTGCGGTTCAGACCTATTTATTACGTGTCGTTCTCGTGTCATGTCCGAAATTGTCGGCCATAGTTCTGATTTAGGGACCCATTGCTCTGACCCAGCTCTCTCTCTCTCTCTCTCTACATTGCCGTCCCAGCTATCCGGCAAATCTCAATGGATGATTTGAGTTTTTCTTTTTATTTTTGTACATTTTTGTGGATATTGTGAGAAATTTTTTATATTGTTCTATGCTATGTGGATTGTTTAGGAATAATTTCTGTGATTTTAATGGATATGTGTTTGTTATGAATTTTTGTAATTTTTTAGTAAACAGGTGATAATTTTTGAAAAAAAATTATATTGGATTAGATTGTTATCGGAATCTTGTCGTCTACCGTTCGATAAAAGTTGGTAATCAATTGATAATCCATCAGCGGTCGATAACCAACTAGAAATCAATTGATAACCTAATGACGGATGTGGTTATCAATTTTGTGATATTTCTCTACAGTTCCCTATATCTAACCCGAAATTGGGCCTGAATCCATATGCCTAGCCCAACTAGATAACTCGGTGGGGCAATGTACTCAAGGACGAAAACGGTCGCCCAAACTCCTCCAAGTATTGAAGTATTTACAAAAAAAAAAAAAAAAAAAAAAAAAAAAAAAAAAAAAAAGGTCTATTTTTTAAAACCTCTCTTAAAAATTATCTACAAATCAACTTATTTATAAATTTGAACAAATTTTGAAAATAAGAATTTTTTCATACCACAATTATCCTTCTACAATTTATGTTTCCTGATATGCTTTTTTACATTTTTTTCGGAAAAAAAAAATTATTCACGTTATTAATGGAATTTTTTTTAACCCTTTTAATTTAATGCTGTGAATTTTTTTAAGGATTTAAACTAAATCCCTTATTTTATGCAAGCATTTTTGTTTCTTTTTAAAATTGATTTAAAAGTTTGAGTTTAATATTTAATATATTATTTTTCACCTATTTTTCTACAAACACGTTCAATTCATTGTTAAAATTTGGAAACCACATTCTTTTATTTTTTTCCATCCATATGGGATTATCTTTTTTTCTACCTCCTTGCTTTTGTTACTTGCTTATGTTCAACGTTGTGACCATTACATAATGATTATATCACTTTAACAATTATGTTTAATCATACAATATTTATACTTTAAAAATCTTATCAATATATCAAATTCTCTTTATTAATAACTATATAGTCATAGTATGACGATGACTTTATCATTTTATGAAAGAATTTCAAGTAGCATATTTCAAGTTTTATGGCTTTTTTCATATTGATTGCGTCATTAAACAAAAGAAACAGTCTATATATTCACAATATATTATTTGACTGACATATTTATCGTATCAATATAATATGGACAACAAATAAAAATAGTAATAATATAAAAATAATATGTATTCATGAAAAGGAATTATATAGGGGTTTATATACGCAAAAATAAAGGAGAAATTTTCTTATAGATTTTTAACTTTCTATTATTTTGACTATTTTTCAGGATGAAACCTACCTTTTTATTTCTTAAATTTAATTTAATGATATTTTTATCAGTATAATATGATCAATTTTACTTTTTTGTTCAATTTTATAAATAAATTTATTTTTAGATATTTTTTTAAAAGCATGTCGATTATTTGACTACATATATAAATAGTACCCGAGTATTTTTCCCCTGAAAAAAGAGTGAAATCTTATCCCCTTCCTCTTATTTCTGTGTGTCTTAGCTCTGAGCTCCAGTCATGGCGTCACTCTTACTGGGATCCCTCCCAATCCCATCTCAGTACTCGCTTCCTCTGGCCTCTCGCTTTTCCTTTTCCCATTCTCAAACCCTTTCCACTTCCCTTCCCTCCTTCTCAGCCTCTTCCTCCATTTCATCACTCTCCGCTGCTTCTTCTCCGCCGCCATTCCCTTCAGGTAATTAAATAACTTTTCTTCCAAAATCTCTCTCCTTTCGTTTGAATCTTTTGCCCTAATTTTTCTCTTCTTCGTGTGCAGTGTACTGTGGCAGAGGCGATAAGAAAACCGAGAGAGGGAAGCGGTTCAATCACTCTTACGGCAATGTAAGACGTTTTGTGTTTTTTTTTTTTTTTTTTAATTTTAATTTTTTTTTTTGTGAATTTATGGTGGAGTATATATATATATATATATATATATATATTTTTTTTTTGGGTGATTAAATTTTGTGGAAAAATGGAAAAACAGGCAAGGCCGAGGGACAAGAAGAAAGGGAGAGGACCGCCGAGGGCACCGGCTCCGCCGTCGCCGCCGAGGAAAGATAAGTTTGATAGCAATGAGAAAATCACTATCGAAATCGATGAGTCTCTCTTCTCCAACTAATTGAAATTCCCAATTTTTCTTTTTCTTTTCCCTTTTTTTTTTTTTTCCTTTTATTTGTATTTTGATTTCTGTTTGGTCTGTAATATTCGAGAATAATCTTTGACACTTACTTTTAAAAATTCCATAGAAATTCTATGTCGATGTTGAATTTTGTTTTGCTGCTATGTTTATTAACTTTTACTCCTTTTCTTGATGGATAAATTAATATCTGATTGGGATGTCACTTATTCTAAAATGGAATTTATAATTGTTAGTTACCAGAATAGTACTAACAAATATATATATATTTTTTGATAAATAAGTGTTAATTATCAATTGTGTGATATACTTTGGATCTCATTGGTATCACTTTTCTTTTAGTTTGTTTAGATCACCCATTGCATTTTCTATTTGATATTTGATTTAAGTATAATATATGTATTGTAATATGTGTTTGGATCTTATTTTTTGATATTTCAAACATTTTCTAATAAAATGTGTGTTTGGGTCTAGGTGTCAGCATTAGAATACATATGTATGCGCGGAAAATGGCATATTTTAAAAAGTAGTGTATTGGAGAATGTGTGTTAAAAAGGTAAATAGTGTTTTTATAAAAATATGTTCAATGAGTTGTAAATGCACATGCAGTATTAAGTTTTTATTTAGTATTTAAGTTTAATTTTAATTAAATTATATTTTTTTATTTTAATTCTTGTATTTTTTTTTTAAAAGTCAACAAAATTTATAATTAGTTTTTGAAAAGTTAACAAAGTTCAATTTAAAAATTTCATCTTTAATTAACTTACTAAATCGGAAGCTAAATATCAAATATTGATTATATCATATTATGCTGAATATGTATATATTTCAGATCCAAATGTCCAATTAATGGTTGGTTTTTTTGTCCTTTAAAATTAGGGAAACTAAGGGATGAAAGTTTTAGTAACTTTGCGAAAAATAGAGAACTTAGCATGATCCAACCAAGCCCTATAGTTTTCATCATAAAGAAATTTAAATTTACAAAAAAAAAAAAAAAGCTTTTAATTGTAGTACTCTTTTCCTTGATGTCTTATGGTTGAATGCACTTGGATTCCTTGGTTTGTATTCATTACACATTCCTAATTGATAGATACTTCTCTTGATTTATCTTGTTATTATCCCTTAAAGATCTGACATACATATAAAATTATTATATTGCATCGCAAATATGCCACGGTGTCCCAATCTTTGTCCTAGTTGTAGACAAACAAACCTTCCTGAAAGCATATTCAGGATTGCCGGCTTCCAAAATATTTTTCTTTTCTTTTCTTTTTATTTATTTATTTATTTATTTAATTTTTAAACTTTATTTTTTTAATTTTTCATAAGCAGGCTTTACAAAATTAGTTATAGAAATTTCCGGACATCTTAGTTCTATCCCTTGGAATTTCTATTGCTCTTCTACTTCTAGCTTTTGTTTTTCTCCTTAACTTGGTGTTGTATCAGTTGTATTGCTTTGGTACATACACAAGACTTTAAGCTTATGAAGGTATCAGAGATAACAGAGGAGAAAGATGAAGAGGGCAATTCCTTTATTGACACAGAAGCTCAGAAAGAAAAGATACGGAGAATAATCGAGTATCAGAAGTCTCTCTACTCGTCTTCCGCTTCTTCTTCTTCTTTGGTTGCTTCCTCTACCTTGTCGTCATCATCAGCTCACAAAACTAACAGTTTAATCAATTTGATGAGAAGTGGAAGAACATCTTTAAGGAGATTGTTCGACATGGAGCACACAAGTTTGGCAACTTACTTTGAGGATTATAGTGGTTCGCCTCTAATTAAGCCTATTCCTCTTTGGGGCAGTGATTCAGAGAATGAAATCTATGATCCTTGGGCATCTATCAACCTGTCTAGACCGTCGAATGATTCAGGGCTTGTAAGAGAAAATTACGTTAATTCGGAGTGTAGCTTCGGAAACAAAGATTTTAGCTCTCAGAAAAGGAGTGTAAGAACCGGGAACCGCAAGTTGACAAGAAAAAAATCCTTTAGGAGATTGCCGAGATTGCCTAGATTTGGCTTGTGGAAATGCAGAGGATTTATATTCAAATTGAGGTTGAGAAAGTTTAGGCTTGTAATTTGCAGCAGAAAATGATGAGGATAATTATTCTGCAGAATTTTGTAGTTCTTTTATGAACATATAACAAGAAAGCGAACGAATATCATATACAAAAAAAGAACATTATTAAGGACACAAGTGGTGTCATAACTTACAAATCGGCAATCAAGTCTCATAACGCGTATATAACAAAGATTTTTCAGCTATCTTAGATGTACAATCAACTAATGATCTTGTTTGTGTCGAAAACAAAGAACCTAATAATCTTATTTACACCAGGGAAAAAATCAAGAAAGAAGACATAAAATGAAAACCAAAAAAAAAAATATACACTGTAAAATACAATTCCGTATCTCTAACCGAGCATACCATTCGAAATTTCCGATGCACAACTTCGCTGCAGAATTGTTGCAGATGGTTCGCCATTTACAAACTCAGAAAAAGTCTTTTAAAAAGTATAAATGTCTTTGCAAGTGACACAATGATCCGAGATTAATCTTCCCATAGCACTTCCTTCCTCAATCAACAAACTGCTACTTTGCCTATTCCACAGATGCACCCCATAACTCTCCCCACTAAGCTGAAGCAGCTTGGCTTCAACCCACCTCAATTGGGCCTCACTTTTGGGCCTTTCAAAAAGCCCACCAATCTTTTTCCAATCCACTGGATAAAAGGCCATCGGAGGCAACACAGTGAAGTTAAACTCCGGCGTAGGCCCGACTTTCCGGACCACCCTGGAAACCAAGTAAGGCCCATTATGGCCCCACCTATTCCCATCAAAAGTTGAGGAAAACTCCTCAATGAAATTCAACAGAAGGGGATGATTCATGTCGAAGATAAGAACTGCATTATTCAATCTCGTCCAGTTTTTGGACAAAAAGTCAACGCTTTGTGCTCCTATTGAATTTCTTAATCCTGTTAAAGGCTTCAGAACAATGAAATCTGTGTCTAAATAAATACCACCATACTTGTACAGAACAGCTAGTCTCATGATATTAGACAAGTTCTGAGCTAATGAAATCTCACCAGGATCTTTGTTCCCTTTCTTTAGATCATCCAACCAAGTCTCGGCCGGGGTGTTCTTGAACAGAAACGACAAGTCCGGCGCCACGGCGTGAACCTTGAGACGACGATCGATCAGCGGTTTCAAGATTGTGTAGCCTTTTGCTGAATCCAGAGTCCTTGACAGAATCACCAAACACCCTTTTGGGTGTGCCTTGAAAAGGCTCTCCACCGCCAATAGTTCCCGGCTTCCAAACGATGTCGCCTGAGAAATCCACGTCATGAAGACCCGAACTTCACATTCTGAGTTGAAGAACTGCAACACCCTGGAATGGAATTGCTTGCTCAGCAAGTCTGACTTGAAAATCTCGAGCTTAGGCAAGCTTCTCTGAAGCCAAGCAATTCTCTCTCCTTCTGTGACGTTTAATGGCGTTATGAAAGGATTCGAATTCGCCTTTTTTCTTTGGGTTAAATCTTCCTTTACCGACCGCAGACGAATGTTGCCAGAAGTAATAATTGCATATTTGCTTTTTTGTTGTACCTCCGAAATTTTGTGTGCGTCTCTCAAGTAACCGAAGAGAATACCGTCGGCGTAGAGGACGAGGATTACTAGAGAAACCAATATGGTGGAGAAGATTTGGACCTTATTGTTGTCCGACATGTTTTTCGATAGTTTTGTTCTCATTGTCGATGTCGTCAGGGAACTTAAATGTGGAAAGGACTGATATATATCTCTATAGGCTAAAAATTAAAAAAGATTAAAAAATAAAAAATAAAGAAGACAATTCGAAGAAACTCCCATGAATGGAAAGTTTATGATGACTAAGGCTATGTTTGGTATGAGGGATGGAGAGAGTTGGAGGGATGAAGAGAGTGAAGGATGGAGAGGATTGTAGAAATTTTTTGTGTTCTTTCGTAAGAAGGAATGAAAGTTAAATGATAGATGAATAATTATTGTAAAATTACTATTTTGTCTATTATATTGTAAGTTAACTATTTTTTTTAAAATGATAAAATAGACATTTCAGACTTAATGGGAGGGATTGCTTGAATCTTTTTACTTGTGGAAGGATATACTTTTGTGGGCCCAAGAGGAGAGCTCCTCCTACCATCCCTCTATTCTTTCCTCTCTTCCCTTCAACCAAACAAGAGATTTGCCCTATTCCTCCACCCTTCTTCCTCCATCCCTTTCCCTCCCTCCATCTCTCCTTCCAACCAAACAGACCCTAAAAGACTTTGATAAAGTTTGTGTGTGTGTTTTTTTAAGGCGGCCTGGTCTTTGATATAGTCAGGTTGTAGTCCGACTTTTGAACCATTCAATGGCGTAGTTTTTTGGTCGAAGTCATTTTTGGAATATTAGAAGCCAATAAGCCGCCAGACGCGCAAATCATGTTTGGTATTGCTGGGGTCCATATACATACGTCATTCCAAGAGTTTAACCTTATTTAGTGGAAATATTATTAATTGAAATAAACACTTCTAATCAGTATCGTATGAGAATTGTGCTTATGAGAAATGATTTCATACGAATAATTAATAAATATACATATGCATGACGTGTATTTTTAAGTTTTAACAAATTGACGTGCAGTCAATTTATAATATTGTTTAATTAACAAGATTTTCAGTAATTATCTAAAAGTTATAATTTAGTGGAATCCATTTATTAGTTCAATAAATTCCTCTTCCTTAAGGTCCTTACGATCGATATACTTCGTGGGATATGTGCTTGAGTGAATATCAAAAATTAACTTTATTTTTGGCAGCAGTGTGCTGGAAAAATTTTCAGCTTATTTTGGGAGAATCCAATTTAAGGGTTTTTGACATTTTTGTTGGTGAACTTTTCTTGATTTGATCATTAGTTGCTCTTAAGTAAACTTGATAAATTGTTGCTGAGTACTAGCAAATAAATGATAATTGTTAAGCTTTGGATGAAAAAGACGGAGTGAAATTTTGGATATAACTAATAAAACGCGTTATATCATTGTCTATGTAGAAGTTTTCTTCAAAAACTTACATCTAATTTCATCAGTTTTCATGACATTTTAGATTTATTAGATTTAGTGAGAATTGATCAAAATTAAAAGACTAATAATGACTTGCCAATAAGCTTAAAAAGGAAAAAGGAGTGAAAACCTCCAAAATTCTATTATCATAGCTATTAATGTTGAAAAAGAAAAATAACTGCGTGTTTTACTTGTCATTCCTTTTTAGACTTGTTAGGGACCCAACATCCATGGTTGTGAAAAAATCTGTGAGATACGCAATGCTAAAAGTTATTAATTATATAGCGATGTTAGTGAGAAATACTTAATTTTTTTAATCTTCTAAAAAAATTAAATAAATAAAAAAAAAGAAATACTATTTTTATATTTAGAGGGTCGCACTTCCATTAATAATACAACATGTACGTGTTGGTTGGTTTAAAAGATAAACAAAGTTCATTGGATCAATGATAGCATTTAAATTTGAGAAAATTCATTGAAAATAAAAGAGTAAGTTGGTGGGATGTCCCTGTAGTCTATTTACTTGCAACTTTTGCAAATTTTATCTTTCTTTAAGGATCTTTTTAATCAAAATATTTGAAATCACACGTTCCACGTTCACTCATGGTCAACTATGAGGTCTAAGGCTAAAAAATTATACTACTTCTTTCCATTTTCAAACAGGAAAAAAGTTGATTAATTAGAGGTAATGAAATTCATTAATTGACAGCAGTTCGATAGATATGCCCCTAAAAAACTATAATGACATGTTTGGATCATTGATTCCCATGTAGAATTTAAATTGTGTATTTAAATGAAATGCATGTTTGAGTTTTTTTTTTTTTTTTTTGATTAAAATAACATTTGAATAGTGTAAAGACAAGAAAAAATAAAAGAAAAGAAAAGGAGTGTGGGACAGATTTTTAAAAACTGAAAATTTGGATTTGAATTTAAGTTGAATTGTTGTTAAATAATAAAACATTCAAATAATTTCACTATATTAGTTCAGTAATAATCCAACCAAATATGTATTGCACAATGCTAACGGCTTCAATAGTTCATTCAAATGAGCCATAAGTAATCACAAATTTTATTCTGAGGTAATTTCACACCTCATTGAGGAAAGTGTTTATTCATTATTATTTAGAATAATTACGTTGTTGTTATGCCTGACAAATCTAACAAGTTATTATTATTTTTTTTTTGACAAGCCTAATTAGTTTATTGTTGGCGTGCTACAAGGTGTGGTTACGAAGTGCCTTCTGGAATTTGGATCAAATGTATAATATAAGCATCTAGGCCACGTTATTGACATTTCGCTGTCGTTTTCGTTTCGAAGAGTCCACATCATTCGTTTGCAATCGACACACTATATATATATATATATATATATATATATGTTCATATACATATATTTATATATACACACACACATACAAATAGCTTGAACCGCAATCGTATACCCCTCTTCCATTGTCATCGTCATGTGTCATTTTATTTTTCTTCTTTCCTTTTATTTCCTTTTAACCTCATGAAAAATAAGTTTTCTCAAATCTAACCCTAAAGTAATAACGAAGAAGGACAATTTTATACATTTAAAATATCTAAGGGTCTGTTTGTTTCGCATGGCCGGTCATCTCATTTTAGAAATAAAATAAAAATAGTGTTTATTTAGACTTAAAAGTTCATCTTAACTTAAAAAATAAGATATTAAAAATAAATAAAAAAATCTCCCTTTTCAGGATCAGCCCTTCCACTCATGTCGATTTCAAATCTATTTTGCACATTAACATTTTTAGTTTAAAAAATTTCACTCATCTGATTAAGTTTTAAAATTCGTATCTTTTTCGTTTCATTTCTGATTAAAATGATTCTTTTTTCAATACGTTTATAATTAACAAAGAAAGAATTTATATTCACACCCGACTAAAATGTGATAAGATTTGTTAAAAAAAAAAAAAAAAAAAAACTACTACAAAAGATAGATTACACGACAGAGATTACACGACGGTTTTGCGAAACCGTCGTGTAAACGGAGGTTTACACGACGATTTTGTGGAACCGTCGTGTAAACCTTGAGTTTACACGACGGTTCCTTGGAACCGTCGTGTAATCTCTCCGATTGCACGATGGTTTTTTAAAAACCCGTCGTGTATTCCTAATTTTTGTATCACTAGCAGCAGCCCTCATTTTATCTTACGGAACTGTTGCGCAGCCGCGAAAAACATCACAGAGACTTGCGAAACCACATCTCCTCCACTGCAAAACCAACACTCGCGTATAGTAATTATTTGTAAGTATAGTGATTATTACTTACTCTTCTTTTTAGTTACTTGATTTTTATTGACGAATTATTGTAGATATCTAAAATGGTATATTCTCTTTTTTTTTTTTTTTTTTTTTTCTTCTTTAAGTATGATTTGTTGAATTTTTTCAATAGCTTAATATGTTGTATTTTTAAATGCAAAAACTTGATTATTGAATGAATTGTATGATATATTTAATATCGATTTAGGTCGGGTTCTTGGAAATGGATTGAAAATGGATGTGGGCTAATAGATTGACTAGAAAATATCGAGATGGTGTTGAAGAATTTTTGTCATTTGCCAAAACTCACATGAAGAATGATAAGATTCGATGTCCTTGTGTGGATTGTGAAAATCATAGATCTCATTCAGTTGATGAAGTTAGAAGACATTTGCTTGCCCGTGGGATTATTTGTTCGTACCAAACATGATATTTACACGGTGAAATGTGTTTTAATTCATCATCGAAGAACAAAGCGAAAGAACCTATTGTTAAGGAAGATGTAAGAGATAATTTGTTTGATATGGTTAATGATTTGGAAGAACAGTTTGTGCATCGTCCGGAGTTGTTTGAAGTAATGATGAATGATGTCGAGATGCCCTTGTATGACGGGTGTAGTAAATATACGAAATTGTCCGCATTGGTTAAATTATGGAACATGAAGGCATCGGGAGTGTGGACAAATTTTAGTTTTACGGTTCTTTTAGAATTTCTAAGAGAGGTTCTACCGGTTGATAATAAAATACCCGCTAGTATGTACGAAGCTAAGAAGACGTTGAGCAATTTGGGAATGGAATATGAAAAAATTCATACATGTCCAAATGATTGTGCCCTTTACCAAAATGCGTTTGAGGATTTGGATGAATGTCCGGTTTGTAAGGAGTCAAGATGGAAGAAGAGCAAGAAGCCAACGAATGATAGCAAAGGTGTGCCGGCAAAGGTGTTATGGTACATTCCTCCGGCACCGCGTCTGCGGCGTTTATTCCATAATGCCGATCATGCCAAGAATTTGACTTGGCACCATGATAAACGTGTTGAAGATGACATGCTTAGACATCCAGCCGATGCACCACAATGGAAGACCTTTGATGCCGATAATCCTGAATTTAGTGCAGAACCACGGAATCTACGTCTTGGTTTGTCGGCGGATGGAATGAACCCACATGGTAATATGAGTAGTAGGCATAGTACTTGGCCCGTCATAATTGTCAACTACAATCTCCCTCCGAAGTTGAGTATGAAACGGAAGTTCTTGATATTGACTCTATTGATATCTGGTCCTCAACAACCAGTGAATGACATTGATGTGTACTTAGCACCACTAATCGATGATCTAAAGAGCTTATGGGAAAATAGGATCGAAGTAAGAGATGCTTACCGTCAAGAGACATTCACACTCCGTGCAATGCTGATGTGGACAATTAATGACTCCTGCTTATGGAAATCTATCTGGTTATTCAGTCAAATGTTCTATCGGTTGTCCCATTTGTATGAAAGAAACATCTTCCATCCGATTGAAGAATGGTTAGAAAACCGTTTACCTTGGTCATAAGAGATTCTTACCACAAAATCATTGATACCGCAAACATAAAAAGGCTTTCGATGGTAATATGGAAGAAATAATCCCTCCTCGAGTTTTGACGGGCGAAGATGTTTATGAGATGGTTAAGGATTTGAAAGTGGTGCTCGGGAAAAGAAAACGGAGTAACAATGATCCCGTGGTTGATGGACCTTGGAAAAAACGGTCAATCTTCTACGAACTTCCATATTGGAGGACACTTTTTGTTCGTCATTGCTTAGATACGATGCATATTGAGAAAAACGTTTGTGAATCAATAGTAGGCACGTTGCTAGACATTTCTAATAAGAGCAAAGATGGTGAAAAAGCACGGTTGGATCTTAAGGAATTGAAGATTAGACTTAACTTGATCCTTACGAAAAAGGGAATGCAACTTACTTACCTCCGGCGAAGTACACATTATCAAGACAAGAAAAAAGAAAGCTTTGTGAGTGGCTCGCTTCTGTAAAAGTGCCCAACGGGTATTCTTCCAACTTTAAAAGGTTGGTGTCTATGAAGGTTCTGAGGCTGATTGGAATGAAAACACATGATTGTCATATCTTGATGCAACAGTTATTACCGCTGGCCTTGCGAGGAGTTTTAACGAAGGATGTGAGATTCGCAATTACCAAGTTATGCTCATTTTTCAACTCGATATGCTCCAAGGTAATTGATCCATTGACACTAGATTCGCTACAATTAGAGTTGGTTAAGACTTTGTGCTTGCTTAAGAAGTACTTTCCACCCTTATTTTTTGACATAATGATTCATCTAACGGTGCACTTAGTCCATGAAGTGAAGCTATGTGGACCGGTGTACTTGATATGGATATATCCTTTTGAAAGGTACTTGAAGGTTTTGAAGGGTTATGTCAAGAACCGAAATAGGCCGGAAGGATGTATAGTAGAAAGCTACATTATGGAGGAATCGGTCAAATTTTGCTCCGAGTATTTGTCCACTGTGGAAGCGATTGGGTTGCCAAAGACTACAAACATTGACTGGAAATGACTATTAATTGGCATTCCATCGCCAATAAATCGATGTGAATGGGAGAAAGCTTGTCTCTATACTTTACATAATAGGGTTGGAGTGGAGCCTTTTATTGAGGTTCACCTATAGGAATTAAGAGATAGAAATCCAAGAAGAGGAAGAAATGAAAAGTTACTACAAGATGAACACAATCGGACGTTTCGACAATGGCTACGAAGACATGTCTTTCAGAAGGATGACTTTTCGCAAGAGTTAATGAATCTCGCTAGAGGTCCGTCGACGATTGTTACACGGTATACATCATACTTCGTCAATGGTTATACATTATATACTCGCAAAAGAGATGAGAAGCATCCTGTTCAAAATAGTGGTGTTAGTATCCGTGCTAAGGCCATGCATATTTCATCTGCAAAGGACAAGAATCCAGCTTATGGAACTATGAACTACTTCGGTTTCATTGAAGATATTTGGGAACTCGATTATTGTGGTTTACATGTATCACTCTTTAAGTGCAAATGGGCCGACAATAATTATGTAAGGATTGACAGTGATGGCATCACAGTGGTAGACTTTAGACGAATGAGATACGAAAATGATCCATTCATTATGGCATCACAAGCAATCTAAGTATTTTACACAACGGATCCCAGCAATGTAGAGATGTCCTCAGTAGTGCCGATGAAGCCAAAATTGATCTGTGGTGGTCAAGAAGATGAGGAAGATTGCTCCGACATTCCATCTTTCACACAGGGATTACCACCGGTTGAGGAGATTGACGAATTTGATGATGATGTTTCCCACTTGGTTCGACCAGATATTGAATGGACACGTGTTGAGGAAGCAAAGAGAAAAAAGAAAAAAAGTTGAACATTATGCCATTTATTTTGTACAACACATGACTTTATTTTTATTATAATTCAAGATGTATTATATATTTATTTTGTTATGTTCATTGCTATATATATATTGAACATTAATTTTGAATAGGGATCAATACTACAGTATGAGTAATTTTTGTAAATAACATATGGGTATTAGGCTGTCGGATTGTGGTGACAAAACTGGATTACAATTACACGACGGTTTTCTGACAAAACCGTCATGCAATCCTCGTATTACACGACGGTCCCTTACTCGTATTACACGATGGTAATTAAAGAACCGTCGTGTAATCATAAGATTACACAACGGTTTTTGGTGAACCGTCGTGTAATCGTCCAAAAATTTTGAAAATTTTTAAATTTCATTTTTCGAAATTCGTGTGAAAACCCATTACTTAAATAGAATTTCCTCTTCATTTCTCTTCATATATCCGTGCGAATTTCTTCATCTCTCTTCACACTCTCTACATTTTTCAAGTACCCACATACTTCACCAACCCGCCGCCACCTCTCTTTTAAAATCCGATCAAGCCGCCGTTGCCGTCGTTGCAGCCGCCGCCTCCTTCTTGGTGTGGCCGTGCCTATTCTTCTTTAAAGAAAAACAAGGTGACTTCATATATAAACTAAAACACATTTGCTCTTTTGTATTGTTGTTTGTCACTAAAAATCCATTTTTGAACATGAGTGTTTTTGTTTTTAATGTTGCTCTTTGTAGATGAATGGTTTATGAATGGTTTTGGCACTTTACACACATTTATGAACATGATTTTTTTCCGTCCACAACATGCTTGATGAAATTCCAAAATGAGTTTTTCTTTTCAAAAAACATATAGAGTTTGATAAATATTCATAGCATAACTATAGCAAGATTACATGAAGTCCCCTAGCATGAAAATACATAAAGAATGCCTCAAAATGCCCTATGCCCGTAGAGACCGCGACGGGCGCCTGGCGCCCGTGGGGTGTACATGGCGCCCCTAGAGGGTGCCTAGCGCCCGTTGGGGGCGCCTGGCACCCCTAGGGGCCTTCTGGCGCTCGTTGGGGCCTCTTGCCACTAGTGGGGGGGCGCCGGGCGCCTGGTGCCAGTGGGTGGCGCCTGGCGCCCTTGTGCGTGCAGGCGCGTGCTAATTGTGACTTAGTCGTTTATACGTTCGTCAATGGTTTTTATTTTTTATTGACGAAATGCCAACAAAATAAGTTTGTGCACCTTTGCGTCATTTTAAAAAATTAATGTATTGTGTGGTTAGTAGTTAAAGTTAATTTGATTCAAATATATTGGTCCGACATAATTTTTTTTTTTTTTTTTTTGGCAATAAATATAGGTGAACGAATACAATGGAACATTCCAAAAAGGGACGAGTACGGAGGAAAAACCCGTTGGATCCCACTGTCGATGGCAAGCGAAGGGCAACTATAATGAAACGTGTCCATATGGCAAGGAAAAGAGGTGAACGAATTCAAGTCACATTTGACGAGAAAAGACAACTAGAAGGGAAGCACGGTGACGAATTGATGAGCTGGATTGGTGTGCTCGCCCGAGAGCACGTTCCAATATGGATACAAGATTGGAGATCTCGTGATTTAGACGGATTGAAAAAGATTTTTTGGAAAGAAACTGTTACTTCTTTCATCGTGGATGATTGCTTTCGGAGTACTTGTTTAAAATCATGTGGTGAAGCTGCAAGGAATTTTCGGCATGATCTGTATAAGACATTTGTCGAGGAATTTGTAACAGAAGAAAGTGTGTGGACACGGCTGCAAAAATTTATTGACAACTTCCCCAATATAGAAGAAGAGGATTGGGTGAAATTCATTCAGTGTCGAACATCTGTACAATTCCAACAACTATCTGATCGTGGAAGCGAAATAAGGACAAACAACGAATACTCATCAAGAGGAGGCCAAGACGGATATAGGAAGCTCGACTAGGAATATGTATGTCAATAGATTTTGTTCGTACTAAATCGTATGCCATTTATAGAACATTATGTCCTCATTTATACTAACGATGTTAAATTACAGTTTAAGAGGACTAGGAAATGGGAAAGAAGAGATGGTTTGTGGCTAGAGCAACAGACAGGCGCAGATGGAGAGTTGAAAGATCCAGCATGTAAAAAAGTTAGCGAGTTGATAGTAAGTTTACTAACTAACAATGAATTCTTCATCACTACTATACGTACTTACAACCCTTAAGCTTAAATGAGTTATGTTAATTATCTTGTAGATGGAGTACAACACACAGGAGAGCCAAGGCACTTTCGAATCAGTTGGCACTAGTGATGTATTGTCGCAGGCATTATCTAGACCTGAACACAAAGGGCGTGTCCGTGGGCAATCAAAGTTTGTAAAGCCGTCTTAGTACTTTAAACTTAATCGAAGTTCGAGTAAAGACAATGAAGTACTATCAATGAGACGTGAAATAGAAGAATTAAAGGCGTTGGTGCGTGGTCTATGTGCGAACAAAGATGTGGAGCCGTCGGTTGATCCCAACAATGTAGCAACCGTGGACCAACACAACAACTTTAAGGCTAGTTGCTCTGCCCAAGAAAAACAACATGGAGTTTCTGATCCGCCAACCATGCTGGTCGACAGTCAGGAGTGTAAGCTCTATATTTTCGATGAAGTGCATGGTGGACAGTTGCTTGTTGCGTTTGGAAGAGCATGGCTGGAGAGCCTTCCCACCGATACGGTGCATGGGATTCCACTGGGGGAAGAGAACGTGCGAGTGTCAATCAATGTGCCAAAATTAAAAAAATCACCATTACCTATACCGACATACGAGGCAACTACTATGGAGGATGCTGTTAATGGGTTTGTTGCTTGGCCTAAAAGATTAGTTGAGCTTGACACGAGTATGAACAAGGCGATTCGAGGGCCTAGTAACGTTCCTGACCCAGCAGCTGGCAGAAAAAAATGCCAAAAAAAGCTTGGAAATAAAACGATCGACTCTCGAATTGAGGTACAACAAGGTGCACAACAACAACAACCTTTGTTCGACTTTAATAACATGAACATGGCGATGAGGCCTTTGACTTATTATGCACATAGTTCCATGCGTCAAGGTAATCAGATTGAGGTCCCAATACCATACACAATCATGACTTTTGAAATGCCTGTCTTTCTGAGCTTAGATATTTATGAGTTCATTAATTTACAAAAAATTAGTGCAAATTGTATATTAGTCTATATGAGGTACGACATTCTATCTCTGAAATTGTTTTTATCTAGAAATTCTTCTATATGTCAGGTAGAGTAACAATTTTGATATGCTTATGCAGATATTTGGAGGAACTATGTAGGATTAACGGACAAGCTGAGAAGTTTGTGTTTGTGTCTCCAACCTTGATCTCACCGGTGAGAACAGATACTGAATATGCTGGCATGAGAGAGTGAGCCGACAATCTTATCAGCTTTTTGCGTGACGCACCAAAAAGACGGCTTTATCTTGTGCCACATAACAGAGGGAGACATTGGATTTTGGGAGTCATTGACCCATGGGAGGACCTCGTCCTTTATTTTGATCCTCTTTGAGAGAAGAAACGAGACGATTTTACTAAGCTAATGAACATGTAAGTCAATTTTAATATGTTAATTTTTTTTTTAACTTTTTTTATATGCATCTTAATTAATTAGTTTGAATTTTACCAATTTGCTAGGGCCCTATCGGATTGGAAGATTATGGCCGGAGAAGGGATTAGAAAGAGACGAGACTGTAAAACCAAAATCTCGAACCGTCCTTGTCCTCTCCAAGAGGGAAGTGTTGAATGTGGTTATTTTATTTTAGGTTTTATGAAGGACATAGTGTTGAATGGAATTGACGTACTTGAAAGTAAAGAGCTTTTTACTTCTCAAGATTTGGATTTGATTAGGGGAGAATGGGCTAGCCATGTAATGTAATTCATAATTATGATATATAAACTTGTAATGTAATAATTGGTATGTACTTTTACTTTGATCAATGAAGTTAATATCTTGGATCGTGTATTGGATAACATACAGGTTAAGCCACCCATGGGAAATCACCAAAAAACCCATTTTTTTTTTTTACATAGTACATTACACGACGGTTCGACCTAGAACTGTCGTGTAATGTGCTACGTTACACGACGGTTCTAGGTCGAACCGTCGTGTAATGTAGCTACGTTACACGACGGTTCTCCGTCAAACTGTCGTGTAATGTCTACATTACACGACGGTACCTAGAGAACCGTCGTGTAATGTAGCACATTACACAACGGTTCGACCAAGAACCGTCGTGTAATGTCTCTACATTACTTGTTTCGACGACGGTATACCTTTTTTCGACGATGGTGTTAACTGTCGTGTAACATTGAGATACCACGACGGTAATATAACCGTCATATTATCTTCCACGACGCTAGATTACACGACGGTTGATTACACAACGGTTGGGTAATCGTCGTGTAAACTTTACACGACGGTAAAAAACCGTTGTATAATCCACAATTTTTACTAGTGAAAAGAATATAAAAACTTTATTACGTTATTAATTACAGCAGAATTTGATCATACGATTCATCCTTACCAACAAGGCTAATACCAGTTGACATTTGCTCAATTAGATCCTTTATTTTATTTAATTTACACTACAAGAAATGTGACTTTAAGAGACCAAAGTTTTTGTTACCAAAAAAAATTTGGTAGCAGAAAATAGACTTTCTGTTACCAAATTTTGGTGGTTGAAAGGTGTAAACATTTTGTTACCAAATTTGGTAGCAAAAACGACATAATCTGCTACCAAATATTTTTGGTAACAGATGGCATGGCAGGAATCGAATTTTGGTTCCCGCCGATAACATTTTGCTACCAAAACACCATTTGGTAACAAAATGCTAAAATTTGCTACCAAGATTTGGTAGCAAAAAAAATTGGCGGTAGGCAAAATTTTTTCCCGCTACTGTCATTTGCTACCAAATGAAATTTTGGTAGTGGAATATATATTTCTGCTACCAAAATTTTGGTAGCGCATTCGTACAGTTTGCTACCAAACACATTTTGGTAGCGAAAAATTTTTTTAGGAAGGCAAAAATTTCCCCCCTAATGTCATCTGCTACCAAAAATTTTTTGGTAACAAAATATTGTATTTTGCTACCAAAATTTGATAACAGAATATAAGTTTCTGCTATCAAATTTTGGTAGAAAAATATGTTATTTTATATCCAAACTTGTTTTGGTTACAAAAATGTTGACGGGAAGCGAAAAATATTCCCGCTCAACTCATGTGCTACCAAATTTTTTTTGGGTAGTAAAATAGTGCATTTTGCTACTAAAATTTGGTAACAGATAATGAGTTTCTGTCACAAAATTTTGGTAGCAAAATATATTAAGTTTGCTACCAAACCTATTTTGGTAGTGAAAACGTTGGCGGGAATTTAAAATATTTACCGGGGATGGTTTTTCCTACCAAATTAAATTTGGTGAGAAAGTCATATTATGTGCTACCAAATGTTGGTAGCAAAATATAGTTTTTAACTTCCAAACTATAAATTTGGTAGTGAAATATATTATTTTTTGCTAGTATATATTGATGATAGTATTTTATTGCTTTTGCTTTATTATATAGAATAAGATATATCATCTTCAAAGTTGTATTTTATATTATAATGTTGCTAAAAAATGGTTTGAATTAAATTTTAGCAATCAAATGAAAATTTTTATCATTTTAAAAAAAAATTTATTGGCGCTACCATACCAAAATAAGGTCATCAAATACGTACTTTTGACTACTAAATTTGAAATTTGTTAGTAAAATAAATGCTTTTTTTCCACCAAAATAAATTTGGTAACTATCTATATTTTAATTATACATAATACAAACCCATAACTTATTCACCATATATCCCTACTTTTAGCAAATTAAAAAAGGCATCCTATATTTCAAATACACTAACTCTATATATATATATATATATATATATCTTCTCTAACTTTCTCTCTCTATCTCTAACTCTCGACCTCTGTCTCTCTCTACTGGACGTCGCCTTCCTTCGCCCTACCGAAACCAATCGGACTCCTCCCTTCACCGCGCCGGCACCAGACCTCCGTCGCGCCGTCAGCAGACTTTTGCCGTCCCATAGCTGCGCCGGCACCATCTCCACCGTCCCCTCTCCACGCCATTGCCGGCTTCGTGGTTGCCAGCCGTTTCCAGTCGCCGGCGTCAAAAATGCGGTGACCAGCAGCGGAAATCAAAGGAATCTGAGGAGGTAAAAAGCCAAACTGAAAACCCACAAGTATTTATATGAAATCCCCTAATGAAGATTCAAATAATTTCAAAATACCCTAACTCTCTATCTCTTTATCTCTAACTCTATCTCTATATCTTTAACTCTCTTTCTCTCACTCTCTCTCTCTCTCTCTCTCACTCTCGACCTCTGTCTCTCTCTAGCTTCACTTCGCACCTTCGTTCGCCCCATCGAAACCAGTCGGCGTTGTCCCTTCACCGCGCCGGCACCAGACCTCCGTCGCGGCCTTTGCCGTCCTATAGCTGAGTCGGCACCATCTCCACCGTCCCATCTCCACGCCGTTCAAGGCTTCGCGGTTGCCACCCGTTAGTAGTCGCCGACGTCAAAAACACGTCTCCATCAACAGAAATCAGGGGAATCTCAGGAGGTAAAAATCCAAATTGAAAACCCACAAGTATTTATATGAAATCCCCTAATCAAGATTCAAATACTTTCAATTTATTTATTCCTCTGTGAACAGCCAAAAAACGACATCAAAGGGAGGAAAAAGTTTGGCAAATATATTTTGGGATGTTTGAATATCTTAATGTGGCTTCGACTTTAATTATTGTTACAAAGGCTTTCATTTGGTTTAATTTAATCATTTTACATGTTTTATGTTGCTATTCCTCGTCACTCCGTGAAGTTATATCACTGCTTTGCAGTCAAACCTCAATTTTGGGATTAGATGTTGGTTTAACTCACTTTCGTTAAATATTTCTTATATGTAAACAATGTAGGTTTTTTTTTTTTTTTTTTGGTTGTTGGATTTCAGATTTATGGTTTGGTTTTAGATATGGATAAGAATTGGATCTTTGTGACTAATCGACTTTCGGAGACGTATAGGAGTGGAGTGATAAGATTTATTGAACAAGCACGCAATCACCTAGATGAGGAAGGAAAGTGTCGTTGTCCTTGTACAAAATGTTTGAATTGTTATTCCCATCATATAGATATTGTCGAGCATCATATATTTGTTAAAGGATTTAGCTTGAATTATGTAAACTAGATTAATCATGGTGAAGAGGATCCCGATACTCCCAATGTACACGATGAAGAATATGATGCAGAAGGAGAAGCAAGTGACAATGACGATGACGAAGATGATATGGTCAATGCACTAAATGATGCATTTCCAGACATCTTTCCATCTTCAGTAGCTGATGGTGCGGACAGAAATGATACCGAAGATTGCGGAAGAGAGACACCTGATTTGGATGATTTGTTCGTTGAAACAAGGAGAGAGTTATATGAAGGATGCATAAAGTTCTCTGCATTGACTTTTTTAGTGAAGTTACTTCGTATAAAAGTAATGAATAAATGGAGTAACAAGTCTTTCGATATGTTGTTGAAGTTACTTCACGAAGCATTTCCAGAAGGCTCGAGAATTCCCAAATCTTATTATGAGGCAAAGCGCATGATGCGCAAGCTTGGGCTGGGATACAAGACCTACCATGTCTGCAAGAATGATTGCGTGTTGTATTACAAAGAGTACAAAAATTTGAAAGAATGTCCGGTATGTGGTCATAAGAGGTATAAAAATAGTAATGCAAAGGGGAAAAAACTTCCACACAAAAAAATGCACTACTTTCCTCTCACTCCAAGATTGCAGCGTTTATTTATGTCTCGACACACCGCGGAAGATATGAGGTGGCATAAGGAAAAATGTGTTGAGACGGAAGGAGTCCTTCGACACCCTGCAGATGCAGAAGTATGGAAGGAATTTGACAAACAATATCCAGACTTTGCAACTGAACCGCGTAATGTCAGATTAGGTCTTGCCTCTGATGGTTTCACTCCATTTGGAGATATGGGAAATCCATATAGTATGTGGCCAGTTTTTCTAGTGGCTTACAACATGCCATCTTGGAGATGTATGAAGCAGGCACAGATCATGATGTCGACATTAATTCTAGGACGAAAGGCACAGGGGAAAGACTTTGATGTTTATTTGAGACCTCTAATTGATGAACTTAAAGAGTTATGGGAAAACGGCGTTAGAACTTATGATGCAGTTGAAAAAAAAACATTTTACTTTGTGTGCTGCAGTGTTATGGACAATTCATGATTTTCCTGCATATGGTACTTTATCCGGCTACTCGACCAAAGGTTATAAGGCATGTCCGGTGTGTATGGATGAGACCGCTTCATTTCAATTACGGAGTAAGATTTCTTACATGGGACATCGACGTTATTTATGTCCGGATCATGCTTGGCGTTCTGACTTAAATTTTGATGGTTCTGTTGAAACAAGGAGGCCTCCAAAATTGATGTCTGGGGATGAACTATTGTTAGAGCTCAACAAGCTGTGGGTGCCTATGCCGGGAAAAGATGTAGCAGTTCGTGAGGATGACAAGAAACAGCAGTTGGAAGCTGGATACACAAACGACAGTAATTGAGGACGGAAAAGTATATTTTGGGAGCTAGAGTATTGGTCGAAACTTAAGTTGCGTCATAATCTAGATGTAATGCATATAGAAAAAAATATATGCGACAACTTGGTGGGAACTATCTTGGGATTAGATGGCAAATCAAAGGACACCAAAAAAGCTCGCTTGGACTTAGAAGATTTGAACATACGAAAGGAGTTGCACTTGGATAGGAAGGGGAAGAAGCCTCCTGCATGTTTTACATTGTCTAGTATGGAGCGGAAAGTTTTTTGTCAATTTTTAAAATCAGTCAAATTCCCGGATGGATATGCTGTAAATTTGTCCCGAAATGTCAACATTATGGATGGTAAAATCATGGGACTGAAAAGTCATGATTGTCACGTGTTGTTGCAACGACTATTGGCGATAGGATTGAGGCCTTATTTGAAAGATAATGTGCTGGGTCCAATTGCTGAGATGGGTTCATTTTTTCAGAAGCTTTGTGCAAGGACATTGTCGGTAAAGGACTTAGATGCACTATAAGAAGGTATAGTCTAGACCTTGTGTAGACTAGAGAGGATTTTTCCTCCTGCATTCTTTGATGTCATGATCCATCTAGCCTACCACTTACCAACGGAGGCAAAATTGGCTGGACCAGTTCACACTAGGTGGATGTACCCTTTTGAAAGGTAACGCTTTTATTTTTACAAATATGTTTCAATACACAATATTATAGTTTTTTTTGTTTTTTTTTGTTTTTTTTTTTTTTTCATTGTAAAAAGTTTTAGCAAAGCTTGTATAGCAATATATTAATTCCCTGAAGTGATTTTGCAGGGCACTAGGAAGTTTGATGAAATATGTTAGAAATAAAGCTCGTCCAGAAAGGTCGATTGCAGAAGGCTATACTATTAATGAAGCGTTGACATATTGTTCAATGTACTTGCGTGACATTGAAACACAACATAATCGACCCGAACGTAATCCTGACTTTGTTGAAGCCCGACCATCCTCATTAATTTCAGTTTTCCAACAACTAGCAAGACCGTTTGGGAAAGCGACCTCCATTATGTTGACACACGATGAACTTGAAAAAGTGCGTTGGTATATCCTAAACAATACCGAAAAGTTGCAACCTTATTTGGAGTAAGATGTTGATCCTTATCTTGGTGTGTACCTTGAATTTTCATTTTAGAATAGCGAATACTAACTGATAATCATTGACAGTGAACATGCTTCTTTATTGCGATCACAAGGCCTTGATGAGCTTGATATTCATCACACACAAATAACTGAATTTCCAAATTGGTTCGGAAATAAGGTAAGAACACGTGAAGAAATAGGTGAATTTTGAGTAAACGATAGCTAATGACCATGTCTTCCTACTATCTTATGTCAATCTTGTTGCATATTAGAGTTAAGTTCGCGGAATCTGATTCAACAATCTCCGATGACTTGTACGCTTTGGCAAATGAACCTAACCTTATTGTTCATTCATATCCTGGTTGTATGGTGAATGGAGTGCGATACCAAACAAAAATGCGAGATGATAGGCGTACCACACATAATTCTGGTGTTTACGTTGAGGCAGAGTATGATGGGACATCAAGTGCTTTCTTTGGTGTAATTAATGAGATTTGGGAGGTGACGTTTATATATTGGAATAAGGTGATCTTATTTAAGTGTTCATGGTTTGACACGGGCATTGGTAGGGTGAAGAATGAGTATAACTTCACCACAATTAAAACTGATTCCTTGTGGTTTGAGAATGAACCGTACATATTGGCAGATCAAGTTAAACAAGTCTATTATGTTGATGACAAAAAGAAAGGTGACTCTTGGAAAGCAGTTCAAAAAGTTAGTCATCGTCATATATGGGAAAGTGTGCCGAAAACAACAAATGAGGAACAACAAGAGGATGATATTGATGATGAGGCTTATCAAGAAGAGTTATCAAATGAGATTGACATTTCTTTTGACACCACAAATGTCTCTGAAGCTCCCCTAAATCGTATGGATATTGGGCCACTAGAAATTGATGGTTTTACCATTGATATCCAAATCAATCCCAATGATGAAATCGATGAAGAAATAGATGGTGACACCGAGGAAACCGATTCCCCAACTAATATCGAAACTTATAGTGATTATAGTGATTGAGTATGTCAAATTATTTGAGTTAAAAAAAAAAAAAAAAAAAAAACTCATCATTTGTGAAAGTTTGAAGTAGTTGTTAAAAAGTTCTAATTTCTATATTATACCATTTGTTTAATCACTAACTACTCTATATTTGCCTTTTTGTATTGTTTCAGGATATCAGTTATGTCTACTCGTAAGAGAAAGTTATCATTTAGTTCCAGTGCAAAATCCAAATCAGGGCCAGCTACTCCGGTTGTTGAGCCAACTCCAGAAAGGTTTTCAGTTCAAGCTACTCCGGTTGTTGAGCCATCTCCACCAAACACTGTAGGCTCATCCAAATCGCCAACAGCAAATGATGAGCCATCTCATAATCAAGAACATGATGGGGATCGACGCTTGAGTGTGCTTCAGTCAATTCCAGAGAACCAACAAGTTCTATCAACATGTAAAATCATTCTTATTGTTAAGTTGTTGAATTTTTTTTTCTTTTACACTATTCTACAATTAACATCTTATTTGTAAATAGCGCGGTCAACCAATGTTCGAGGACCTAATACATGTCAAGCAACCGATAGATTAGTGACCAAGAAAGGAAAGCTTGAGGTTAAGTATAGGGATTCTGAGCTCCGAGTTCATGGGGAGAATGCGGGCCGATTTACAAGCAAAATTGGTTCTATAGTTCGTCATCATGCTCCATTACAATATAGCGGTTGGGCCAAGATTCCCGAAAATCAACAGAATGAATGCATAAGACGTTTGAAGGTTTTTTTCTTTTCTCAATTACTCTTTATAACAGTATTGTAGATAGATTTTCTTAAACACTTTGGAAACAGGAAGTAATATTGTTAGACAATACTTTAGGAACTTGTGCATTAATCTTAACCTAATCACTTGGATCCTTTTCCTGTGGCTTTAAAACAAATATATTTCCCAAATTTACCAAGTTTATTCTCGTAGGATCTATTTGATTTAGATTTTGAGGAACATCCGCATTTGAAAGACATTGTCCATCACTATTTCTTCGAGCGGTTTAAAGGTTATCGATATCGGTGCCATAAAAATACCAAGAATTTATCAAGGAAAGCAAAGATCCATTGCAACATTTGCTGAATCAATACATTAAATCAGCTGATTGGGAGTGTATGTGCATCAACTGCTTTGGAAATGAAGAATGACAGGTAAATAAACAACTTAACTAAATAATGGGACATTGGTTTGAGAATGTGCGTTTTGATATAAAAAAATTTTCTATGTTTAAAGTTGTGATGGTATATTTTATTACATTTAAAGGTCTCTTTTTGCATTTATGCAGAAAAAATCAAAGGTTTATTCAGAAAATCATTCTAAAAACCCGGCAGGTTATTTGGGTGGCTCAAGATCTATAGTTCAACATTTGGAAGAAGTTCGTTTAATTAACTTTGACTCACTTAAGTATGTTACTACTTAAAACCATTAACTTTTTTTTTTGATTAATTAACAAATAATTATTTCTATGTAGAACATACATTCGAGTTCTAATTCGAATACTTCGGGAGGGTACTTTGAGGTCTTCAAGAAAACTCATTGGAGTGAATCACAGGGATGGACAACTGAGAGAGCGAATGAAGATTATGTAAGAAACCAAACACTTAATCATTTCATTTCATTGTTTATTTTTTGATTCTAACTTCTAAGTTTAACACTTTACCTAATGCAGGACCAAATGATCAAGATTCGCGATGCTCGTTTAAGTGAAGTACCAGAGGGGTCAAGTCTTGACTCTGATGCGGAGGAAGAAATTTACTCTCAAGTTTTGTCAAGCGCGAGGTATGAAAAATATGGTTTCAAGCGTGGCATAGGTCCTATAGCAAGACAAGCGTCACAAACTCACAAATCGGGACAACCAAGATATGAAAGCCTTCAAAATGAAATTCGGGAAGGCAAACTTCGCATGGTAGACATGGAAGACCATTTGAAACAACAAAGGGAGCTCATTCAGATGCTACTTCAGCGGCTTAATATGCCATCAAATCATCATGGACCAAACCTCCCAGGCAATGAAGATCCGCCACCACCACCAGCTCCGGCCCCAGTTTGTTAGAAGTTTTTCTTCTTGCAAGATTAAGTGTTTACTAGTACAATATTTAGTAAGCCGTGACTCTTGGATTTGCTTAAGTATTATTATTTTAGTATTTTGTTTGGATTCGAATATGTATCAAGATATTTAGAGAGATTTGGTATTTTGTTTAAATTAATATTTGGTATTTTGTCTATCAAATTTGAATTTCATAGCATACATATATTTTGAGAAAAAATACAGGTACATAAATTTGTTTAAATTTTGGTGACCACAAAATTCGGTACCAAAAATTTAGAAAATTTTTTGCCCTTTTTGCTACCAAATAGTTGGTGGCTAAAACATAAGAATTTGCTACCAAATACCTTTTGTTACCCAAATTTTGGTACCTAAATCTTGTATATTTTGCAACCAAAAATACATTATGCTACCGAAATTTAGGTTTCTAAATAATGTGTTTTTGACTACCAAATTCCTTCTGCCACCAAAATATTCGGTAACTAAATCTCATGCATTTTGTTACCAAATATTTGGTAACAGAATCTTCTACATTTCGCTACCAAATAAATTTTGCTACCAGAAAATTTGGTAACTAAATCACATATTTTTTGCTACCAAAAACCTTTTGTTACCCAAAATTCGGTACTGAATCTCCTACTTTTCGCTACCAAAATACATTTTGTTACCAAAATTTTGGTACCTGAAATTATAGACTTTTTGTTACCAAATACCTTTTGTTATCAAATTTTTTTGGTAACTGAATATCATATTTTTCGTTACCAAATACATTTTGTTACCAAAATCAATTTTGGTAACAAAAAATTTTTGTTACCAAAAATTTGGAAATAAATACTTTCTGTGACTGACTTTCCGCTACCAAATTTCTTTGGTAACAAAAACTTATTGTTACCAAAAACAGGACTTTCAGCTACCGAATTTTTGATAACTGAAAATTGATTTTCTTGTAGTGTTAGGTCTCCTAAGTAGCGTGGCATAAATGCTATACCGAACGAGAGCTAGCTAATTAATTAATAGATTCGATTGTTCAAAAGGGGCCTAGCGCTCTGAGACTGAACAACTAATTTAGACCAGTAATTTAATTCTCAATAAATGTATGTTCTTTGTAAGGCTTTGGTCCTTTTAGATACACTTTTTATGATGACTTTTAAATAGTTGAGATGTGTTCACAAATCACAACGATTATTGAATTTTTAACGACGACATTTGTTGTTGTTCAATGACCTATTTATTGAAGGAATTTGTGGGAATAACTATTTTAGTTTTAGGATTTTTACCACACTTAATTATTGATTCAGATTTTTATCATGTTGGTCACTTTTTTATTTGACTACACATCTCTCTTTCTCCTCCTCTCTCACCCTCTCTTTCCCTCCACCCTCAGACCTACTCTTAGGTGAGATGCCGTCATCATCTGGTTTGGAAGTCGGAATTATCCGAGACCATCTCCAACTTGCAATCCTCAACGCTCACCACAACCTCCTGCGATTGGCGTCGGCAATTGGCCTCCACGACCAACGATTACCTTCGCGCGTCTTCCTTTTGTCGCAATCTGCAACCCTCTCTCTCTCCGGCCTCCACGCATCTCTCTCTTTCTCTGCTCCGTCAACATAGACTGGATCCGTTGTGGCGACCTTTTTTATTTTTTTTGTTGAATTAAAAAAAAACTTTTGTGATTATTTTAATTTTGTGTGATTTTTTTCTCTTCCCAAATTGAGAAAAATAAAACGAGGGATTATATATTAATTATTTGACAAAATTATATATTAAAAATAATCTGATGTAAGAAAAAAAAAAATATATATATATATATATAATTCAGGTAAATCTATCAAGTCGGTATTCTGGTGAATACCAATCGGCATACCTTTGACTAGTCTTGAAGAAGTAAAAATACTGAAGTCATTATAGATTTAGATTGAGTAAGTATGTTCTTTTTTGGACATTCCTCAAAATTTCCCTATTTATTATATTATGCAACTTTAATATAAGTTTAGAGTTTAAATTTAACCCATAACTATACATAGTAAGTCATCTATAGACTTTGGTAGAGTTTGTGTTTGATGTTGCTCTTATTTGTTTTGAAAATTATTTTGTTGTTGTTATCAAAGTAAAAATAGAATACTTTGATAATGATATTGAGATTGTTTTTGAAATTGTGTTTGGTATGTCTTCAGAGAGATTGGTTTAATTACAAGAAAAATGCAAATTGTGTTTGCTTATGTTTACAGAAACATGTGTTAAGTTATATAGCCTTTAAAATAAAAATAAAAATGAGAAAACAACATTTAACCATTTTTCATTTATTTAACAAAAACTATTCTCACCATTTTTTGTTCTTGTTTTCGTTTTCAATAATTTGCTAAACAAACGCTACTTAGAAATGATTTAGTTTTCATACATCAAAAGACAGGTAAAAACATTTTCAAAAACACTTGAAAGCAAAACCAAACCCCAACTAAAGCTAATTTTTCAGTTAAGTGTTTGGAATCATATTTAAAACAAAATATATATATATATATATATATTAATGTCAAAATAATTATAAAAATCTATAATAATCAATAACAATGTTAGAATAAAAAATTTAACGCATAAATAAAATTCTGATATAAATTTCAAAACCTACTCAAAAGCGTTTATTTATTTATTATTATTTTTTTTTGAGAAGTTATATTTTGTGAATTTGACAAGAAGCTTTTCTAAAGATATGAGATATTATTGGCATTTCATCCAAACACTATGAGATATAATTTTTATATTAAAAAGCCAAAAAGAGCTTTTAAAAACCCAAAACAAACAGTCCTGTAAGTCTATAAAAATGACAAATTATATATATATGAATAAGACCAGGACCAATATTAGATTAAAAAATGGACGAACTTTTTGTGAAGTTTTATAAGTGGTCGCCGTGTACATATACATGTGCATATATGCGTATCTTCAGAACAATTAATATTGTACGATCTGTTACAATAATTACATATTTCATTTGATAACTGCGTAAAAAGACAAAAGAAAAATACTGGATATATTTTCCAACCAGAAGAGATCCGTATTATTGGAGTAACTCATTAATTTAATATTTTCTTGATCATTGAGAAATAGATTCAACTTATAATATATAATATATATATATGGCCCTTAAGCAAGGATTATCTTACGTCACACTTGATTTTTTTAATTTTTTATTCCTTTTATTTATAATTGACCAATTGTTTAACGTTTCGTGATGATTCATCGCTGTTACATATCTCTCTCTCTCTCTCACTGTCTCTCTCTCTTTAAAAAATAAAAAATCAGACAAATTATAGTCTTGTTGGTGGCAGAGAGTAGTTTGAATGTTGGAAGAAGGAAAAAAAAAAAAAAAAAAGAGATTAATAAGAAATCCTTCTCATGTGATGCAAGGCTTCTTTCTAAATCGTCCCCACTTATAAGTTATGACACAATATCATATTAGCGTTCTTGATTATTGCATAGAATCTGTCGCCTCTCTTAATCTCTTAATCTCTTTATCTTTCCCTTAGCCATATACATATAACAAAAGTTTATCCATTTCCAAAAATAAAAATAGTTCCTCTCAAAAAATAAAATATATCAAAATAAAAATAGTTAATGAAATTTAAGAAACTAATGTGAATCGAAAATACAAAAATACTTGAAAACTATCATATTAGTTATTATCTTAAAAAAGAGAATTCCCTAAAGATATTATTCAAAAATTTGGTTAACTTATTTTGTCTTTTTTTTTTTTTAAGATAAAAATTCATTCAACTAAAATGTTATACAGACACCAAACATACCAAAACACTCAATAAAAACCGATTATATAAGTAAATTTTGAAGAAGCACAGGAAAAACGATGCAAGATGAGACTCACTAGTACAAAATGTGGATACCACGACGGTTTTTAACCGTCGTGGTAACATTTCTACGACGGTTTTCTAACCGTCATGGAATCCAGAGTCGTGAAATCTTTTTAGATTCCACGACGGTTTTTTACCCGTCGTGAAATAGGCAAAAATAGGACCTAAATGTGGACATTTAAGAACATACCACGACGGTTTTACATAAAAAAAACCGTTGTGATAGGCGGACCTACCACGACGGTTTTTCTTGAAAAACCGTCGTGGTAGGGTCTGCCGAAAAAAAAAAAAATTTCCGAATTCATTTCATTTCCCACGGGTGCCAAATCCGGAAAATTTAACTCACAAAATCAACATTTTTTCTAGAAAATTCCCAAATCCGTGTCTTACCCAATCAATTTTAAAGCAATCTAAATCACAACGACTGTCAACAATCACCGAAATGACGAATTTTGGACAATTTTCTACGGAAAATTCACAAATCAACAATCAACCAAATTAACATTTTGGAAGGAACATTGTAGATTTTTGACATTTTCGACGGAAATTTCACAATCAACAAAATCAACATTTTGGACGGAAAATTCCCAAATCCGTGCCTTACCCAAGCAAGATACATTTCAACTTACCGGATTGTCGAGCGTGGGTACGGGTGGAGTGGTAGAGAATGTAGGGGACGGAGGAATGGCGGCGAGAGGGAGAGGGAAAAAGGCTTGGAGTTAGAGAGAGAGGGAGGAATGCGACTAGAGAGAGAGGGAAAAAGGCTCGGAGTTAGAGAGAAAGAGAGGAATGGCGGTGAGAATGTAGAGAGGGAGCGGAGAGCGATAAATGGAAGGAGGATATGGGCGGCTTTGGGTTTGGAGTTAGAGTTTGTATTAGAAAGTGAAAAAGGCTCGGAATGTAATGGGGTGGGAAAGAGGGTATTTTTTTGGGTTTTAATATACGTTCCAAAAAGTTGAACAATTTCAAAATTTTTTAAAATTCCCGCATTCATACCTACCACGACGGTTTTTCCCAAAAACCGTCATGATAGGTCAAAATAAATCAAAAAAATTTTTTTGACCTACCACGACGGTTTTTCGACGGTAGGCCAAAAAAATTTTTTTTTTAATTTTTTTTTTTAAATTTTTGATTTTTTTTTTTTTTGAAAAAATTCCCTCATTCGTACCTACCACGACGGTTTTTCAAAAACCGTCGTGGAAGTACCCCGCTTATTAAAAACCATCGTGGAAGTGGCGGCTTCCACGACGGTTTTTGAAAACTCTGTTCCGCTCCGTGTTTTTACGTATTTTCCACGACGGTTTTTTTAAAAACGGTCGTGAAAACGCCGTCGTGGAATCCACATTTTGTAGTAGTATCAATATCGAAAAAATTCCTCGACACATCAATTTGAACATGCATAAGACTTTTTTTGAAACCACTGTAATCGATGGAAGCTTTCATTCTATCGAAAGCATGTAACATATAGCACCAAGGTCACAAACATTTCCGCTTAGACTCATAGCTAGCAGAACTTCTAACTCGTCAAGACCTAAATTTGATGGACCAAAAACAAAACAAACGGTGGGAGAAATTATTACAAAGCAAATACTAATACTACAAGGAGGAAATACCGACACCTTTATTAGACTAAAACATAAACAACTAAAGTCTAAAGTACAACCACCACAAGCCTTCAATGAATATACAGCCGACAAGAGAACCATCAAAATAGGAGGAACGCTTTGTAGGACAAGCGTCGAAGCCAACAAGAAGCTTTTAGATAGCAAAACGTGAAACACACATGCCAACATCGTCAACATCTGGAGTCGATACAACCAACTCCATAAGAAGCCCACCACCATTTGCAACAAAACCTCAAAAGAGTACAATCAACAAATGAGGAATGCGCCAAAAATTGCCTTCAAGCCATCCTGATTCCATCATCTAAACGAAATCAAATCCGCCTCAACGAAGCCACCTCGTCAAACACAGACACTGCCATCAAAAAGCCTACAATGATACGAGTCCTGTAACCTATTTTCAAGACCAGAGGTCCAACGACGAGCCTGAAGGTAGTCACCTGTAAAAGTTTTTGATGGTCAATACAAAGTTTCTATATTAAATATGAGATTTACTTGATAAACTAAAATTCTTTAAGAAAACAAACCGGGTAAATAATATTTAATAAAAAAATATGCGATTTATTTAATAAGTACCGATTTACTTACGTTACCAAATAAATTAAAAATCTTAGAAAACATGTAAATAATAAATTATATATGAATAAATAATAATTATTTGCATACATATGTATTAAGTATATTATTTAGGGCTATTTACCTTTTTATACCTCGTATTTCACTCTTATTGAGAAAATATACCGTGCTTTTTGATGTTTTACATTTTTATACCACCGGATTATGTTTAAAATACAAATGTACACCTTTTTTTTTAATCAACACGTAAATTTGACCGAAAATACCTAAAATACCTTAAAAAGAAAAACTAAAATTAAAAGTAGTATTTACCTTTTGTACCTTGCATTTTTGTTTTTATTTAAAAAGTATATTATGCATTTCGAAGTTCTCTATTTTTATACCTTTATAATATTTTTAATACATATATCTATATTTTTTTCTTAGTAACATTTATTTTGATCTAAAAGTAATGTAAATACCCTAAAAATTGAACTTAGAAAATAATTTAAGAAATTTAAACTAAAGGTATTTTGGGTAAGTTAATGTTAAAATTAAGTGTTGACCTAGAAAATGTATAAATTCATATATTAATTGAAATCTAAAGGTATAAAAATGTAAAATTTCAAAATAAAAAGATATAATTTATCTGTAAAAGCAAAAATATATGGTATAAAAACGTAAATAACCCTATTATATACAAAATTATTTATACTGATAAATTTCCACATTTTATTTGTTTTTTTATTATGTATTTACAACGTAAATACATTACTATCCACGATTTTAAGAGCATCCTAAATTAAATCAAATTCCCAAATGGATGCCAATGGTACTAGATATCTGATTTGAACCTAACATAACCCTAATTTTGCGCCATTGTTGTTGCCCGAGGGAGTCACCACCAGAGACAAGGATGAAACCATCATAGAAGACGATCTGCCACCGGATGTGAAGCCACATAAAAGGTCGTGGGGTCAGTGGTGGATCTATAAATTTATCTCAGTGAGAGCACATAAAATTAAAAGACAAAATTCTTAAATTTAAATAATGACTTTATATGAATATTAATTATTTTTATTTAATTTTGATCACATATGGTTCTTGTATTTGAAGCATTAGAATTTGTTCTTTGAACTGCATCTCAAAATTGAGAAATTTGAAAAAAAAAAAAAAATAAGGAGTTTTTAGCCCATGATCTGCTATAAATGGTTTATAATTTTTTAACTAAAATATTAAGTGGGGGCATATTTAAGAGAGAAAATTTTTGAGTGGAGAAAAACAAAAACAGTTAAATAAATGTGGAGCTTTATTTGAAGTTCAAAAAAATGAGTAGGGGTGCGTACCCCCACTGGCCCCCAGCCAAATCTGTTCCTGGTAGTTCACGATTGCTGCGAGGAAGCAATTCTTGATAGAGATCGTGACTCCGGCGAGGATGGTGTGGCCACAAGGTCAAGAGAGCAATAAATGATGAATGTGACTGTGTGTGAGGGCCGACTATGACAATGGGGAACGTTGATGGGATTGGAGGCGAGGAGAAAGAAGCAAGGACATTTTAGGAATTTTAGAAAATTTTGTTGAAACATGTTAAATCTTTGTATTATCTTCTTTCTTGTGTTTTTTTTTTTCTCTAATTGTCATCATGGTAACAAAGTAAATAATACTCATACGAATCCTTAATCTTTCATATTAACGCCTCTACTTTTTTCTTTATAATAATAGATATTACGCTTCGTGGAATGAATGTGTACTCTTATCACTACTAGAAAAAGGAGGTACATCATTTATAACGATGACGAGAAGTCGTTGCTAATAACATGCTAACAACGACGACTTGTCGTAGCTGAAAAACTCATTTATAGCGACGACACGTCGTCGCTAATTGTGGAAAAATTGTATAGGAAGTTGTGAGGCAGACCAGTCAACTCTATAGCAATAATTCATTGTCGTTATAAGTCCTTCCCGCTACCTTGTTCACTGGCACCGGAAAAAAGCCCACCAAAATCTAAAGAGTGCTTCCCAACTTGGTTGACAATTGGAATCCACATGTCTTTGATTGTTAGAGATATTTTTTGTGCCCATCGCTAAAAATTTTCACAATATTTTCAGTTTTTTCCTCGAAAAAAAGGTGGTAATTTAGGACGGTTAATAAATTTTCATGAAAATTTAGGCAACTTTTAGCGACGACATATGGCGACTCTAAAAGTCCAATCAGATTTATTTAATTAGGGTTTGCCAAATGCCGTCGTTTTAGCAAATTTTAGCGATGGCTATTAGTTTAGTGACTCGTCACTAAAGGTCTGTTATATAACAGATCCGACCCTTCTTTTTCCTCATTTTCTCTGCAAATATCTCTGAAAATCCTCTCGGCCCTTCGTCGATTCTCCATTCCTCCTTGTCGAAAATCCTCCATTTTTCATTCCTCCTTGCTCAAAATCCCTCCCCGTCTCCCTTTTTTCATATTTTGAAAGTTTTTTTGGTCCAAAATCACCCAAATTTCCATTAATTGCCGTTGCTACCGTTCGCTGCCTTCGGTTCTTGGGTTCCATTTCCGATGCCAAACTTCCGTTTAGTGAGCTTGGAATTGGGAGTTTTTTTTTTCTTTTTTTTTTTTTTTTGGTATTTTTGTAAAAACTGGTTTTATGATTGTTGTGAGTTTTTTATGTTTTAGTACATGATTTGTAGAATTGTATTATACAAAGTCTGGGTTTTGTGATAAATTAGTATGAAAAGTTTAGTATTTGTAGAATTGCTTTTAATTTTATTTTTGGTTTTATTTGTGGTTTTAGCGACGATGTAAATTTTGAATATAAAAGTTTGGTAATTTGTGGATTATTTTTGGGTTTATTTGTGTTGTTGTGGGTTTGATATTTGTAAGAATGATGATTTTGGAATAAGATTGTTGTTGAGGTTTGATAGGTTTTGATTATGTTTTTGTTGAAATTTGGTCAGTGATTATGAATGTTTGATTATTTGGGAGAATGATGATTTTAATATGTTGTTGTGGTTTTGATAGGTTTTTATTATGTTTGTGGAAATTTGTTCAGTGATTATGAATGTTTGATTGAAGAATATTTTTGGTTTACATGGTTGATAATAGTTTCAGTTTTAATAAAGTTTTTAATAAAATAACTAATTTCATAAGAATTAAAACGTTAAATACTATTAAAAAATTAAAAAAGGTAATATAAATGCTTTAAGTTAAAAAAAAGTTAAGAGTATTAACATTAATGAATATTAAAAAAAGTTAAATAAAATATATTATTAATTAAAAATTAAATTATAATAATTAAAAAATATTAATTAAAATAATAGTAATGAACATATAAAAAGTTAAGAAAAATAATATATTAATTAAATTTTAAATAAGTATATAAAAATATAAACTAAAACAAATGTTATTAAATGCTATATATTAAAAAGGTTAAGTGTATTAATATTAATGAAACATTAAAAAGTTAAATAAAATAATTTATAAATTAAATATTAAATTATAAAGATGAAATATAATTAAATAATTTTAATGAACATAAAAATTTTAAATAAAATAAAATAATTTAAAATATAAATAAAAAAAATGATATTAAATTATATAAATGTGAAGAAAAATAATTAAATAATATATTTATGAACATTAAAAATTTAAAAATTTAAAAATATATTAATATTATTAAATGGAATATTATATTCATTAAAAAATGTAATTTAAAATTACTTTACTGAACATTAGAAAACAGGTTATTAAATGCTATTAAATTAGGAAACAGTTAATTGAAAACAATAGTAGTGAAAATTAAAAGAAAATTTTTAATTTAATACTAATAAAATTATATGAAATTGAAATTAATATTGTATTATTAAATATTAAATTATCAAATTATCATAAAATTTGATAAGATTTCCTAAAGTCATTAACAAAATTCACAAAAAGAAATTTATATTAATTTCTTTTTTTGTGAAAAATTCGGAGGAACCACGACGGTTTTCACAAAAATTCTTAGGCTTCCATGACCGTTTTCAAAAATCGTCGTGGAAACACTTAGCAACCACGACGGTTTTCGGAAACCTTATTCCGCACCGTGTTTTTGTCGTACTTTCCACGACCGTTTTTTAAAAACGGTCGTGAAAGCTCCGTCATGAAATATGCATTTTGTAGTAGTGGATCACGCCCAACTATTGAATAATTTACCAAGTAACCACAATTACAAACACCTATCGGACTTATACAAATAAAAGACTCCCTCTTTGATTTTGTCACTGCTATTTAGAATTTACTTGATGGACTTGATCAGCGAGCACCATTTGTCTTCAATATCTACTTTGTTGTATTCCATTCAAACTGTAGATCATCTTCTCCCGAAAACTACAAATTCTTCTTCCAAAACACTACAAATTCTTCTTCCAAAAAAGTGATATACACTATTACAAAAGTTGGCTTAGATGACGGAAAATACATGACAGTTTTTGTAAAACCATCGTCTGAAACTAGATTACACGACGGTTTGCCAAAACTGTCGTGTAAACACTGGATTACACGACGGTTTGCCCTAACCGTCGTGTAATCTCTCAGTTTTTACAATCCCTACCAGCCCTCATTTTATCTTACAGAACAGTTTTACAGCCGCGAAAAACATTACGGAGACCTGCGAAACCAGATCCTCCGCTGCCACTGTCCACCAAACCAACACTATCTTATAGTCATTATATGTAAGTAGTGATTATTATTTACTCTTTTGAGTTATTTAATTTGTATTGATGAATTGTAGATATTTTAGATATCTAAAATGGTACATTCTCGGTTTTTTTTTTTTTTTGAAAGTTTGATTTGTTAAATTATTTCGAAAGCTTAATATGTGTTATTTTAATTGCAAAAACTTAATTATTGAATGAATTGTATAATCTTTAATTTGGATTTAGGCCAGGTTCTTGTAAATGGATCGAAAATGGATGTGGGTTAATAGATTGATAAGAAAATATCAAGATTGTGTTCAAGAATTTTTGTCATTTGTCAAAACTCAAATGAAAAATGATAAGATTCGATGTCCTTGTGTGGATTGTGGAAATCATAGATCTCATTCAGTTGATGAAGTTAGAAGACATTTGCTTGCCCATGGGATTATTTGTTTGTACCAAACATGGTATTTACACAGTGAAATTTGTTTGAATCCAACCTCGAAGAACAAATGAAAAGAAACTATTGTTGAGGAAGATGTAGGAGATAATTTGTTTGATATGGTTAATGATTTGGAAGAACATTTTGTGCATCGTCCGGAGTTATTTGATGCAATGATGAATGAAGTCGATATGCCCTTGTATGACGGGTGCACTAAACATACAAAATTATTCGCATTGGTCAAATTATGGAACATGAAGGCATCGGGAGGGTGGATAAATTCTAGTTTCACGACTCTTTTAAATTTTCTAAGAGAGGTTCTACCGGTTGATAATAAAATATCGGCTAGTATGTACGAAGCTAAGAAGACATTGAGCACTTTGGGAATGAAATATGAAATAATTCATGCATGTCCAAATGATTGCGTCCTTTACCGAAATTGGTATGAGGATTTGGATGAATATCCGGTTTGTAAGGAGTCAAGATGGAAGAACGGCAAAAAGCCAACGAATGGTAGCAAATGAGTGCTGGCAAAGGTGTTATGGTACATTCCTCCGGCACTGTGTCTACGGCGTTTATTCCGTAATGCCGATCATGCCAAGAATTTGACTTGGCACCATGATAAACGTGTTAAAGATGACATGCTTAGACATCCAGCCGATGCACCACAATGGAAGACCTTTGATGACGGTCATCCTGAATTTAGTGCGGAACCATAGAATCTACGTCTTGGTTTGTCAGCGGACAGAATGAACCCACATGGTAATATGAGTAGTAGGCATAGTACTTGGCCCGCTATACTTGTCAACTACAATCTCCCTCCAAAGTTGAGCATGAAGCGGAAGTTCTTGATGCTAACTTTATTGATCTCTGATTCTCAACAACCAGGGAATGACATTGATGTGTACTTGGCACCGCTAATCGATGATCTAAAGAGCTTATGGGAAAAGGGGATCGAAGTTAGGGATGCTTACCATCAAGAGACAACACACTTCATGCAATGTTGATGTGGACGATTAATGACTTTCCCGCTTATGGAAACCTATCTGGTTATTTAGTAAAGAGTTATATTGGTTGTCTCATTTGTATAAAATAAGCATCTTCCATCCGATTGAAGAATGGTAAGAAAACCATTTACCTCGATCATAGGAGATTCTTACCAAAAAATCTTCGATACCGCAAACAAAAAAAGGCTTTCGATGGTAATATCGAAGAAAGAATCCCTCCCTGGGTTTTGACGGACGAAGACATTTTTGAGATGGTTAAAGGTTTGAAATAAGTGCTTGGGAAAAGAAAACGGAGTAACAAGGATTCGGTGGTTGATGGACCTTGGAAAAAGAGGTCACTTTTCGTTCGTCATTGCTTGGATGTGATGCATATTGAGAAAAACGTTTGTGAATCAATATTGGACATATTGCTTGACATTCTTAATAAGAACAAAGATGGTGAAAATGCACGGTTGGATCTTAAGAATTTGAATATTAGACTTAACTTACTCCCTACGAAAAAAGGGAATGCCATTTACTTACCTCCGGCAAAGTACACATTATCAAGACAAGAAAAAAGAAAGGTTTGTTAGTGGCACACTTCTATAAAAGTGCGCAACGGGTATTTTTCCAACTTCAAAAGGTTGGTGTCTATAAAGGATTTGAGGCTGATTGAAATGAAAACACATGATTGTCATATCTTGATGCAATAATTATTACCGCTTACCTTGCGAGGAGTTTTAACGAAGGATGTGAGATTCACAATTACCAAGTTATGCTCATTTTTCAATTCGATATGCTCCAAGGTAATTGATCCATTTACATTAGATTCGCTACAATCAGAGTTGGTTAAGACATTGTGCTTGCTTGAGAAGTATCTTCCACCATCCTTTTTTGACATAATGATTCATCTAACGGTGCACTTAGTATAGGAAGTTAAGCTATGTTAACCGGTGTACTTGAGATAGATTTATCCTTTTGAAAGGTACATGAAGGTTTTGAAAGGTTATGTCAAGAACCGAAATAGGCCGTAAGAATGTATAGTAGAAAGCTACATAGCGGAGGAATCAGTCGAATTTTGCTCTGAGTATTTGTCCAACGTGGAAGCGATTAGGTTGCCAAAGACTACAAACATTTACTCAAAAGGACTATCCGTCGGCATTCCTTCATCGATAAATCGAGGTGAATGGGAGCAAGCTTGTCTCTATACTTTACATAATAGGGTTGAAGTGGAGCCTTTAATTGAGGTTCACCTACAAGAATTAAGATATGCAAATCCAAGAAGAGGAAGAAATGAAAAGTGGTTGCAAGATGAACACAATCGGACCTTTCGTCTGTGGATACGAAGACATGTCTTTTAGAAGGACGGTTTTCACAAAACTTAATGAACCTCACCAGAGGATCGTCGACGATAGTTACACGGTATACATCATACTTCGTCAATGGTTATACATTCTACACTCGCGGAAGAAATGAGAAGCATCCCGTTCAAAATAGTGGTGTTAGTATCCATGCTAAGGCTATGCATATTTCATTTGCAAAGGACAAAAATCCAATATATGGAACCATGAACTACTTCGGTTTGATTGAAGACATTTGGGAACTTGATTATTGTGGATTGCTAGTAGCACTCTTTAAGTGCAAGTGGGCCGACAATAATTATGTTAGGATTGATAGAGATAGCACCACAGTGGCGGAATTTAGACGATTGAGATACAAAAATGATCCATTCATTATGGCACCACAAGCAATCTAAGTATTTTATACAATGGATCCCAACAATTTAGAGTTGTCCTTAGTTGTGCCGATGAAGCAAAAATTGATTTGTGATGGTCAAGAAGATGAGAAAGATTGCTCTAACATTACATCATTCACAAAGGGATTGCCACTGGTTGAGGAGATTGATGATTTCGATGATGATGTTTCTCACTTGCTTCGACCCGATATTGAATGGACACGTGTTGAGGAAGCAAAGAAAAAAAAAAAGAGTAAAACTTGAACATCTTGTCATTTGTATATCATTACTATTTTATTTTTAATTCAATATGTATTAGATTTATTTTGTTATGTTGCTTGATCTATATTGAACATTAATGTTGAACATGGATCAATACTATAGCCGTTTGGGTCACTGTTTAAATAACACACGGGGTATTAGGCCGTGGGATGACAGGAAAAAAAAAAGGAGATGAAAAAAGTGTACTAGGTTTACATGACGGATTTTGGCCAAAACCATCGTGTAATCTTCTGAAAATTTTGAAATTTTATGCTTTTAAATTCGCACGTAAACCCTTAACTTAAATACACTTTCTCCTTCATTTATCATCATTTTCATCTTCATTACTCTAGACAACTCAAAGTTTTCTCCTACCCACTATCTCCTTCGTCTGCCCGCCTACCGCGCTGCCGCATTCCCCTCTCTCTTAATCTCCAATGAAGCCGCCGCCGCCGCCGCCGCCTCCTCCTTCGCCGCCTTCCACTCTCTCATTTTTTCCCAAACCGTTGCCTCACCGCCTCCCTAACCTCTCTCTCCTTTTTCTGCCGCCACCATCGCCACCTCCACTCTCTCCCAGTGTTCCCATCAAGGCCGTGACTATTTTTCTTTAAAGAAAGGCAAAGTGACTTCCATATTGCTCCATTTCTTGTTTTCCAACAAAAGTACGAACACACAATGCTTTAATAACTTGCTTGGAGTGTAATTTGTAGTGTTGTTTGCTCGTTTTTTAATTGTTGCTCTTTGTAGAGGAATCTTTTGTGCACGGTTTTGGCATGTTACACACAATATTCAACACGGTTTTTTTCCACACACCACATGCTCGATGAAATGTCAAAATGATTTTTATTTTGGATAATCATATGGAATTAGTTTCTAGTGTAGTGTGCTCGGTTTTTTTGTTGGTGAAATCTGTAGACAAATCTTTTGTGCAACTTTTTGGCATTTTAAGCTATTTGAATAGAATATGCTACAAAAAAAATTTTCCGCCCACCACATGCTCAATGAAATGTCAAAATAGATTTTTGTTTTGGATAATCATATGGAATTAGTTTCTAGTGTAGTGTGCTCAGTTTTTTAATTGTTGCTCTTTGTAGACGAATCATTTGTGCACGGTTTTGACATTTTACACACAATATTCAATACGGTTTTTTTTCCGCACACCACATGCTCGATGAAATGTTAAAATGGATTTTATTTTTTGGATAATCATATGGAATTAGTTTCTAGTGTAGTGTGCTCGGTTTTTTTGTTGGTGAAATATGTAGACGAATCTTTTGTGTAACTTTTTGACATTTTAAGATATTTGAATACATTATGCTACAAATTTTTTTTCCCGCCCACCACATGCTCGATGAAATGTCGAAATGAAATTTTATTTTGGATAATCATGTAGTTTGCTTGGTTTTTTTATTGGTGAAATTTGTACACGAATCGTTTGTGTAATTTTTTGCCATTTTAAGTTTGTAGTATATTGTGATTGGTTTTGTTAATGTTATTGGTGGTGAATATGAATTTGATTTGATTAAATTGGTCCGCCATACTTGTTTTCTGTATTTGTGTTGCAATAAATATAGGTGAGTGTTGGAATAAAAAATGACACAAAATAGAATTGAAGAATGCAAAAAGGGACGAGCACGAAGAAAAAACCCATTTAATCCCAATACCGATGGCAAACGAAGGGCAAATTTAATGAAACGAGTTCATATGGCAAGGAAAAGAGGTGAACGAATTGAAGTCACCTTTGACAAGAAAGGACAACCGAAAGGGAAGTACGGTGATGAATTGATGAGCTGGATTGGTGTGCTCGCTCGAAAGCACATTCCAATATGTATACAAGATTGGAGATCCCGTGATTTAGAAGGATTGAAAGAAATAATTTGGAAAGAAACTGTTACTTCTTTCACCGTAGATGATTGCTTTCAGAGTACTTCTTTAAAATCATGTGGTGAAGCTGTAAGGAATTTTCGACATGATCTTTATAAGACGTTTATCAAGGACTTTGTAACAGAAGATAGTGTGTGGACACGACCTCAAAAAGTTATTGACAACTGCCCTAATATAGAAGAAGAGGATTGGGTGAAATTCATTCAGTATAGAACATCCTCATAATTCCAACAACTTTCGAATCGTGGAAGCGAAATAAGGACCAATAACGAACACACATCAAGAGGAGGCCGAGACGGATATAGAAAGCTTGACCAGAAAAATGTATGTCATTAAATTTTGTTTGTAATAAATCGTAGGCAAATTATTTATTTAATTATTCATGTATACTAACGATGTTAAATTACAGTTCAAGGAGACTGGGAAATGGAAAAAAAGAGATGGGTTGTGGCTAGATTCACGGACAGACATAGATGGAGAGTTGAAGGATCCAGCATGTCAAAAAGTTAGCGAGTTGATATTAAGTTTACTAATTAATAATAAATTCTTCATCACTAGAGCCAATTATAACACTTTTATTTATAATGTGTTCTTTTAATTATCTCATAGATGCATTACAACACACAGGAGAGTCAAGGCATTTTTGAATCAGTTGACACTACTGATGTATTGACCCAAGCATTATCCATACCCGAACACCTAGGACATATCCATGGGCAATCAAAGTTCGTAAAGCAATCTCAGTACTTCAACCTAAATCGAAGCTCGAATAGAGATAATGAAGTAATGTCAATGAGACGTTAAATAAAAGAATTAAAGGCGTTGGTGCGTGGTCTATATGCGAAGAAAGATGTGGAGCCGTCGTTTAACCAAGGGAATGTGCCAACCATTGACCAACACAATAGCTTTAAGGCTAGTTGCTCTATCCAAGAAAAAACAACCCGGAGTGTCTGATCCGCCAATCATGCCGGTCGACAGCCAGGAGTGTAAGCTCTATATTTTCGATGAACTTCATGGTGGACAGTTGCTTGTTGCGTTTGGAGGAGCATGGCTGGAGGGCCTTCCCACCGATACAGTCCATGGGATTCCACTGGTAACATGCGAGTGTCAATCAATGTGCCAAAATTTAAAAAAGTAGCATTACCTATTCCGACATACAAGGCAACAACTGTGGAGGAGGCTGTTAATGGGTTTGTAGCTTGGCCTAAAACATTAGTTGAGCTCGACATGAGTATAAACAAGGCGATTTGAGGGCCTAGTCACGTTCCTGACCAAGCAGCTGAGGGAAACAAATGCCAAAAAAAGCTAGGAAAAAAATCGATCAACTCTCAAACTAAGGTACAACAAGATGCGCAACAACACAAAGCTTTGTTTGACTTTAATAAAATGAACATGGAGATGAGGCCTTTGGCTTATTATGTACATAATTCCATGCATGAATGTAATCAGATAGAGGTCCCAATACCATACACAATCAGTGGTATTAACATGCCTATATTTTTGAACTTTAATGATATTTATGAGTTCATTAATTTTCAAGAATCAGTGCGAATTGTATATTAGTATACATCAGGTATGTCATTCTATCTCTAAATTTTATTTTTTTTAGCTGGAAATTCTTCTATATGTCAACTAGAGTTACAATTTTGATATGCGTATGCAGATATTTGGAGGAACTATGTAAGATTAACAGGCGAGCTGAGAAGTTTGTGTTTGTGTCTCCAACCTTGATCTCACCGGTTAGAGTAGATACTCCAGATGCTGGCTTGAGAGAGCGAGCCGATGCTCTTGTCGCCTTTTTACGTGAAGTACCAAAAGGACGACTTTATCTTGTGCCACATAATAGAGGGAGACATTGGGTCTTAGGAGTCATTGACCCATGGGAGGACCTAGTCCTTTATATTGATCCTCTTTGACACAAGAAGAGGGACGATTTTACTAATCTAATGAATATGTAAGTCAATTTTCATATGTTAATTTTTGATTTAATCTTAATTAAATGCATCTTAATTATTTTGAATTTTGCAAACTTGCTAGGGCCTTAACGGATTGGAAGCTTATAACCGGAGAAGGGATTAGAAAGAGATGAGACTATAAAACGAAAATCTCGGACCGTCCTTATCCTCTCCAAGAGGGAAGTGTTAAATGTGGTTATTATGTTTTAGGTTTTATGAGGGACATAGTGTTGAATGGAATTGACGTATTTGAAAAAAAATAATTTTTAACTTCTGATGATTTGGATTTGATTAGGGGAGAATGGGCTAGATATGTAATGCAATTCATTAATAATGATATGTGAACTTGTAATGTAATAGATTGTATTTTTACTTTGATACAATGTAGCTAATATATTGGCAATCATATCCTGGATCGTGTATTAGAGAACACATAGGTTAGACCACCGTGAGAAATCACCAAAAAATGCCAAATTGTTTTTTAATTCAAGCCCCATTACACGACGTTTTGCTTCAGAACCGTCGTGTAAAGGCTACATTACACGACGGTTTTGAAGTGTAAACTTTAGACGACGATTAATAACCGTCATGTAATCCATATTTTTTACTAGTGATAACACTAAAGCTTTAAAGTCTCAAAATCTACATGAATAATTCTATGTTTTACAATGAACAAATTGTTTTTGAGACTGTAATATATAGCAGTACAAAATCTTAATGTAAATCTCAGATCAACTCAATTCAAATTTCAAACTGGTATAGAATCTGTTGCAACATGTTTCTACAATACTTCAAAATTCAAATTTTAATTCTACTTTTTTAAGGAGCAAATATATCCAAATTAAGCTAATATTTATATACAAAGTCTTTAGCAACTAAATTCATCATTTAAAAACATAATCTTGGGATAATTTGAAATCCAAATTCAAATAGGATTAGGAATCTTACCTTAATTTGGATTTCCTTTTAAAATTCAGAACCAGATAATAAACTCACGCAATTATCCACTCTTGCAGTACTATCTTCAAATAATTCAAGCTAGCAAATATCTTCAAATAGTTTTTTAAATCTCCAAAAGCTATCCACATGGCTGTTGTGCAGTTGTTGCAACAGATGTTGCAACATGTCTTGAAACATCATCCTAGTCAAAAACAGGTTTTTTTTTTATTTTTTTATTTTTTATTTTATTTTTTTTAATTTTAAAAAGAGATTTGTTGGTGGCCCCATCATTTCTTATTTTTTAAGTTAACACAAGTAGGGATGCTCCCCTAAGTTGGTAGGGGATTCGAATCATCATCCTGGTCAAAAACAAGTATTGGTTTTCTTAAATGTGTTGCCATAAATACCAACTAAAATACACCTAACACTATTTATACGCACATATACCATAAAACTTGGTAATTAGGTTTAGAGTAATCATAATATTATTAGATTGTGTATTTGTCTTACTTCACCAAATTATGCAACATTTAAATGTGAAATGAGTGAGGGTGTTAGAGTGTTAGATTGTGGATTTGAATCTTGGACCACGCTAGATGTGAGGATGTTAGATTGTGCATTTGTCTCACGTATCGTCAAATTATGAGGGTACTTAAATGTGAAATGGACTCCCTCTCTTCTTGAACTAGCTTTTAAGGATGAGTTTTACCGAGGCCCCATGACTAAAACATGCATGTGCAATATAAGAATCTTCGTTGAGCTAGCTCAGAAGTCAACAATGGCAAGAAAAGCAATCATTCGGCATTTTGACGTGCTGGACTGGGGGTGACCGACTAACTGTAGTCGATGGAAAAGCGAAATACCAACTTGAAGTAATTACACAAGTTGATCATATTTAAACAGTCTGTTCAAAAAATAACAACAAATAACTTATTCACATAATTGATATATACATATATTTTAATAATCAAATTAGATTTTTTTTTTTCCCTTTCAAGGTATTTAGTTTAATTTTTTTTAGAGTAATTAACCTAAATAGTCCCTGAACTTTTTCTAAAGTGACGTTTGGTTCCTATTCTTTTTTTTTTTTTTTTTTTTTTTTTTGCTGAGATAACTCCAAACTCCTATTTTCTTGGTCGTTACAGTTCTTTCCGTCAAACTCTATTAAATTTCTAACGGAATCTTGCTCAGATGATCCTTTTTATAGTAAAAAGACTAAAATACCCTTTAATCTCCAAAAAAATCCCTCTGTCTCTCCCCTCCCCTCTCTCTCTCTCTCTCCCATCCCCTCTCTCTCTCCCCCCCTATCCCTATCTTTGTAGACAACCGGCGCCGTCCTCAAGCCTACCCCCCGCCCTCCGATCTGAGTAATGAAGAGAGAAAGTATAAGATGAATTTTTGTTTTTTGTTTTATTATTATTATTTTTAATTATTATTATTAAATTACTAAAATACTCTCTCAAATTAGATCACATGCACTGAACGTGACTCATTAAGTTAATAATTTAACAGTTTTAGACGGAAAGGAATATAATGACCAACATTTTAAAAGTTTAGGGTCTTCTTGGCCGAAAAAAAAAAAAAAAAAAGAGACTAAATTGTCACATTGTAAAGAGTTCAGGGACCATTTAAGTCGGTTACTCTTTTTTTAATTTTCTGTTTTTGTTTCTAAAGTGGAAGAATTTTCCTTATAGTTATGGATTCAGTTGTTTTTGTAGATTGCATGGTTTGTCTAGATACTAATTTTTTATCAATATTTTCCAACCCTTCCATACATCATTACTTGCTGATATACGAGTTTTGTAGTTTATGGTGTAAATTCAGCTTTTTTAGTTCAATTCATGGTCGGAACAAATATATATCTTTGATTTTTTTTAAATTTTCCTTTGTCGATTTTTAGATTTGTTAAGATTGGATGTCATACCTTATCTCTCACCGTTTACATCTTAACACAAGTCAAGAAGGTCAACAAAAAAATCAAGTCAGCAACCAATTAGACCTACTCGGAGCTAGATCGGTTCATCAAAATCGAGCTGAGAGGTCGACTCAGGGAGTCAATGCAAGGACTATCTGAGATTGAAGATTATTCACATAAGAAAATATTCCATACATCAAGGGAAGATATCACGTAATCAAGTCAAGAATCAGTTAAAACGATCATTTACCCATTTCAATGAAGCTTACCAAGTACGGAAAGTCAACCATGATTAGAAAAAAAAGGCTTCTATCAGCATTCAAAGCCTAATCTACACGAAATCAGGCAATAAAAGGTCATCAATCACTCCCTATAATTAAGGGACATCATTGTATGCCCAGGGATCGACATTTTCTACCACCTTGAGCTGTTTCTCTCCATTTTCTGAAATCACTCTACAATGTGAATTCTTTATCTTCTCTCTAAGCTTTCTTGCTTCTACATCACTCATTGTAAATATTTATTGACTACTATTGAAATCTCTCAGGCCACCACTATAGTGGACTAGTTTTTACATTGAGAGAGTTAACCTCTATAAATTCTACGTGATCTCTGTCTTTCTTTTTCTTCTTTTGTAATTTACTTTAAAGCAAACGCAATCGGCTAACTCAACACGTAAAATCGACTCTATAATATACATTTAGACCGTAATCTGATCCAAGCTGATTAGACTGTTGATTCTACCCCCAACAATATTATAGGTTAATATTGACGTTGTGGTCATTACAATAACTATGCCATTCTAAGGATTACCGTTTCACTATATATATATATATATATATATGTATATTTGCTGAAGCGTTTCAATATATTTTAAATAACGGATGTCGTGGTTTCTATATCTTAGTACGAGGTAATGTTCCTCCATTGATGTACTTATAATATAATGACCATATCAGTATAATTTACTACTATGATTGACCATTTCTTATAATGAACGGATTTTGAAATTTTATTTTTCATTGATTTGTGTTTAATTTTTCCATGGTCTGTGTACCAAACTCACTGGTGCTTTCTACGTAAGAAGTACTATTAGAAATCAAGAACAATTTTTGGTTCATTCTTGATAAGAGAGAATTCAAACTATTGCTTAGTTAAGAAAACAGCCATTTTGGGTCCATCAAACTGATCGATCATTAAAGAAACACCAGAAGACTAACATATCAATCTAGCCGTTCATTACAGTTTCCGGAGCTTATTCGCTAGGTAACCTGGTAGTTGAACACCAGAAAAACATCGGTTTACTATTTAAATTTTTTTTTTTTGTTAAAAAAAATAAGTAGTAAACCATAGTTTACTACTTCTTTGTTGACGTTTTATGCCTGATAACTGGGCAGTTGAATAAATATCGGTATTCATAAGTGTTTATTCCTAATGAGTATAACTAAACTACTACTATCTCCTAGACTTAGGATGCCTTGGCTTTACATGGCATCAAAGGGAAAAATAAAAAATAAAATTAAATGAAATAAAATATTAAGTAGTGATTTTCTTTCTCATCTAATCATATATTTACGTACAAATTTGCTAATGATAGTATAGTGGACTCCAATAAAGAATGAGAAAAACGAACATCAATTCTCATATCCCTTTTGTATTGATTCCTTATTTAGAGAATGACAAATTTATTTATATATCTTCAATAAGTTCTTAAATTACATGCTAATGATTTTTTTAATTACATGAAAGAACATTTAAATAATTATATTAATAGGATTATTGGTCCTTAGTTTAGTGAAAATAGAAAGAGAATTGGATTGTTTGTTATTATATACTAAAAAGGAAATTTATGATGCTCATTTTATTTTTTTATTTTCCTCTCTAATCTTGTTACGTTTCTCATTATATTTAATATGGTTTCATAAATGTATCCATAGATGACAACCATGTTGTGTAAAAAGTAATAAAGTGATGAATAAAATATCGCTCCCACAAAGACTGTTGTTTACCAACTACCGAAATTATATTAATTCTAACTTTATTTGAATAAATCAAAATAAACGAAAAATAAAATTTAGCAAAAATAAAAATTAATAAAACCAATAAAAAAGAGCCTAGGATTACAATCTTCATTCAACACTTCATTTGAATCTCTCTACTCTTCCCTAGATAAATTAATCAATCTGAATTGTCAACCAAAAGCCTAAATTATCTAAAGGCCTATCCCGATGGTCAGTTAGAAATATTCCCTATAACTAACTCACTATATTCCTATGAGAATTAGATTAACATAAACTCAAGAATTCCACACATAAATTATATGTCACTCTATCTAAGGCTAAACACAAAATCTCCTTTTCCAATTCAATTAAGGTTTACCAAATTAATCTAATTAGTGATCAAGTAATTAGAAAAATTAAGTACAAGATAGAACGAACCATCTAATATCAATTAATAAAATCAAGAGAAAGAGCAAATTAATTCAAATTGAGTTCTAATTGCAATCCCAGGAAAAAAAAAATTCATAAATAAAAAAAAATTCCACAAAATAAAGGTTCAACATTCTTAAATTACAAAAATAAAAAGATAAGAAAATAGGAAGAAAAACTTTTTGAAAAATATAGGAAGAAAAATTTTAAACATATAAGAGACTGCTTCCAAGAATTTTCTTTAATCTTCTTCTCCTTCTCTTCTTGATGCTTCAAGATTCAATCTTCCCATTTTGTGGAAAACAAAACCTAAAAAATAAAAATAAAAATAAAAATCTTAAAAACTAAATCCTAACACAACATATATATATTTATTTATTTTTCTTCTTTTTCATCTCTGGTTTTTTCGGCTTAGAAGAACAACCAAAGACACCGTAAACTAACCTTAATCTCTCCTATTTGTAGACTTGTTCTAAAAGGGGCAATTTTTGAATAAAAAATTTTAAGAAATGGAAACTTTTTGAAAGCTGCAGCCTCCGAGATCTGCTCTTTTTATGTCCTTTCTTGAGCAAATTTCTTCCAAGTCCCAAGAATTAACCACAAGACAATTAATTTCCGAACCTGTAAAAACAAAACTCAAAATAACTAGAAAATCATTAAATAACTTTTAAACTAACAAAATATGAAGTGAAAAATATTCGAATTATCGGTATAATACCAACTCATCAATCCAATAACGTATAAAGTTGCAATAAAAAAATGTTTCTAATTAAAACCCAATTTCCTTATTGTATTTCGGTTTTTTTAACTAGTTTTGGTCTGTAAAACAAAAGGTGAAACTTCATTAGAAAAAACATTTGGTCCTCAGTTGGAGCTGGGGATGTCATTTAAAAATTTTTTTTTTTTTAAAAAAAAGGTAACTTGGATTAGTCTAAAAAAAAATTAGAGATGTTATATACTTGGGAGATTCTTCACTCAGTCTACCAAATTAACTATATATATATATATATATATATATATATATTTTTTTTTTTTTTCCTTTCTAAATTTGCAAAAAACCCCAAACCGAACCGTCGTTTGGGAACATCAACTCAGAATGGTTTGTCATATTTGGTCGTTTGCGGTTAATTATGTATCCTACTGGTGAGGTAATCCTGCAGTTGAGCATCCGTAATCAATCAGTTTACTATTCTGTGTTCCGTCTATTAGGCTTAGTAATGAGCCGTTAAATACTGGTCATTAGACAGTATATTCGTAGTCAGTATTCTGTTTAGTCAGCATTATTTTTTTCTCTACTGCTTATGCCACAAATCAGTTTTGCCTTTATTTGACAAATTTTTGAAGGCCTTTTTTTTGGTTCAAAATGCCTTCCTAAAGAGGGGCATTTTCTTTGGGTGTTTTTGAGATTGCGATAAAAGAGTACGCTATTGAAATACTATGCCTTCAGGATTTTTGACACCCTATAAAATATAGGGTTAATTTCAATAATAGCACATGTGAGATAAATTACAGTATCACTTTTTTTTCCCTTCATTTCTAACACTACCACGTCATCAAAGCCTCTGATATGTGGGGCCCAGCCGCATTTAATGTATGCCAAATTTCGGGTTTACCCTCATCTCCCACCCGCCCAAAGTCACTCTCCCTCGCATGCCCTAAAAAAAATTCTCAAACCAGCATCTACAGTGTTTTAGAGAGAGAAACTGAAATCTAGAGAGAGAAAGAGTTGCAACCGGCTGGAACCGCTCCATAACCATTCGGAAACCATCCGAAAACCACCACGAAAACCCTCTATAAACCGCTTAGAAGTCTGTGAACGTCGGAGAATCTTCAAAAACTACTCATGTCGAAACCCATGAAAATGTCTAAGAAAACATAACTCCCGAAAAAGAGGTCTGTCCGAGTAATGGCTTCGGCATATAAAAGGTCATCGGCCGAGAAAGTTCTAAAAAACCGGTACCAGAGATCGAGAGAATAGTGTCCGATGAAGGGTTGAAGAGAAAGTAGGGGAAATTAAAGTAAAGGAATCAAAGAAGGTGAAAAGTGCCGTAGAAGAGAAGATATCGGAAACTGAAGAGGTAAAAAGTTGATTTCCGTTTTTATGTTTAAAAAGTTAACATTTTTAATATTTTTCAGTAATAATGTGCATTGTACTTGAGGACGTTTGTAGTATTTATTGATTATGTGAAAATAAGTTTGCATTTTTATATGTGTTTTTTTATGAGATTCCACCTTTCTAATTGATTTGTTGAAAAAAAATTTGCTTAAAATACATAAAATTTGTATTTTTATCTGATTTTGTAACATAAACCATCCATTTGTAAAATTCAGTGTTTTGGTTTATATAAATATTTGGATTTTCATTGATGTTTGTTTAATTGTAGGTGATATCGGTGGCTGGTTATTTATTTTGTGATCATCCTGTAATTTTGTAATGGTCATTTTTGTAATGACTCTCTTGTCATAATAATAATTACTCAGTTTTATGTTATTTCCGGATGGTCATTTTCATGATGACTTGTTGGTCATTTTTATGTTGACTTGGTGGTCATCAATTAATTAATTTTCATATTTCTGTGATTTTATGCCAGGTAATTTGTATGATTACTTCACGGTTATAAATATAATTACTCTTTTATCATACCATTAATATTACCGCAGGTTCAATATATTCAACGCGTACCAGATAGTGAAATTACCAGGGCGAAAATAAATACTTTCATTAACATTACGGAGACATGTAATAAATTGAGAGAGTGGTTGTCTCCTCGACAGTACGAGGCCGTCATCTATCAGCCATGCATTCAACAGTTTTTGAATTTAAATACTCTTGGTTGGGCTGGGCAGGTCTTTCACAACATTGTAATGTGAATGACGGATCACTCAGGAATGGGTGATGCTCTATGGTTTGAGGTTGGTGAACACCTGGGTAGATTTTCCATCAACGAGTTGGATGATTTCAATGATTTTCCTTGGGGCGTGCTCTCATGGGAGGCAACCCGAGCTGCAATCTGTAATACAGTTGAAAACAGGCTGTTTTCAAAGAGAAGACCATTAAAAAAGTCTGACAAAGTTTATTACAGTATTACGGGCTTTCCGCATGCCTTACTTGTTTGGGCATATGAGAGCCTTCCATCGATAGCAGCCAAACTCACCACCAAGTACGATGAGGCCATTCTGCGTATGCTGTCGTGGACCACCGTGGACAATGTAGAGTTTAATGATGTTATCTCTGCTTTTTACCGCTGTTAGCGAAAAATAGGTAATTTATATACTTTCTAAATAATTATGTAAGTAGTGTCAATTACAATTGTTGGTCATCAACATAATGACCAGGTGGTAATTATTACATTAATCATGCCGTTGTTAGCGTACCCTATTGACCATACCTTTGTTTGCGTAAAATACTAGTGTCGGTCATTTACATAATGACCGGGTGGTCATTCCTGTAATGACCATACCTGTTGTCTAATACGCGTCTTGGTCATTTACGTAATGACCGGATGGTCATTTTTGTATTGACAATACCTTTGTGTATTTCAATACCAGTGTCGGTCATCTACATAATGATCGGGTGATCATTCCTATAATGACCATACCCATGCTACAGTTACTACGGGTGGTAGTCATCTACATAATGACCGGGTGGTCATTCCCGTAATGACCATACTCATGCTACAGTGACTACGGGTGTTGGTCATCTACATAATGACCCGGTGGTAATTCCTGTAATAACTATACCCATGCTAGACTTACTACGCGTGTCGGTCATCTACATAATGACCTGCTTGTCATTCCTGTATTGACCATAGCCATGCTACAGTGACTACGCGTGTTGGTCATCTACATAATGACCGAGTGGTCATTCCTGTATTGACCGTACATTTGCAAGCCTAAATACCATTGTTGGTAATCGTAATAGTGCGCGGGTGGTCATTTTTTTATTTATCATACCTTCTTAATATTCAATACTAGTGTCGATCAATAACATATTGATCATATCCCCTACTCATTATTATTAATATCAAATGTGTGCAGCCTAAGTGTTTTCTGATAATGCCAACCGAATAAGAGTTGAAAGACCCATGTGTTGCACAGCTATATTTGAAGAACCCAAAGGTTGTGCCTCAATTACCTCGCAAGACTTATGTCCCTTAACCGAGTACCGATACAAACTCTGAGCGGTGGGTGTTTCAAAAAGAGATCCGATGATAAGTGGACTCAATGAACAAAAAAGTTAGAGGATCTTAAAAAGGGACAGAAGAAGTCTTAAAACTCTTGCGAAGGGTTCTCAAATTATTTTCCAACAACATGAATGAGAAGGGATAGGAAAAGGCACCCACGGCATACCATGTCAGCAGCAGGCAGAAGATGAATGATCAAACGGATGAGTCGGATGCCTTGAAGACTACTTTGAATGACCTTGGCTCCGGCTCGCAAGATGATGTGTTCATCGACTCTGACATCGGTGCCGTTGCGGATATGGGTGTTCAAGCAGCCATGGAGTTCCTTACTGCCAATAAAGTAATTGTTTGTAGCAGTCACGGTTGATGAAAACAAGCTAATTTTTGTTAGATTGAAGGGTTACTATATATAATGAATATTTGGTCATTTCTTCAATTATCCATGTTAATCCCAGCTGTTGTGTTCCCCTTTCGCAAGAAGATATAGACAAGGAGAAAGAAAGACCATCAGTTGAGTGTTACAAGGGAGAGAAGAATAAGGTAATCCTGAAAATGTGTGTTGAGTATATCATATATGTAGATGATCATTTGGGTCTTCCACATATACAAAGTTCTATTTATTATGACATGTTGTGAAACTACACAGGAAAAAGTTAAAGAACATTTAGAAGGAAATAAGGGAGAAACGAATGTAAAATCTGATTCTATTTTGGAAATAAAGGAGGAGAGCATGCCTGACCCAGAGAAGGAAAAAGAAGAGGAAAAAGATGATAAAGAAGACCTGAGAGAACAGGAGGATATAAAGCTTGAAGAGGAAGCCAACGAGAAGAGCATCGGTGACGTGGTTATTACGAATATCTCTAACTGACAAACATATTCATATTGATTATTTCATAAGAGTCATACTTCATTTTAACTCGTTACACATATGTCATTTATAGATCCCTAAGCAGAAGAGGTCCAGACTATCAAGGCTTGGCCAACGGCGTTCCGGACCTATGACTGAGGTTGGCTCACCATCGCATGCTCCGAGTAAGCTTATTTATGCCCTCCCACTGGGTCTCGCAGATGAACCTCCAAAAGATAAGCTAGAGGAGTTCAGGGAGTGGATCAATAAAGGATTATTGAAGAGGACTCCAGTGTAATTTGTTTATAACGAATAATTGTCCTTTCGATTTGAAAATTTTATTTATTGATAATGTCATCACCAATTTAAATATTTTTATGTTTAGTAAACGGCATCCCCGATATAATGCCAAGTATGAGACATTGGCCAAACCCCATGACTTAGGATTCATGGCGGTAGATTAAAAAAGTTGGTTTTATGAATTAGCAACCTCTCCTGTTTGGCTATGGGATGAAGTAAGTATTGTACTTGATTTTTTAATAATCCATGTTCTAAATTTTTGTTAATCTTAACGTGAAGAAGGTACTTTGTTTGCTGACCTGAAATTTTTACAATAAATTTGCTTTTGTTTTGTTTATGCAGCACATTGACGTTGCTTTTTACTACTTGAGGAAGAAGATCATGCAATTCCCCGAATTGGTACAACGAAAGGTGACAACGGTAGACACGTTTGTTAGTGCAAAGGTTAGTTCATTGTGGCGTGTCTACCAGAAATCACTAGATACGTTCGATTGGGGATCGTGTGATTCTTTACACAAGATCATACTTGGCGTGTGTGTCCGAAGTGGGTCGTCATGGTTTGAAGTGAACACTTTGCTAATACCAATACACTTGACTGATTTGAAAACATTGGGCATTAGTAAAGCTCAATCTGACGAACTTAACCATTGAGGTGTATGACTCTCTTCAGCATGAAGGCCCTCACAATTTTAAGGTCTGAGAAGCATTGTAATGTATGTCAAAGTTCATTCCATTGCTGGCTGATAGAATAAGTTTGTTCGAATTCAAACCAAGAGAACCTCCGGGAATTTACCCAATACCGGTCACTATCATGAAAGATATCCCTCAACAAGTCAATGTGTTAGTTAAAGTATTGAAATGGTTTTCATACGACAATCTTAACTGTGATGCTTATGTGAATTTTTTTCATTCTCATTCGTGCGACAGGGGTGACTGTGGAATGTTTACAATTAAATATGATGAATGGTTGATAGAAGGGAGGGATGTCCGTTATTGGGTAATTCAGGGACGCATGCAAATTTTTCGGGAGTGGCTAACATGTTACTTGTGATGCCATGCCAAGCGCAAGATTGAACAAATTTATAAAAGTGATGATGATGAGGATATGGATTTTTAACATTTTAACTAACATTAATTTTTTTTTTTTTTTTTTGGCTTTAGCAGACTGTAAATAGCCCCATTCTTTTATTCATAGTATAACATATTTTTTTTTTATGTATATGGTATATTGTTGTAAACTGTAAAAGTTAACATGACAAATTAACCGTAGGCAAAGCGGTAACAAAAGAAATGACCATGTGGTCATAATAGGAATGACCTTTACTGTAAAATGCCCAAAAATGTTAGATTATGTGGTTGTTAATTTTTTTTTAACTCCAATTTTTAATGATGTGTTATATCATTCGTTTGTATTTTACAATAAAGGTTGATCTAGAAAGCAATCCTATTTTTTTTTTTTTTTTGTTTCACCAGACGGACAGAGGTCATAATTGTTATAACCGTCTGTATGTCATAACTATTATGACCAGGCAGTCATAACAGGAATGACCTTTACTGTAAAATGCCCAAAAATGTTAGATTATGTGGTTGTTATTATTATTATTATTATTATTTTGTTAACTCCAATTTTTAATGACGTGTTATATCATCCGTGTATATTTACAATATAGGTTGATCCAGAAAGTAATCCTAAATTGTTTTTGTTTCACCATACGGGCAATGGTCATAACTGTTATAACCGTCCGTATGTCATAACATGAATAACCTTTACTGTAAAATGCCCAAAAAATGTTAGATTATGTGGTTGTTATTATTATTATTTTTTTGTTAATTCCAATTTTTAATGACGTGTTATATCATCCGTGTATATTTTACAATACAGTTTGATCCAGAAAGCAATCCTAAATTGTTTTTGTTTCACCATACGGACATAGGTCATAACTGTTATGACCAGGTGGTCATAACAGGAATGACCTTTACTCCAAAATGCCCAAAAAATCAGGAAATTCCATGTTTCTGGAGCATGAACATTACGTCTGCCACCTAATTCCATAAACACACATGATACGTACTTAAAATAAAGGATATAAATTTTTAATGTAAATTGTGCATAAAATGTTCTACAATATAAAAGTAAAATGACTGATAAAATCATCACATAACTGAACTGGGAGTTGTTAACTATGTCTGGGATCTTGTTGTTGGACGTATGCGTAACGGTACTGAGTTAGTACAGGTTTGCCGGTTGTGTCCATAGCCATTACATCTACCACACCGAATAGTCTCATGTTCTTCAACTTAGGACAAAATCCTACGAACCCGTGGCCTTCTGGGACGACGCTTTGTATTGGGATGATTGACAATTTGCGATCTGACTTCTTTAGAATCATCTCAGCCCGCTATACTGCCAATCGGATGGACTACAGGTGCATAGCATGCATAGGGATAATTTTTTGTGTAGTAATTAGAGCAATAAGTGTATGGATCAATTCGTTGGTGGTTACAGACGGCCATTGCATGAGGGTAAGGAATTTGATCGACCTGAAATCGTCTGCAGGTATAGGTCCTTTCGCTCATATCAACAATCCAGGTTTGGGCAGTATTGTTGGTGACGGCGTACTCAAACTGGTCAGCTGGCCGAGGCTGTAACAAAGGGAAGTTTAAGATATCAGTTTATTCGAAGTCATTTTCAATATAAGGGCAATGTCGGTTCTAAAATTACTGATCATAACAAAAATTTACGTATACCGTACGTCATGATGTGGTCGTTATCACATACCATTACTGTTAGCCCCAATGAGAAGTTTGTGCGAATCAGCTTCTCTGCCTTGGGGGCCAGTTTCGATGTTATTTTCAGGGCCTCTTCACGTCTCTCGACAAACCATCTTTGTAGTAGTTCCCTCTACCATTCCACTAAGAATCCAACTGGTATTAACCTGGCTTTCTGATCCACACTGTTCAATGACTCTGCAATGTTGGTTGTCATGATTGCATACCTCTGTCCGTTAAAGTATGCTCGCGACCACTTTGTAGGATCTGTCTGCACAAAGTATCGGTGCATATCGGGGTTACGACTATGGATGGATTCCATATGACGCTGGTGTTCACTTACAAGATACGACCTCGATGCACCGTCAAAATAGGTCTTCAAAGGGCCTTTAAAATCTTTGTACCTAGTCTTCAAGTTTGCAGCCAAGTGTTGGACACATATCCCAAAGGCAGCATCTGGATACACAATGTTGGCTGCATATTCGATACCCTTATGTCTATCAGCCACAATAGCAAGAGACTCTCGCGTTCTGATTGAATCCCTTAGTTTCTCGAAGAACCATTTTCATGATTCTTTGCTTTCCGACGGAACGATACCAAATGCAAGTGGAAATATGGAGCCATTTGCGTCGTGACCGCATGCTGCAAGCAGCATTCCTCCAAGCCTGGTATTTAGTGTTGATCCATCAACCACAATTACTGGACGACAATAAGGCCAATCGTGCTTTAAAGCAGCTAAGCACATATAGAAGTATTTTAAACAATTTTCTAAGTCTGTCTCAATGTGAATGTCGGATGCAGGATTTTTTCTCTTAACCATTTCAGCCCAGGCGGACAGAACTGTAATTATTAAAACATAATTATCATGTCGTAAATATATAAGTTATTATGCCAGTCATTAACATATAACCGGATAAGGAAAATTACCTTTGTATGACTCTGTATCATCGCCCCCTCAGGCTGGTTAGTGCAACTTCCTTCCCTCGCCATACTCTAAGATAATTGAAAGACACTCCAAATTTGTCCTGCATGTCTCACATTATTTTTCGAGGTCTATATGAGGTATTAGTCGGATCCAAGTATTTTGTCTTAACACACTCCCCAATCATCTAACTCTTGGCTTGACGATGATGCCCTTGAACGATTTCAATTGAACAAGTATGGATGTCGTAGTATCTCTTCACAACAAACAATTCACTACCTCTCATCCTAGTCGCACGCAATTGCCATGGACATCTCTCATTATCTATACATATGATGTGTAATAGAGTAGAGTTTGACCTATTCACCTTGAATTGGTAGTGTTTACTGATGACATCGTGATGAAGATGGTATTGCAGTAAATTTTTGTTCTCAAAAATACAATTTATACGCATTGTGACAAGTGTAAAATCAACAACAACTACCAAGCCAGATAAACTGTCACTACTAGGTACATTAACAAATTGAGTTCTAGTAGTATTGACAATATAATGGGCTCTAATGCTTGTTGCAATACTCTTCTCGTTTGAATGACGAGCAGCATACGCAATATTCAATTCCCCGGCATTACAATCATCATAGTTCATGCATAAGTCATTGTTCAATAATTGATGTTGCTTTTCAATTCCATCTTCAGTGTGCAAATCCAGACCTAATGTGGGAGAAGGGATATGAGGAGGACGAGGATGAAGGATGATTAGATTATTGTCATTTACAGGTTGTATGGCTTCATCACTCTGTCCACCCTCCCTAGAAGGTTGAACGTCTATGTGGATGCTTTCCCCTACGTCCGATGGCATCGCTTCGGCCGCATACTTATTAAATACATCGATGCTAATTGAAAATTTGCTAAGCACATGAACATCCTTCTTCTTCAATTTTATGTAGAATTTAACATCAGCATCACACTGTATCCTCACAGGAGGCATTTCAGGTTCAACAGCGCATCTCATGACTATAGTCTTATCTAGGCTCCTAATTCCAATAACACTTCTGACCAACTTAATAAGACCAACATATGTTGCAGTAACGGACACCAATATTTCCTTCATTTCACCACCAACATATCTCAATGTGCCGTTTCATTGACCATTATACTTGACGAAAACACAAACCTCATCCATTCTTGAATGAAACAGCAACAATTTAGTCAATATTATATTTACGTTACAAAGGAAGGGAAAATGATGACATATAGAGATAGGTGACTTATATCTCAAAACTGATCACAATGAGAATGACCAGTTTTGTTTAAATCTCAAATGATAGGCGAAACAAAAGTTAGGCAAATCCATGTAATTTCCCCATTATACACAATGTATGACAACTCAAATTTCTGTTTAAAAACCCCTGTTGTTTCATCAATTTATATAGATTTTCCATTCGCACATAGGTCATAATAAAATTGACCTTTTGGTCATTATGAAAATGACCATTTTCGTTTAACTCTCAAATGTGATCAAAACTTCAATTTGTCGTTTAGAACCCCGATTGTTACTCCTGTTAGTGATTATGAAAATGACCATTTTCGTTCAACTCTCAAATGTGATCAAAACTTCAATTTGTCGTTTAGAACCCCGGTTGTTACTCCTGTTAGTGATTATGACAATGGCCATTTGGGTTAGACTATCAAATGAAATGCAAATAAATTTTTTTTTTCGTTATGGTCAAAATCATGACTTCCATTTGGTAAAAATATTATTGACCGACTTGATCATCAGTATGATGACCAAACGGTCATTATGTTGTTTACCATTATTAGTTCAGGAATTTTTTGGTAACGAGAAATATTACAATAAAAGACCACAAAACATAGGAAATATATCTTACTACCCACAAGTGCTATAGGAGACCGATAACTTACCCTCAAAAGTTTAACAGAGAATCATTTTTTAGAATATAATTCAAAATGCACACCCATTTAAAGCATATAGTAACAAATATAACCAAATAACAAGCAGTATTACCTCAGTTTGCTGATTGGAAGTGGGAAGAGCTCTACTCAAATGGACTAGGAGCAGATCTGGCAGCTTCGGCTCAACTGTGACGAGGATAGAGATGGTGAGTTTAATAGAGTGAACAAAGATTGGGAGAGATTTGTTGGACTTAGAGTGAGCTGAGATCTGTGGGTTATGGTGCAGAGACAGTTCGTGAGGCTTCAGTGAGAGAAAAATAAGAAAAGAAAAAATTAAAATTTAGAACTACTATGACTTATATATTGTGTGTGTGTGGGGGGGGGGGGGGGGGGGGGTGGGGGGGTTGGATGAAGGCATATATGTCTTTATACATCCACCTAAAAATGGATTGATGACGTGACAGTGCTATTTATGAAGGGAAAAAAATCAGTGCTATTTTTAATAATAAAAAGTGTACAGGTGCTAGTTTTGAAATTAACCCTAAAATATAAAATAGGTGAAAGGTCAATATAATATGTTTTTTCAAAATTATCCCCAGTCAGTCGAAACGGTAATCTAGTAGATTACCATCATTACTATAGATTACCATCAATAATCTACTAGAATACCCTCCAATGACTAGAGTCAAAATGGGTCACGACTGTCTCTGACACCGGTCTCTGGTTTCTAGGAAATACTATGGTAGAATACTTTTGGTAAACAATATGGGTCTCTAATAGTCAATACAGGTTTCTAATCGCAAGAGAGTATTCTGGTAGAATAATTCTAGCAATTTACTAGAATATTTTTGACAATCAACATGGTCTCCGGTTGTCAAAGAGTACAATGATATTACGTTCTACTATATTATTTTTTATGTTCCATCTGAATATTTTCTATATTTCACCATATATTTATAATGTTTTAGAAGATTATTCATAATATTTTAGCATATTAATTATCTAATTTAGTAGATTACTTCATAATTTTCACTATATTAATTATTAAAGATTCTAAAGAAATTATATGACAAAAAATTTTAATCATGTCAAGAAAACCCTAATTTTCCATCTCCCTTCAACCATGAGGGAGGGAGGGAGGGAGGGAGGAAGGGAGGGAGACGTGGGGAGTCCCTAATTGCCGGTCGAGATCATCTCGCCAAGCCTTTGAGATTGGTGAGTCACCAAGATCATGAGTCCCCCGAGTGTGCGAACCAAGATCACCGATCATGAGTCCGCCAAACCACGATGCCACATATCGTGATGAGCAAAGAGAGAGAGAGAGAGAGATTGGGAAGGAAAGAGATGAGGTTAAGTTAGTATTTTTCAAGTGTTTGGTCAATTAAAAAACGGCAAAAATCGCAACCAATATTTAATTGAGGAAAAAAATTTAAACATATGCATATAAGAGATTGTTTCCTCAATTTTATCTTTTCGTTTGTTATGGCATCATAACTTAGAATGTACCTACAATTCACACTTTGAGTGTCGATTCCAACCCAAAAAAAAAAAAAGGTTCAAATTGCAGTGAGTAGGTTATTTTTGTGAATGAGGAAGCTCAGTGTTAATGCATTAGCCAGTAGGTCTTGCACTATTATCACTAATTGACTGTGATCAATTAATATCTAAACCCCTAGACCCACGAACACGCTCTCTCTCCTCCCACCCAAATCCACTATAGATGTGGCTGTCGCCGAAGAAGACAAGGAGCTCGGGCGCCAATGACCACGAGATTGTGAAGTTCATGGAGAAGAAAGAGATTGATTGACCAAAAAATAACCATTATGCCTATTAACTAAAAAAATAAAAGAAGAAGAAGAAGAAGAAGAAGAAGTTAGATTATCTATTAAATTAGGTGTTCAAAAAGTGATAACCAGCCTAATTTTTCGTAGACATATGGGACATAAAAGTTGGTTCTAAATAGTTTTGTTTGTACGCTTATAAATGCATGAATAGTTCCAAACTATGTAAAAGTACCTTCAATAAATATATATATATATATATATATATATATTTTAAAAGGAACAGAATAGGTGTATAGGAGACACACTCTTCACATACCCGCTTGCATGTACATTTCTTGGCTGCCTGTTTGTTTTTTTGCTTGTGTTGTGGTTTACTGATCAAATTGGCAATGGCCTTGCAAATGACTGCATTGTTTCTGTTTTCATCAGATTCTAATTAATTAGACCCTTTTTTTTTTTTTTTTTTAAACTTGTAACAGTTTTTCTTTTGCAACACTTACTTTTACAATCAAATAAAATAAAAGATTGATAATTACCTGTGTATCCCCAGGCACATTAGACTATTACCATAAGTTGTTCATCAGAGATATTTTATGTCCCAGAGAACAACAATCTTCTAAACTTGCTAGTTAGATAACTAAAGTTTTAAATGAATCACAACTGCAACCAGATTTCTACAATCTGCTAATAAATGTCTGAACCAGACAACTTGGACCTACACGTTATGAATATGGCACTCATCTTTTCTATTCTACGTGGTCCAAAGTCGAGAAAAATTAATAACTAGCTTTTTTCATTTGTTGAATTTTTAACGCTTTCTATTTTATCAAATTGGCACTGGGATTTGGAATCTCTAAGAAATTAGTAATATTCCAGAGAAGATGAAGCATTACTTTCTGATATCCAGGTTGGTTTTTCTGCCGATGTTGTTTCTTGGGATTATGATCTGTTATGCATGAGCAAGGATTCGGCTTCATCATCAGCAGCTTCAACTGAAAATGATTTGTCATGTTTGGTCGTTGTAGGTCATTTTTCTTGCCTATTAGTGTGATAATCGTGAAGTTGAACATAGGTAATCCATCAGTTTACTACTCTGTTTTCGGCGTATTATGCTTTGGTAATTAGCTGATAACTATCGCTTATTGGATAGTTTATTTGTAGTAAATATTAGCTGAACCTCAAACATCTAGTAAACTCAATTTAAAGCTTCGTCTGCTGCTCTTTATTGCAACAAATCAGATTGGTTTTCTTCATTTAAAAAAAAATGATAATAATAATAATAATTTTGAAGTACTTTATTTTCAGTTTCTGGGAAATTCATTTAAAAGTGACAGAAAGTTACAAAATTTACAAATTATGACGGAATAATTTAGAATATCATCATAAATATACCGTTTGCTTCCACAAAATTGATAAATTTAAGGAACTAGAGAAAGTTGAATCCAAATCTCCGTAAGTTAACCAAATCAAGGTTCACACTCCTCGGGCAGATTCTAATTAAGTAGACCCTTTTTTTTTTTTTTTTTTTTTTTTTTTTTTTTTAACTTAAAACTATTGTTCTTTTTTTAAAACAGTCACTGTTACAGTCAAATAAAATAACAGATTACTAATTACCAGTATAGGATACCAAATTTTCATGAAACATGGTTAAACCAATATGCTTAAGCACATTTGAGTACTACCATCTGTTGTTCATCTGAGTTATTTTCTGTCCCAGAAACGACAATCATCTAAAAGTTTTAAATGAATCCCAACTGCAACCAGATTTCTACAATCTACTAATAAATGTCTGAATCAAACAACTTGGACCTACACGATATAAATATGGCACTCATCTTTTCTATTGTACGTGGTCCAAAGTCTAGAACAATTAATATCTAGCTTTTACATTTGTTGAATTTTTTACGCTTTCTACTTTATCAAATTGGCACTGGAATTTGGCATCTCTGTGAAATCAGTAAATATTCTTCAACGATGAAGCATTATTTTCTGAAATCCAGGTTGGTTTTTCTGCCGATGTTGTTTCTTGGGATTATTCTGTTATGCATGAGCAGGGATTCGGCTTCATCAGCAGCATCACCGACATACGGAAACGAATCTGATCTTCTGGCTTTGCTAGACTTCAAGAGTCGGATAACTCTGGATCCTCTTGGAATCATGAAGTTATGGAATGAATCTGTCCATTTCTGTGATTGGTCCGGCATAACTTGCCACCCCAACAGTGAAAGAGTCATGTACTTGAACTTGGAAAACCGGAGTTTGGCTGGTTCTCTCCCACCTTCCATAGGAAATCTTACCCGCCTCACGCGAATCAACCTGCCATACAACAGCTTCCGAGGTGAAATCCCTCAAGAAATCGGTCGTCTGAGTAACCTGCAGCATATCGGCTTCACTTACAATTCATTGGAAGGAAAGATCCCAGCCAATATAAGTCACTGTAAAGAGCTTCAAACGTTCCATCTGGAATACAACCATCTTATTGGGACAATTCCGGACCAGCTCAGTTCATTGAGGAATTTAACTCGCTTTGGTTTAGGCGCTAACAACCTTACTGGAACTATCCCCGCTTGGATAGGGAACTTCTCTTCTTTGTATGTTCTTTCCCTTGCATTGAACAATCTACATGGAAGCATACCAGAAGATCTGGGCCGTCTAAAAAGCTTGGGACTATTCGTAGTGTGGGATAACAATTTGTCTGGTACAGTTCCTGCTTCAATTTATAATATTTCTTCTATATACTATTTCACTGTTGCTCAGAACCAGTTGCAGGGAAAAATACCAACAGATGTAGGAACCACTCTCCCTAATCTTGTGGTATTTGCTGGTGGAGTTAACAAATTTATGGGGAGTATTCCTCTTTCCTTGTCAAATGCTTCCGCACTTCAAGTGCTTGACTTTGCTGAAAATGGTCTAATTGGGGGTCTGCCCCTTAACCTTGCACACTTGAGAAACTTATCAAGACTCAACTTTGATGATAACAGACTAGGAAGTGGAAAACCCGGTGATCTGGACATTATTAGGCTGTTGAGTAACTGTACCTTCCTAGAAGTTTTGGGTCTTGCAGGGAATTTTTTTGGAGGAGAATTGCCAAAATCAATAGCCAACCTTTCGACCCGTCTAGAACGTTTTACTATAGGGAGGAATGTGATTCATGGAAGAATTCCTCTGGGTATTGGAAACCTCATAAACTTGACTCTTCTGGGATTGGAAGGTAACCAATTAAGTGGTAGTGTTCCTGTTGAAGTTGGAAAGCTTCAGAGGCTAAATGGTCTACATTTGAATGTCAACAAGTTTTCCGGGCCAATACCTCCCTCCTTTGGCAACCTTACTTCATTGACCAGGCTCTTTATGGAGGAGAATAGACTTGAAGGAAACATACCTTCAAGCCTCGGAAGATGCAAGACTTTGATCGTTGTTAACCTTTCTAGCAACAATCTCAATGGTAGCATACCTAGAGAGGTTATGAAAATTTCCTCCTTGTCCATTTCTTTGACCTTGTCTAATAACTCTTTGACAGGTTCACTACCAAATGAAGTTGGTGAACTAGATAATCTTTCTGAGTTGGACGTCTCTGGAAACAAGTTGTCAGGTGAAATCCCCAGCAGCCTCGGAAAATGTATTGGTTTGAGCAGCCTGCATTTGGAGGACAATCAATTTGAAGGGAAAATTCCTAAAACTTTGGAAAGTCTAAGAGGTTTAGAAGACATAGACTTTTCTCGCAACAACCTTTCTGGACAGGTTCCTAAATTTCTCAGCATGTTTTCGTCTCTCATGCGTCTCAATCTTTCTCATAATAATTTTGAAGGTGAACTGTCAAGAGTAGGAATTTTCTCAAATGCATCAGCGGTGTCGGTGTTTGGAAATAATGCGCTTTGTGGTGGTATCCCAGAACTACTTTTACCAGCTTGCCCCAATGATAACCCTAGAAAAATGTTTTCTAAACATTTAGCAATTCTAGTAATCTGTTTAGCTACATCGGCTGTACTTTTGAGTAGCTTCATTGCTTTCTGTTATTTGGTAAAACGTTCAAGACATAGACCTTTGACTTCATCGTCTACGGAGAATTTGCAATCTCACGTCTCTTATTCGGATCTTTTTGAGTCAACTAATGGTTTCTCTGAAGAAAATCTAATTGGCTCAGGTAGTTTCGGTTCTGTCTACAAAGGACTGCTTGCCGGAGACAAAAAGTTGGTTGCAGTGAAGGTATTGAACCTTGAACAACAAGGCGCTTCGAAGAGTTTTGTAGATGAATGCAAAGCTTTAAGCAGTGTGAGACACCGTAATCTTCTCAAAATTGTCACCGTCTGCTCGAGCATTGATCGTCAAGGAAATGACTTTAAAAGCCTGGTTTTTGAGTTCATGGCTAATGGAAATCTAGATGAATGGTTGCATCCAAGAAACGGCGAACAACACCAAATCAAAAGATTGAACTTCGTTCAGAAATTAGACATAGCAATTGATGTTGCATCTGCGTTGGATTATCTCCACAACCACTGCCAAACGCCTATAGTTCATTGTGATCTAAAGCCAAGCAATATCCTCCTTGATCATGACATGGTAGCCCATGTCGGTGATTTTGGGCTTGCAAGTTTCCTCTTCGAAGCGTCAGAAAACTTTTCCAATAAACAAACATTGCAAGTTGGGCTAAAAGGTTCGATTGGGTACATTCCTCCAGGTATGAATCTTTTTCAACGAAGCTAAATGAAGTACTAATGTTGATACAATGTAAAACCGTTTGTCACTGAGTTGACATACAAATATGTGACGGGATAGAAACCTTTGATATACAGGGTGGTTAGTTGTCATTGTTAATCCAGTAGATGTATTTTTGTAATATCAATTTACGCCACAACTTTATAAACACTTACTAATAAAAGAATGACAACTCACATTGTGTCAGTTTTTCTTTCCTTTTTTTTTTTTTTTTTTTTTTTCCAATGCTTTTTCTTGTAGATTATGAATTCTCAATATTACCTTTGGCTCTGACGATTTAGTGAATGCTTTGAATTGTAGAATATGGCATGGGAGGCAAAGTTTCCATTTCGGGAGATAGTTATAGCTATGGAATTCTGTTGCTGGAAATGTTCACAGGAAAAAGACCGACGGATGACATGTTCAAAGACGGTCTCAGCATTCACCAGTTCACGTATATGGCTTTTCCTGATCATGTCATGGATATTGTTGACCCTTCCTTGCTCTTGGAAGAGGCTAGTGATGATGATTATGATATGAGCGTTAAATGTGACTTAGAAGAGCAAACCAAAGTAGAATATGGCAATAACCGAGGCCATGGTAAAAGAAGAATAGAGGAATGCTTGGTCTCGGTGATGCATCTTGGATTGCTGTGCTCTGATGTTGATCCGAGAGAGAGGCTGCTTATGAATGTGGTTGTCAACAAAATGCAAGCAATTAGGAAGTCCTATCTCAAATTCAAGAACAATGGAAAGGCATAGTTAGTTTTTTTTTTTTTTCCTTCCGTTTGCAAATAAAAGCTTTATTTTGGTAAAGCATTATATTTCTTTTCTCTTGATTGCCTTGTAAATTTTAAAGGGTAAGATTCTTTCTTTTGCCAAAACATATTCACTACAGAGCAAGGGAGCTCTGTTTATCAAACTTGCATGATATTATGTTTATTTGTACAAATATATATGTGTATAATTTACTCTTTTTTTTCCCCCTGTATCCAACAAGTTGCTGTAACTGATTTTTTTTATTGTTGAATTTTCTTTCATAAAATGTTACACTTATGGCAAGATTTTCCCACGTATTCTAAACTAATTGAAATAAGTCATGCATCATGTTAGGCTTACAGATGTTGCTTAAAGGCATTTTAATTCAAAAATTTCAGGAACCAAGTTCAATATTGAAATGAAAGATAAAGTTTACAAAATTCAAAAACTTCATTTACAGTATGTAAACCATACAAATTAAGATTTTAGAATTCGAGAAAAATAAAAAGATTTTAGAATGTATCTCATTGTTTGAACTTTTTTGTGTAAATTATTTTTAATTTGACTATGCTCTTTTTCTATTGATTGACTTTGATGGTTAAAAGCAAAAAAAGCTTTTAGAAACGTGTGGAATAGGTGCAATATTACAGCTTCATAAACATATTACCTTCTTTTTATAAAATAAGTAGCTTCACCACTCAAACAAATTTCTTTGAGGAGTTCATTATTTTCCTCCCTTTCTTTTGGTAAAGAGAAAATAAAAGGGAAAAAAAAGAAAAAGAAAAAAAGTGCAAACTTTTGTCTTTGTTTGCAAAAATTCACAGGCTTAGTAAGCATAAAAAGCAATTTATAAAAAAAATAGAGGCAAGTTTCAAGAGGACCTAATGTGGGAATCTCTGATCAACTTCAATACCTTGACAACATTGCTAATGTCCTCGGGACATGACGACGGAACAAGCAACGCCAATTCCTAGAGAATTGCAGCCAAGCTCTCTTGTCTTGTATCCTTTTGGCCATTAGTAATCTCATTGCTATTTCCTTCCTCTTCCCCTCCTTCTCCTCCATGCACAAACAACGGATCTATGACTTTTGAAATTTGTCTTGATCATAATGCCTTCCTAACATAATCATGTAGATCCATCCATCTTTGAACATTTAATTTGTCGGTCGGCTTTTTACCTGAGAACATCTTCAGCAAGAGTATCCCGTAGCAGTACACATCCCCACATGTTGAAACCTTACTTCCCATGCCATATTCTACAAACGAAAACAAAAACGAAAAATTATTTATCAAAAAACAAATAAAAAAAAAAAAAAAAAAAAAGGGTAATGTTCAGAAGTGGTAACTTTTGGCATCACAACTCTTCTTAAAATGCATTTTTGAAACAAGTACTTTTCACAAACTACTTTTTTTTTTTTTTTTTGGCAAAAGGAAAACTCTATATATTTCGAATTGAAGTTAACTACCTGGTGCAGCAATATCCAACGCTTCCATTCAGTCCAACTGAACTACTTTCTTTCAATTCTGATCCACTCCCGGCTGCTGGAATGGACCTTGCTAAACTGAAATCTCCCACACGAGCGGTGAGGTCATTGTCAAGCTTATTGTTGCTTGGCTTAAGATCACAATGAACAATTGGCTTAAGATCACCTAAAGAAACTCACCCTGTTCAATTATTCTTCTCTACTTCTAACTAATAGATTGGTTTTTGTACCTACACATTGAATGCTTTTGATTTAGTAACTAATAGCCTTGCTTCTTTGGCTAAGTTTTGAGCTTCAACTAGCATGTCTTTCCACGAGTAATATACAAGTAAAGCCACCTAACAATTATAGCTTAAAGGCTTGCTTCTCATAAAGAGTTATAGAACTATGTATATTTGTGCGTGTGTGGCTCTGCAGCCAAACAATCATCTTTTGGATTGTGAAAAATGTGATCAGAGAGGGAAACGTGAGATTGCAGAAGGAGAAAGCAAATGAGAAAAGAAAAGAAAGAGAAAGAAAAAGAAAAAGAAAAAGAAAAGATAGAGGTAATTGTTTCTACTATATCTAGCAAGCAGCTAGTTGAGTTTGTAGGGTCTGTAAGATCAAGAGGTTGATTGAGCTAGTGGTTTTAGAGTCTCATGACAAGTTTAGAATTATTTTTGAGATTTGATATTTTTTTATAATAAGGACAATTTTAATCTTGATGGTTGCCATGTTGGTGATTTTGGACTTGCAAGTTTCGTCTTCGAAGCATCTGAAAATTTTTCCAGTAAACAAACATTGTAAGTTGGGCTAAAAGGTTCGATTGGATACATTCCTCCAGGTATGAATCTTTTCAAAGAAGCTAATAAACTACTTATGTTGATGCAATGTAAAACCGTTTGTCACTGAGTTAACATACAAATATGTTATGGGGTAGAAACTTTTAATATACATGGTGGTTAGTTGTCATTTTTAATCTGGTATATGCATTTTTGTAAATCATTTACATCACAACTTTATCAACACATACCAATAAAAGAATTACAACTAACATATTGACAGTTTTTTTTTTTTTTTTTTTCCTCTTCCTTTTTTCTCTGCTTTTCCTTGTAGATTATGAATTCTCAACAACACACTTGCCTCTGACAATTTAGTGAATGTTTGGAATTGCAGAGTATGGAATGGGAGGCAAAGTTTCCATTGTAGGAGATAGTTACAGCTATGGAATTCTGTTGCTGGAAATGTTCACGGGAAAAAGACCGACGGATAACATGTTCAAAGACGGTCTCAGCATTCACCAGTTCACGTATATGGCTTTTCCTGATCGCGTCACGGATGTAGTTGACCCGTCCTTGCTCTTTGAAGAGGCTGGTGATGATGATGATTTTATGAGAAATCAAAGTGACTTAGAAGAGCAGACCATAATGGAAGACGGCAATAAACGAGTCAACGGGAAAAGAAGAATGGAAGAATGCTTGGTCTCGGTGATGCGTGTTGGATTGCGGTGCTCCAATGTTGATCCAAGAGAGAGGCTGCTTATTAATGTGGTTGTCAACAAAATGCAAGCAATTAGGAACTCCTATCTCAAATTCAAGAACAAAAGGAAGTCATAATTTTATTTTGTTCTTTCTTTCTTTCTTCTTCTTCTTATTCTTCTTCTTCTTCTTCTTCTTTTTTTTTTTTTTTTTTTTTTGGCAAATAAAAGCTTTATTTTTGTAAAGCATTATATTTCTCTTCTCTTAATTGCCTTGTAAAATTCAAAGGGTAAAATTCCTTCTTTTACAGAAACACATTCACTACAGAGCAATGGAGCTCTGTTTATCAAACTGGCATAATTTTATGTTTATTTTTACAAATAAATATGTGTACAATTTACTCTAATTTTTTCTGCATCCAACGAGTTGATATAACTGATTTTTTTTCTTTTTTTATTGGTGAATTTGCTTTTATAGATTGTTACACTAATGGCAAGATTTTTATTTATCTAATTGATGATGATTTTTTTTTTATTTTTTTATTTCGGGAACCAAGTTCAATATAGAAATGAAAGATAAACTTTACAAAGTTCAAAAACTTCATTTAATATATGTAATAAATGTCAAGTTAAGATTTTAGAGTTAGTGCAAAAAAGAAAAAAAAAGATTTTAGAATGTCTTTTAGTAATAATTTGACTAATATCTTTTTCTATTGATTGACTTTTATGGTTTAAAGCAAAAAACTTTTGTAAACATGTGGAATATGTGTCATATTACATCTTCATACACTTATGGTTACCTTCTTTGTTCAAAATAAGTAGCTTCAGTCGAACAAATTTCTTTTAGGAGTTCATTATTTTCTTTTCTTTCTTTTGGTAAAAAGAAAGGGAAAAAAAAAAAAAAAAAGACAGAAAAAGAGTGCAAATTTATATTTTTGTTTGCAAAAACACACATGCTTAATAAGCATAAAAAGTTTTTTTTTTTTTTAAATGTAGGCAAGTTTCAAGAGAACTTAATGAGGGAATCTCTGATCAAATTCAATTCCTTGACAACATTGTTAATGTCCTTTCGCTCTCAGGGCATGTCTGCGGAACAAGCAACGCCAATTCCTAGAATTGCAGCCAAGCACTCTTGTCTTGTATCCTTTTTGGCCATTAATAATCTCATCGCTATTTTCTTCCTCTTCTTCTCCTTCTCCTCCATGCACAAACAACGGATCTATGACTTCTGATATTTGTCACGATGATGATGCCCTCTTAACATAATTACGGAGATCCCCGTCTTTAAACATTTTGTCAGTGGACCTTTTCCTTGTGAACATCTCCAACAAGAGTATCCCGTAGCTGTATACATCCCCTTATGTTGAAACCTTACTTCCCATGCCATATTCTATAGAGAAAAAAAAATATATATATATATATAAACTTAGAGAGAAGAAATTCTGAATTAAAGAATTCTTGTATATACAATTAATTGTACATTACACGGTTCCTCTTATAGAGGTCTCAAATAAATAAATTAGGAAACTTTCCCTACACTAGCTGTCTAATATCTAACTTTCCTATTTTACATCATTGACTAAGAAACATGATATTTACAGCTAATCACATCTTCTAATATTTGGCTGTATCACAACCAAATCTCCTATTTTCCTACACTCCCCCTCAAGCTGGTCTAAAGATATCTTCCAAATCCAGCTTGCTAGTTAAGTCATCAAACTTCTTCTTCGGTAATCCCTTAGTAAACACATCTGCGATTTGTTCTGCTGTAGAGACATATGGCATGTAAATCAGCCCAGTTTCTAACTTCTCCTTGATAAAGTGCCTATCCACTTCTACATGCTTTGTTCAGTCATGGAGGACAAGATTGTGAGCAATAGAAATTGCTGCTTTGTTATCACAATAGATCTTCATAGGCAAAGGATTAGAGGTTTTCAGCTTCTTTAGTAACCTCTTGATCCATAAAACTTCACAAATTCCAAGAGCAACATCTCTGAACTCTGCTTCGGCACTGCTCCTAGCAACAACGTTTTGTTTCTTGCTTCTCCACGTAACAAGATTACCTCCAATAAACGTACAATAGCCAGAAGTCGATCGTCTGTCACTAACACTCCCTGCCCAATCTGCATCCATGTATGCTTCAACTTGTAAATGGCCACGTTTCTTGAATATCAAACCCTTTCCAGGTGTTCCCTTAAGGTATCTAAGGATCCTATAGGCTGCATCGAAGTGCTCTGGTCCGGGTGAGTGCATAAACTGACTAACCAAGCTAACATCAAATGCTATGTCAGGACGTGTATGCGACAAGTAAATTAATCTTCCAACTAACCTCTGATACTGCTCTCTATCTTCCACTTCCTCGGCCTTGGCTGGTTGTAACTTCAGGTTGGATTCCACCGGTGTATCTACTGGTTTACACCCGAGTAGACCTGTTTCGCTGAGTAAATCGAGAACATATTTTCGTTGGTTGACAAATATACCTTCCTTGGACCTAGCAAACTCCATACCAAGGAAGTATTTTAATGCGCCCAAGTCTTTGATCTCGAAAGCAGCTGCCAGTTCCCTTTTTAGTCTTCCCAGTTCTTCAATATCATCTCCTGTCAAAATTATATCATCGACATAGACAATTAAGATTGCAACTCTTCCTTCCTTGTTGTGCTTGTAAAATATTGTATGATCAGCCTGGCTTTGATGATAACCACAGTTTTTTACAACTTTCCCAAAGCGCTCAAACCAAGCTCTCGATGATTGTTTCGGACCATATAAGGATTTTTTTAATCTGCAAACCTTATTAGATCCAAGCTTCTTTTCAAAACCCGGAGGTAGGCTCATATAAACTTCCTCTTTCAGATCTCCGTTTAGAAAGGCATTCTTTACATCTAACTGGTGTAGGGGCCAGTCAAAATTCACAGCCAGAGACAACAGAACTCGAATTGAGTTTATTCTGGCAATAGGAGCAAAGGTTTCCTGATAATCAATACCAAAGGTCTGGGTAAATCCCTTAGCAACTAGTCTCGTCTTGTATCTTTCCACACTACCATTAGCTTTGCACTTCACAGTAAAGACCCATTTACAACCTACTGTCCTTTTTTCTTTAGGCAGTTCCACTCTCTCCCAGGTACCACTTCCTCTAAGTGCATTCATATCTTCTATAACTGCTAATTTCCAATTCGAATCATTCAAGGCTTCCTGAATATTTCTAGGAACAAACAGGTGTGATATTTTTGAGGTAAAGGCTCTATAGTGTTGGGAAAGTTTTTTATAGGACAGATATTTGGCAATAGGATACTTAGTACAGGTTCGAGTTCCTTTTCTAAGAGCTATTGGAATATCTGTCTGATGGCTCATGAATTGAATTTGAATTAAGTTTATTAGGAATACCTGTAATATCCTGGGTACTAGTTCCCGGAGTTGTAGATATATTGATCTTGTTCTAGAATCACAGATGGACTTTGTCTCTTTTGATGTAGTCTCCTCCAGCTATAAACCAAAAACTCAGTGTTTTGATCTATAGATAGTGTTTCTCCCCTTGTTGTATGAACATCAATGTTTGGCAGATTTTTACTAGGATTTTCAATAGTTTTGTCACAAATTTCCTCATTTGTTTTTTCAAACATAGTAGTAATAGGATTTGGATTTTGAGAGAAAGAAATAGGGGTAGAATTCAAAATAGTATGTGGTAATGGAACAGGGGATAAATCCCAAAAAATTTCGTCCACTCCTATATTCTCCCCCTGAAGAAAATTTTTGTGAAAGTAAGGTTTGTGTTCCAAGAAATGTACATCCATACTCACATGCACCTTTTTGTTTGAGGATTAAAACACTTATATCCTTTTTTGTTGGGGGCATACCCGATAAAAATGCACTTCTCAGTCTGACGGTCAAGTTTGGACCTAGAGTGACTTGGAATGTGAACAAAAACTGTGCAGCCAAAAACTTTGGACGGTAAATTTGAATAAATCTGTGACATAAGAAAATTTTTATTGAAACAATCTAAGGGTGTGATATATTGCAAAACTCGTGTAGGCATCCTATTTATCAAATACGAAGCTATTAAGACAGCTTCTCTCCAAAGATATTTAGGAACATTCATTGAAAACATTACAGCACGAGTCACTTCAAGAAGGTGTTTATTTTTCCTTTCAGCAATATCATTTTGTTGAGGGGTGTCTACACAAGTAGACTGGTAATAAATATCATTTTCTTTTAAAAAAATTCCCAATTGTTCATTAAAATACTCGGTGCCATTATCAGTATGAAGAATACTGATTTTAGTTTGAAACTGAGTTGCAATCATGTGATAGAAATCCTTAAACAGTTTTTTAACATTAGATTTTTCACTCATTAAATAAATCCAACACAATCGAGTATGATTATCAATAAAAGTAACAGACCATTTTTTCTTGAAAATAGTAGTAACTTTTGAAGGTCCCCAAACATCACTATGAATTAAGTAAAAAGGTTTTGAGGGAACATAAGGTTTCGGTGCATAAGTAGTACGATGACTCTTGGATAAATAACAACTTTCACAATGAAAACTAGAAAGATCCAAACCCTTAAATAAAGTAGGAAATAAAGATTTGAGATATTGAAAACTAGGATATCCAAGTCTAAAGTGCCAAAGCATTATTTGTTCGTAAACAGGAGTAGAACTAACACTACCAAATCCTTGAGCTATTTTATTACTGGAGGAGTCACCATCAAAGTAGTAGAGTCCATCCATCATTCTAGCACTGCCAATCTTCTTCCCCGAGTTCTTGTCCTGGAATTCACAGTGAGAATCAAAGAAGACAACACGGCAATTAGAGTCTTTCGAAAGTTTACTAACAGACAAGAGATTACAAGCTAGCTTAGGGACATGTAACACTGATTTAAGGCTAATATATTTGGACAGTTTTACCAAACCTTTTCCTGCAATTGGTGAGAAGCTACCATCTGCAATTCTAATTTTATCCAAACTAGAACAGGGTAAGTAGTAACTAAACAGGTTTGAAAGGCTGGTCATGTGATGGGAAGCCCCAGAATCAATGATCCATGGAGCAAATTTGGAACAACAAGAGAGAGCATAAGGTTCACTACCTATTTGGGCAAGAGAAACATTAGGAATACCGGATGATGAATTGGATTTTAGCAGTTTAAGAAGATGATCCATCTGCTCTTTGCTGAATGGACCTGCTTTGGCTTCATTGGCAGTAGGAGGTGCACGGCTGTTCCTGCTTTTCCAATTGGCGGGCTTACCGTGAATTTTCCAACAGGTTTCCCGGGTGTGGCGAGGACGATTGCAGTGATCACACCAGACCCGTGGTTTGTCTTCGACCTTCGTTGGGTAACTTGCTGCCTTATTAGCGATAGCTTCAGAAGCAAGTAAGGTAGAAGTTTCTACACCCCCGCTGGGAACCTTCTTGCCTAACATCACATTCCTCCGGCTCTCTTCTCTTCGAACTTCTGCAAATACTTCACCAAGAGAAGGAAGAGGTGACCTGCTGATGAGTCTTCCTCTTACTTCATCAAACTCCACATTCAGCCCTGCAAGGAATTTGTAGATTCGGTGAGCCTCCACGGTTTTCCTATTGTGATTGGCATCGTCAGTGGATTTCCATTCATAGTCATTGAACAAATCCAAGTCTTGCCACAACCGTTTCAACAAATTGAAATACTTGGTGACTGTGTCCTCTCCTGCCTGATTTCTCCCAGTTTTAAAGTTAACTCATAAACTTGAGACTGATTTCCCAAACCAGAATACATATGGTTGACATTATCCCGTAGTTCCTTGGCCATGGAGTAGCACATGTAATTCGAACTAAAATCCTCGTCCATGGAATTGACAAGCCATGTCATGATCATCGAATTTTCTGCATCCCATATAGCAAAGGCCGGGTCTTCTGGTGCCGGTGCCGTCCTATCTCCTGTCAGGTAGCCGATTTTTCCACGTTCTCGAATATACATTCGAACCGACTGAGACCATCACAAGAAATTGTCACCATTCAGGCGGATTGTGGTGATCTGGACAGAATGAGAATCAGAGGCTAGGACTTGGGAAACCGTGCGGTTGGAGGGATTTAGGAGAGAGGAGGAAGCAGGAGCATATTCTGATGATAAATCAGACATGGTGGGTAATTCGGATGTGCAAAGAAAAGGCTAGAATAGGGCTAGGGTTATGCAGGTGTAGGGCGGAATCAAAGAACCAGTTTTGGCTCTGATACCATATAAACTTAGAGAGAAGAAATTCTGAATTAAAGAATTCTTGTATATACAATTGTACATTACACGGTTCCTCTTATAGAGGTCTCAAAGAAATAAATTAGGAAACTTTCCCTACACTAGCTGTCTAATATCTAACTTTCCTATTTTACATCATTGACTAAGAATCAGAATATTTACAGCTAATCACATCTTCTAATATTCGGCTGTATCACAGCCAAATCTCCTATTTTCCTACAATATATTTACCAAAAAAACAAAAATAAAAAAGATAAGAGTAATGCTTAGAAGTGGTAACTTTGTGCTTCATAACTCTCCTTAAAATGCAAATTTGAAACAATTTTTCAAAACTTTATATTCTTTTAGTTTTTTTTTAATGAAAGAGGACTAACTATGTTTACTTTGAACGGAAAATATTACGGTAAACACATAGCAAATACTTTGTCATCACACACCGTTTGTATTGATTGAGAACTCTTGATTATAACTAAGTCTATGTCTCATAATTTATTTTCTTGTATAAACTTAATTTTGTGCTTGCAGATTAATGAAATTAAACATTGCAATGCGTTTAATATGCGTAATTATCGAATATTAGAGCAGACAGTGGCTGGTATTCAATAATATATATATATATATATGTGTATTTCTTATTAATGGTTTAACTAAGTGAAAACTAATTGGATTGTATAAAATTTGAGATTTTTAGGAGATTGTTGGCTCTTGGTTTAATGTTTTACGTTGAATTATTGATTGCAAAGCAAATTAGAAAATGCCTCGGCTATGATATCAGGAAATGATTGACCATTTCACGCATGCCATTGAATTTTTTTATATAAGCATTTCTACAATAATGGAGACAACGTAGTTAATGAATGCTATTTCTTGGATGAGAGATGGATTCTTCTGGAGAAATATTATCTTAATGAGGGGATTACGCCTTTTCGCTAGATTTTATGTAAGAGAAGAGACCTTGATATACCCGTATTTTTCTTATTTTACATTTTTTATGTCATGAATCAACAAATTAAGAAATTTATAAGTTTTTTAAATGTTATTTTTTGTGTAGGAATCATGATTTTTAACACTTTGTATCAGAAAAACATGACCTAAACGATCTTAAAATACAACAAATTTGCAAGGTGCATAACAAAAAAACTCATAGCTATGGGATTTTCGGACTTTGACCAACCAATGACAAATTCTTGGGTAAGAATTTGGTGGGTTTTTAATTATTTTGATTTTGATTTTAAATGTACAATAACAATGTATGAATATTGAGTATAATATTTTTCTTAGCAAAAAATATATGCAGCTCGTGATGTATTAGGATTTTGGTTTAATAAAAATGGGAGTTTAGTCCCACATCAGAAAGTAAGTAAGAGTTGAGAGATTCTGAAAATTATATAGGAAGCATAAATCCTTTTTTTTCAATTACTCCAGCATTTCAAACATCACGTTAAACAATCCATTAACTCTAATTCTGAAGATAACATCCTCATTGTATAATTGTGGTTGGATGTCATATCGATCTTAACAATCTGAAGAAGAGTTACTCTTATGAAAAAAATTGAGGAAAAGACAGATTTGGGCCACTTTTAATTTGCCCAGTAAGGAATCCAGTAAAACTGATTGTCATTTTAAAGATTGAGATCATTCATATGAATGATTTCGTTATTTGTTTGACTTTTGAGCACATTTATCTGATCTAACGAAGGGTTTATGACTTATTTTCAAGTGTCAACGTTTTTTTCTTTTTCAACTTTTTGTAAGAAAACTTGAATTCAATATATTATTGTCATCTCTAAAGAGTAATCTTTGAATAAATACGAGATTATACATTATTTTCTGTTCTATTGTTCAAACTATCAAGTAATAGTAAAATATGCTCAAAAAATGAATATATATTAATTCAAAGCACGTGTCACTTACGTGTGCATTCAATTTGTTAACTTTTGTAAATATAAAATCTAAAATATTTCAATAGAAACATTTAAAGGAAAAAAGAAATTTATACGTAGTTCTTATTCTTCATTACTAATAAGAACTATTGTTTCAATTATTAAAGTAGTATTTCAAAAACATAATGTATGATTAAAAGCAGTTATGTAAAATGTACCGTAAAAACTTTTTAATTTGGACACTCATATATGATACCATTAAAAGATTAATATAACATTTAAAAAGCAGTTCCTACAATAATAAAAGCAGATGTTATAAAAATTTCTTTAGAAGAAAAATTTGAGAAAATACTATATATGAGAAAATATATGATAAATCTGTGATAAAGTCTCATTTATATATCCAATCATTACGATGTAATTAAACGGCTAAAATGTTGTTTGTGCATGATAATTATAATGCACATTACCTCATAGTATTATATACAAAAAAAAAAAAATTTAAAAATTCAAAGAAACTAAAAAAAAAAAAAAACTGGCCAATGACGGTCCACCGATAGAACCCCCCCATGCCGGTGACAAGCGCCCCCCCTTCCCCAACGCCGACGAAGACCCCCTCCCTCCCCCCGACACTGGTGACAAGTGCCCCCCCCCCCCCCCCCCCCCCCCCCGAGAACCAGATCTACACCCCCCTCCCCAATGCTAGTGACGAGCCAGTCCCCTTCCCCCCCACCCCACCAACGCCGACAAAGGCTCCCCCCACCTTTACACTAGATTTGCTGTGACGCCCTAGAAATTCATAAACTTGATTTCATGAATTATTATCATGGATTTCCTTCATTAACATACTTCTAATGAATTATTTTGATGAATATCAGATTTCAATATCATGAATGATTTTATATATATCATCAGTATGATGATATCAATGATCTAACAATGTTGAGTTTCTCTATTTAAATGAGAAATTATAGATATATAGAAAATGAGTCGAACGACATAATAAATTTTTATGAAAAATTAATTATGTCATATTAGAGGATAAATGTTAATTTTTGGTAAGAAACCCCGATTATTATTAGTAGGTCAATTTGATAATCTTGGTATTTATTTTAGTCATATTAATATTTAAGTTTTGAGAGTATTATTGGGAAAATTAATGTGTTACATAGATAAGAGATGAATAATTAGGATTAACTCTTAGTAAATCCAAAGGTGGAAGATTGATCAAGAATTGTATTTAGATTTGAAATCAATGGTATAGATTCTATGTTAAAGGATCCTAGGCAAATCAATGGCCAAGCTTTGGATGATAAGTGACCAATGAGAGCTTAAGATAAGGATTGGTGTGATGGAAGATTCAATGGGTGAGATCAAAGATAACAACCTTTGATCAATGGTGGGAAAAATTAGAAGAAAGGAAAACAAAAAAAGGGGAATATTGAGAGGGAGATCCAGATTTGTTGTGATCAAAAGCAAGAAGAAATTTGTTTAAATGAAAATAATGGCATGTGGTGCATGCATGCAAAATCAAGTAAGGGAATTGTGTGGGTTGTTTTGACAATATAACACAAACAAGTACAAGTGAAAGTGACCACTTGTCTTCACTTTGTAGAACAAAAATTTTCACACCAGCCCCTCCCTCAAGTAGAGACAATGCAAGGAGAGAATCAGCCATTTTAAATTTTTACCCCTCAAAATACAACTCCTTTAAAGTAAATGTTGGCTGAAAACAAGCTCCCAACATCTCACTTTATCTCATAAAGTTTAAGCTCAAAAACTAGTTTCTCTAGCCACCATCAAGCTCAAAGAAACCACCAGCACTATTCTCCATCTCCAATACCTCTCTAGCATCCTCCTTGCTCTATTTTCAAGCTCCAAGCAACCGCATTACCAAGTTCAAAGAAGTGTGAAGCGGAGTTAGAGGACATGTTACTAAGGATAACCAAGTGGTTTTCCATGTGTTTTAGTCATTTTTGGAGAATTAAAGCATGTTATTTAGTTAGAATCTTAATTTTAGACTCCTTCTTACCTAGGAAAAGGTTTTGAGAAGAACTTTGGAAGTCCGAGGTCGTAGAGGATCCACGGAGCATTTCGATAAGATCTACGAACTTTGTTAGAGCTTGTGATTGTTGTGATGATATGGCATAAGTTAGAAACTTTGACATGAAAAATAAAGTATATAGTAAAATTCTACAGAGAATAAGCTTCATTTTAGGCTCTGGAATCACTTAGTTTGCTTTTGTATGTATAAAGTTATGTGCATTTGAAGTTGTGACACAAAACTAGAGAGAAAAATAACCTCTGGGGTACAATCTAGCCACATGTTTTGTGAAATCCGAACCTCTTAACTCAAAATTTTGGATCATAAGTTATCTAAAAACTAGATTATTTAAGCTTTCCAACAAGGTATCTTATGCCTTAAATAGATAAATATGTAATTTTTGGTGAATTTTACAAGTTTAGACTATTAACCGAGAGTTTTTACTAGAACCATGTTCTAGCCACGGGTTTTGTATTTTTTTTGGTCAATAAACCATAATATTTTATATTTTTAGTGTATGAACTAGACACCATACGCTTTACAATGATATATCTTTTCCCTTATTTGGACTTGTAAGTAAATTGTTATGATTTTTCTAAGTTTACCCATAAATCTGGACATATGGTAAATACATGGGACTAACAATAACAAAACCTAAGTATACGATATGAAATACTCAAATATTAAAGAAAATAACTTTATGGCTATAAAGTAGACTTTTAAGGCTTTAAAATGAGTTATCATACGTTTAAAACGGATATGTACATAAATTTTAATAAATCACATAATATTATATTATAATATGGTAAACTGAGATTTTACCATGAGACACTTAGGAAAACGTCCACATTAATGTTTGAAACCCTTGAAATCTTAGAAAACATATAGAAACTAGATACTTTAAGTTTTCCATTGAGTCATCAAGTGTCGAAAACGGTATTATACTCAAATTTAAATAAATCTTACAAGTTAAGATCCAACATCGGTAAAATGATTAAATATTAAAATGTAACATAAGGATAAGTCATAACACATGGACATATTTATTTATGAAATGAGTTGGTATTAAGTGTACGATCAACTAAATGTGAAAAACCATAACCTTATAAAGTTAGAATCACAAGTTTTAAAATAGGCCAAGACCTAGTAAACTAAAGGATTACTAGACATACACCAAGAGACTACATTAACCCAGTAATCCATAAAGGAAAACCCACTTAAGCGTATACACTTAGGTGACTCTTAGTCACCAAGGTGATGTAGGTTGATTAATTAATTAAGAAATGAATTTATGAACTAATAAATTAACAAAAATATAAGAAAGTATAATTATATTAATAAAGTTAGTTAGTAATTAATTAAAATAATTAATTAATTAATTACAAGAATTAATAAGTGATAATTAGTTGTATAAGCAAGATTATTATGTTGAGTAACTATATAATTAAAATACATGATTAATTATAGATTAATTATTCATTAATCATTAATATAATTGTTAATATAATTATGAATGATTAATTAGAGATGAATTAAATATTAATTATTAGTATAATTTAATTAAAATTATTAATTATTAATATGATAATAATAATTGATAGTTATTAATGTGAGAATTAATAGTTGATAATTATTATATGATAAATAATATTTAAGTAATATAATTAATTATTAACGATATAATTATTAATTAGTCAATTAAAATATGTAATTTATTATAATTATTCAATTAAATAAAATAATAATTAAGTACTACCTAATTAATTGATTAATCAATTAATTAATTGATCAATTAAATAAAATAAAATAAATTTACGTAAAAATTAAATTAATTAAATAATAATTAATAGAAATTTATTTAATACTTAATAATTAATATGAATTAATTGTTAATATTAATTATGATACAAGTAGATTAAGCTCACTTTAATTTATAAAATAATATAACTATGATTCTATCAAATAATAAAGTATTATTCAATCGGGACAATTTCTGAACTAGTGTAGTAAGAGGTGTAACTCCGGAAGTTTAAGCACATAAGACAGGTAAGTACAAACCTCACCTATAGCATGGAACAAATGTTTTTTTTTTTTTTTTTTTTTTTTTTTTTTGCCTTGACAATGTGATGAGTATATGATTTATATGTATTACTTTGATTAAGCATTTGACGTGCATAATTTCTCTTACACTAATATAATATACATGCCTCACAGATATTTTTGTCATAGTGATAGATGCAAAGTGACATATAAATCTAAAAATTGTCACAATTAATAAGAATGAGGCTAACGAAAGATAAGAATAAGTGTCGTACCAAACTCCAATTAATATGAGGATATGATAAGAACGGAAGTTATGAGTTATGACCTTTGAGGTTATTGAAGGGTCGCTCCCCCAACTCCCTATTGGTTGCATGCATATGAGTATGATATAAGGCCCTTAAATAAACAAGATATATATATATATATATATATATATATAATGAAGCATAATTGAATACACATAGATCACATGCATTTTTGAACATTCATGTTGTTACGTGTGATGATATGATTTTATGAAAATATTTTGTGAGATATAGTTTGTACTTGCTGAGCGGAACCTCATATGTATGTGTTCGTGCTGTAGGTAACGCATGTAAGCAACCTGGCACTTAGATATTTTCTAGACTGACGAAGCAGTGCGGAGGCGATGAAGAAAGGGGGTGGGATACCACCACAAATTTAATTTTCGCATTTTAGATTTCTTAAATTATTTTGTATCGATTATCTTTAAAACTATGTTTTCAATATTTCAGTACTACTAAACTAGTAAAAGTATTTAAAGACTTTCAGGTCTTTCGTCTTAACTTGCATGACGTTATAGCTTTTTAGATACTATCTAAGTACGAATTTGAATATGACATTTTATTATTTAGAAATTTCAATTTCCTTAGTTAAAATTTTAAACCACGACCTCAGGCGACGAACCACCCACCCGCGAGTCCGATAATCCCAGGTGATGACCTACGACCGACCCTGTGATGCCCTCGACGATGACAAACCCCCGCCCCACCACCCAAACCTTTCATCGGTGAAGATCTGGTTTTTTTTTATTTCTTTTTTAATTATTTATTTAATTTATTAATTAGTCTATACTAATATGAAGTAATGTGCATGATAATTATAATGCACAAAATAATATTTATATCGTTCGATCATATCTAAACGGTTTAAAAATGACCTCTACTGATATGGTATATAAATGAGACTCTACCACAGACTTACCCGAAAATATATATGTATATATTATTAGAATATTTAGTGGAAAAATTGGGGGTACTATGAAAAAGATTCATTTAGAGGGCTCACGTAATAATAATAATAATAATAATAATAATAATAATAAAATAACATGGAAAAGAAGAAAAAATTAGTAGAAAGTTGAAAAAAAAAAAAAAAAAAGGAAAAATAGAAAGGAAAACAAAGGGAGCGACACATGTCATAATGAGGGAGGGGCGTACCAATTGACTTTGGCTTCTTTTATACATTCATTCATACAATTGCAAGCAAATAAAATAAAAACTGAAAAAAAAAAAAAAACCAATTTTAAATCATTAATTTTTTTAAACTCATTTTTTATTTAATATTACCACATGACTGGCTTAAGACCTGCCACATGGTAGGCTTAGAGACAAGGATGAAATATAAGACAAAACAACAACGTCTTTCGTCCTTTTAATACTCAATATTAGATTTTTATGTTATAGATTTAGATAAACTTGCAATTGTAAAACCAACACAATAAATGAATGACATTCTAAAACATTTTAAAATATACAAGTTAATTTTGAATAATTAAATATTAAGAGATCTTGAGCCAAGAAACAAAAACCAACATTGTGGTAAAAAAAAGATTTCTATGTTGTGGTTTAAAAAAGAAAAGGAAAACATAAGAATGACTACTTATTAGGAAAAAAGAGCAAGCATTACTTTTAAATTCCACAAGCCACATCACAGAAGAGCAAAAAAAAAAAAAAACAAACAACAAAAAACAAAAAAGAATAATGATAAGTGATCCCCTGACATCCAAATATTGCATGAGATATAGTCAAAAAACACAAAAGAAAATGCTTTTTCTCATCAACAACGTGTGACAACTTTTTTCCCTTTTTTTCCAGAGAAACAAAAAAAAAAAAAAAAAAAAAAAAAAAAAAGGTTGGAAAAAGTAACTCAGTAAAAATAGTTAAAAACAAACAACTTTTCTCAGTTAGAAAAAAGGGTAAAAGAAATTTTTAGTTGGATTATACCTTTTTATAATATGTGAAAAAAAAAAAAAGAATAATCAAAAATAAATCCCTGGCGTCCAAATATTGGATGAGATATGGTCCAAAAAAAAAAAAAACTGCTTCTTCTCAATGTGACAATTTTTTTTCTTTTTCTAGAAAACAAAAGGAGAGAAAAAAAAAAAAAAAAAGTTGTAAAAATAATGAAGTAAGAAATAGTTAAAAGCAAACGATATATATATATATATTTTTTTTAAGTTTTAAGTTGAAATGTGCCTTTTATTGATGTATTAATAAAGATAAAGATATATAGGACATGAGATCGGCATGTGAAATCTCATGACAACATATTTTATATAAATATTGATATAACAACATTTAGATATTTAAGTAAATATAATTTAATTTTTATGTATTAGATTTTAAAAAAAAAAAAAAAAAAGGTGTGAAGACAAGAGTGTAAGAAGTCTAAAAAGATCATAAGTAGAAAACAACAACAGCAAAAGAAGGGAAAAATTACCAAACGACAAACAAACAAAAAAAAAAGGATAAAATTAAAATTAAAAAAAGTAACAAAACAGAGGAAAGAAAAAACCTTGTATTATGGATACTAAATGAGACCCCAGCGCCCATCATAAAACCCGATCCCGATCTCGATTTTGAAACCTGATCTCGGTTCCGAAACCCAACTCCGACCTTAGTCCCGAATCGCAACCCTTACCTCACTCCCAAAACTTGTCTCTGACCCCAATCCCAAATCCCGACCCCTACCCAGTTCTTGAAACCCGACCACGACTCATGTCTCGAAACTTGACACCGACCCCGATCACGAAACCAGACCCCAGTCTCGAAACTCAATCCCGACCCCATCCTAAATCCTGACCCCAGTCCTGAAACCCGACTCTCCATCCCGAATCCTGACCTTAACGCCCATCCCGAAACTCAGTTCCGACCCCAACTCAAAATCCTGTTGCCGACCCCAATCTAGAATCACATTCCCGATCTCGAATGCTGACCTTGACTTCGATCCCTATTCCTAACCCAGACCCTCGAACCAAGTGCAATTTTTTCTTTTAATTTATAAATGCATCTTACTAATTTTTTTTTTTTTTTTCAGAAAACACTAAAAACTACAAAATTGTTGTTTTCTAAATTTTGTACTTTTTGTAACTTTGCTTTTTTAAAAACTGTTTTCAAAACAATAGCGTAATACATTGTTTTGATTTTAGAGAACCAAAACCGTGTTTAAAATAAATAAATAAAATTAAAAAAAAAACTCTTTTAAATCGCATGGCCAAAAAAGCCCTTAGGTTCCGTTTAGCTCTCAAGTCCAATCATAAATTTTTTATTTCAATTTTTGTTTTTTATTTTTGATAAATCAATAAAAATTATAATTAATTTTTTAAAAATAGACCAATTTCAAGATAAAAATTTCATTCTTAATTAGTGTTCCAAACATGTGGCATAGAGGAACAGTAGCACACGTTACCTCTCTTATATATGTTAAAATAAGGTAAGATTAATTCAACATTTAAAAAGCAGTTCAACATTTAATAGTTCTTTTTGTTAATAATTAGCAGAAAAATATTGGGAGATAATATGAAAAAAAAAAATGCGTTGAGAAGGCTTATGTTAACAAAAAAAAAAACAAACAAAAAAAAAAACTTTTAACAGTGGTAAAGAAGGGAAAATATATATATATATATATATATATGAAAGTTGAAAAATAGGGAAAATAGAAAGAGGAAAAAAAAAGAAAAAATATATATAAGAAAGTTGAAAATAGGGAAAATAGAAAAAGTTGAAAAATAGGGAGAATAGAAAGAGGGGAAAAAAAAAAAAGTAGAAGAAGAGAAAGAGGAGTGAGATTTGTCGTAGAAAGGGAGGGATGTGCCAGTGACAATGGCTTTTTTATAGACTAGTTGTGAGCCACGTGCTATGCACGTGTGGAGTAATTTTATATAAGTTCAATCTATCCATTAAAATTTGAAATATCATATTATTATTTTTTATTTAGAATAATTGAGGTCTTAATTTTTTATTATCATGCAGTAAACACAATCAAATTAATATCGTAAAAGAATATTTGTTTACTTTCTAATTTAAAGAATTATTAGAATATTGTTAGCATTCATGGTCAAAATTACGAATAGTACATATAAATGTTTATCCAGATATAATCCTATTAGTTCAATATTAGCATCCAACAATAGTAGTCTAAAAAAACTCTAAGTAAATAAAGTCATTAACAAATACCAAATGTATCAAACTTAAATCAAAATATTCTCTTTTATAAAAAAAAGTAGATAGCATCAACTACTTTGACAAAATTATTTCTTTGTTAATGTAAATAAAGTTTATATCATCTTTACATAATATTGTAGTAGACAAATTGTTAATTTTATGTTTAAAGGGAATGATGTAGCTCATTTTTTTGTGAACTTAGCGTTCACCTTGTCTGCTAATTTATTTTGTTGTGAGTTTATTCCTCTTTTGTTGAGACCGTTTGTACGTTCGGATTTGGTTTTTGTTTCATAAACTCAGACTTCCTTTAAAAAAAAAAAAATATTGGTTATTGAAGCTAATAATTCTCTAAAAAAAAAAAACTTGGCCAAAGTTTTAAATAGTACAATGTGAGAGTATCCACAGTAGTGAAACTAAGCTTTCTATAGATGTTAATTTTGTTAATTTTACAAAACTTCGACCATTTAAAAACTCTTTTCAAAAAAAGTCCATTTTACTGACTAATCCCAAAGAATACATAATGCACATTTATAAATGTTAAATTTTCAAAGAATTTAGTTTAATTTTTTGTATTTATCATAGTCTAAATAATTTAGCATAATTGTGTAACAAATTAATAAGAAAAAAATCTAAATATAAAACATTGTTCTTTAATTTTAGCTATTTTTGTCAATCACAACAATATAAAATCTAATCAATTTGCGTTTCAATGAACTAGGTTTAAAAATGTAAGTTTTTAACAGGAAAAAAGAAAGGCAAAGTAGAGCATATTTCAAAAATAAAAAAAATTCACTTACGACAAATAAAAAACTAGTTAATAATACAAATGAGAAGAAAAAATCTATTTAAATAAATACAGATTGGAGGAAATTTTTAGATTTAAGGGTAAATGGAAAAGGCACAAGAAACGACATCATCAAAAACACCAAGTCAGAATCAGATGGGAAAAAATATGCAATGATTATCCATTAAAAAAAATAATTTAGAAAGATTCTTTTTCTTTTTAAATGATACTATATAAAACAAATTTAAAAATAAGATAATTTTTTAAGGGTGAGTCTGTGGAGGGTCTCTACCGATACATTCCTTTTTTAGACCGTTGAGATTTAATCGAACGGTTGAAACGTTGTTGGTGTACCATTTTATCACACACCTTACCTCACATTACCCTTCTCACCTAAAGTCTTCTCCGTCACCAGTAACCTTCCCGCTGTCGGCGACCCACCCCTGATGCCGGCGACCCACCTCCAGCCCCCACACCATCGGCCCAGCTCCGACCGGGCAGCCGCTGGTGACCCCCTTTCTCTCTCTCTCTTCCCCTTCTCTCTCTTCTCCTCTCTCCCGCGGCGACCCACCTCCGGACCCCCCACCACCGGCCCCATCCCCAGCCGGTCGGCCGCCGGCGACCCCCCTTTCTCTATCTTCTCCTCTCTCCCGTGGCCCTCCTTCGCCGGCCCCCAGCCCGCCCCCCTGGCCCCCAGCTTGCCCGTTGCGCCCCGCAACCCCCGCGCCCCCGGCACCCCCCCGACGACCCCCCCGACAACCCCCCCGACCCCCTCTTTCTCTTCCCCTTTCTTTCTCTTTTCCTTTATTCTCTCTCTCTTCCCCTATCTCTCTCTTCCCGGCCCTCGGCACCCCCACCCCCGACCGCCCGGCGCCCCTCCCATCCCACCCTCACCCGCGACTCCCCCACCCTACCCCCGACGTGAGAAGAGAGAGAGAAAGAAAGGGGGAATCGCGGGTAGGGGTGGGATGGGGGGGCGCCAGGCGCCCGGGAAGAGAGAGAGAAAAGAGAGAGAAAAAGGGGGCCGGGGGGTCGTCGCGGGGGGGGGGGGGGGGGTGCTTTTCAAATATGGGATTAAAATGGGTATCATGTTGCAAGACTAGACCCCAAAGAGAAAACATTCCAAGGCTAATCTCATTCATTAATGAATCTTTTTTTTTTCTCCAAAATACCCTTTACAAGTAAAAAATAAAAATAAAGGAAAATAAAATAAAAGGGCATCCAAAGAGACTATTTTCTCTTTAAAAAAAAAAATTTTTGATAAAACCCACTTTTTTCATCAGTCTCATCTCCTTCACCCCCTCAAAATGACCATCATTTTTCATTTCCATCATCCTCCTCAAAACGACCATCATTGTATTCGGGTTAACATCTTACACCGTTTTCACATTCCGGGCATCGATTTCCAGCCACAAAGAGAGGAGAGGAAGTACTAAAAGTTTGTAAAATCTCTAAAATTTTGGTAACTTCATTTCAAACCCTCAAATTTTTCTGTTTAAATCATTTTCGAAGTTGTTCAAAGGTTGGGCATTCATGGTTTGTGAGCTTAATATAGAAAAACAACAATGATTCAACCTATTTTGCACTAATTTTCGGCTTGTAAAATCTGTAAATTTGCAAATCTCGTCATAAGAACACACAGTGACCTGACCGGCTGGACTGACTTGATCGGTCTGTTGGTTTTGGGGACGGTCTGGTAGTTTTGAACTAGTCTTCAATTTTTCATTAATTTTTTAAAATTCTTTCATAACAATCTTTTTGTTTTTCTGATTTTTATTTTAAAGGAAAATGAGTGAAATTGTCATTTATTTTCAATATGATGGAGAATGGAAAGAGAAAGATGACGGGTCATATGAATGGTGCAGAAAGAATAAGGAAATCAAGAGCATAGTATTATTAGATGATCCGGATAAGGTGAAATATTCTGAAGTTATTGATTGCATATTTAGAAGGCTTCATGTGGACCAAAAGAGTACGGAATTAAAAATAAGTTACATTCCTTTGTGTACAATATCGTCAGGTCCTAAAAGCATTTTGGATAATTTTGATGCTAAGTGTTATCTTTTCGACTTTTGTAAAACGACACAACGTAAAAGTATGCTACACGTTGAGCTTACGAAAAATGTTGAAAGTAGTGACAAAAATGATAAAGTATCACTTGAAGTTGACGGAGATGCAGGATGCAATATGGAAAATGATAGAAATATTCGAGATGAGTAAATACTTTGCTTTTTTTTTTTTTTTTTTTTTTTTTTTTTTTTCTGGTTTTTCGGTCATGCTGCTTTTGCACCAGACCACAAAGTTGTCTGACCACTCAGGCCGGTATGACCCGTTTGAATAATCGTTATATCACTTGGGTGTCATGACTGGCAAAACCGACAACTGGTCTGGGAAAAAAAATTACATGGTCTGGATAACTGGGAAAACTTTGACAAAGAATACAAAAATACTTTAGTGTCATGACCTGAAAGACCGACAAACATTCCATATAATTAAATACTGGACCCACCTGATCGCTCAGGCCGGTATAGCCCGTTTAAATAATCTTTATATCACTTGGGTGTCATGATCGGCAAAACCGACAACTGGTCCGGGAAAAAAAATTACATGGTCTGGATAACTGGGAAAACTATGATAAAGAATACAAAAATACTTTGGTGTCATGACCTGAAAGACCGACAAACATTCCATATAAATAAATACCGGACCCACCTAACCGCTCAGACTGGTATGACCCGTTTGAATATTCGTTATATCACTTGGGTGTCATGACCGGCAAAACCGACAACTGGTCCGGAAAAAAAAATTACCTAGTCTGGATAACTAGGAAAACTATGATAAAGAATGCAAAAATACTTTGGTGTCATGACCTGAAAGACCGACAAACATTTCATATAAATAAATATCGGACCTACCTGACCACTCAGGCCGGTATGGCCCGTTTGAATATTCGTTATATCACTTGGGTGTCATGACTGGCAAAACGGACAACTGATCCGGGAAAAAAAAAATTACCTGGTCTGGATAACTGGGAAAACTATGATAAAGAATGCAAAAATACTTTGCTGTCATGATCTGAAAGACCAATAAACATTCCATATGAATAAAATACCGAACCCACCTGACCACTCAGGCCGGTGTGGCCCATTTCAATAATCTTTAAGATTTTTCATATCACTGGGGTGTCATGATCGCAAAGACAGATAGCCAATTAGGCAAAAAAAAAAAAAAAAAAAAAAAAACTTGGCTGGCTTAACCGTTCTTCTCGGTCTACTCGCTATTGTGGAGCCAAACAGCTCGGTTGTATGGTCTATTAATGAAAGTTATCACGATCAAAATATCGGTTGTATGTTCGTAACTCATGTATTATATTTAGTGAAAGAGCAGACCAATCTTCTCGTTTACCTAATATGACGTAGTATAAATTGAAAATATTACTTATGACTTCATGACTTTTTGATAACACTAACAAAATTATAATAATATTAAATTATGCCAATCACTAATTTGAAAGTCAATCACGGATTGATTATTAGTCAATCAATAATAAAACAAAACAAACGACCATTTTTCGTAAATAAAAAATTACGACCATTTAACAAGTTTTTTAATAAATGACCGAAATTCTAAAAAATTAGTTAAAATGTCATTTGTTTTCTAAAATGGTTAATCATTTATCTGAAATGATCAATAAGTACAATTAACTTACTATCAATCACTGATTAATTTAGCGTAACGACAAGCGGTCTTATTGGTCATACCGGTCAAGCATATTTTTATCCGGACCGGGGTGATCTTCTTTGTATTTTCGATCACCACACCAAAGTAGTACTTTACTTTTTTTTTATTTTTATTTTCCTGACCGACATGACTGGTCAGAAATTTTTTCTCCAGACCGGGGTGTTCTTCTTTGTTTTTTGGATCACCACACCAAAGTAGTACTTTTCTGGTTTTCCTGACCGGCATGATCGGCCTGTCCGAAAAATTTTTCTCCAGATCGGAGTGTTCTTTTTTGTTTTTTCGATCACCACACTAAAAAAACACTTTTCTGGTTTTCCGGACCGGCATGACAGGTCATGTCGGTCCGGAAAATTTTTCTCCGGACTGGGGTGTTCTTTTTTGTTTTTTTGTTTTTTTCTATCACCACACCAAAGAAACACTTTTCTGGTTTTCCTAACTGACTTGACCGGTCATGCTGGTCCAAAATTTTTTTCTCCAGACTGGGGTGTTCTTCTTTGTTTTTTCGATCACCACACCAAAGAAACACTTTTCTGGTTTTCCTGACCGGCATGTCAGGAATATTTTTCTCCGGACCGAGGTGTTCTTCTTTGTTTTTTTGATCACCACACTAAAGAAATACTTTTCTGGTTTTTCTGACTGGCATGATCGGCCTGACCGGTCATGTTGGTCCGGAAAATTTTTCTCCGGACCAGTGTGTTTTTTTTTTTTTTTTTTTTTTATCACCACACCAAAGAAACACTTTTCTGGTTTTCCTGATTTTTTTTCCGGACCGGGGTGTTCTTATTTGTTTTTTTGATCACCACACCAAAGAAACACTTTTCTAGTTTTCCTGACCGGCCTGACCGGTCTTGTTGGTCCGGAAAATTTTTCTCCGGACCAGGGTGTTCTTTTTTTTTTTTTTTTTATCACCACACTAAAAAAACACTTTTCTGGTTTTCCTGATTTTTTTTTCCGGATTGGGGTGTTCTTCTTTGTTTTTTTTATCATCACTCCAAAGAAACACTTTTCTGGTTTTCCTGATTTTTTTTTCCAGACCGGGGAGTTCTTCTTTGTTTTTTTGATCACCACACCAAAGAAATACTTTTCTGGTTTTCCTGACCAGCATGACCAGCCATGCCGGTTTGAAATATTTTTCTCCGAACCGGGATGTTCTTCTTTGTTTTTTCGATCACCACACCAAAGTAGTACTTTTCTGGTTTTCCTGACCGGCATGATCGATCATGCCGGTTAGAAATATTTTTTTCCGGACCAGGGTGTTCTTCTTTGTTTTTTTGATCACCACACCAAAGAAACACTTTTTTGATTTTCCTGACTGGCCTGACCGGTAATGCTGGTCAGGAATATTTTTTTCTGGAGGAGATGGAGATAAGAGGAGAGGGAGAAAAGAGGAGAGTGAGTTAGCAAGGAGGCTTTTTTTTGGGCGAGGGAGAGCTTCAGTGGGATGAGAGATAGAGAGTGAGTTAGCAGGGAGGGCTTTTTTTGGGCGAGGGAGGGGGGGGCTTCAGTGGGATGAGAGATAGAGAGTGAGTCAACAGGGGGGGCTTTTTTTGGGCGAGGGAGGGAGAAGGCAAGGTAGGTAGGGATTTTGACTGCCTTTTGACTTCCTTTGTCGACATCTTCTATGTTTTTTTATTTTTTATTTTAATTGAAGATAACTGAAGGAGCTTTTAGTCTTTTTGTTTAAAAATTGAATTAAAAAAAATAAAAATAAAAAAATAATTAGAACGGAGGTTATATTTGCAGTGGTGGTTCAATTTTGGATTATGCAAAAGATCCTTGTCGGGGGGGGGGGGGGGGTGCCGGGGGGGGCGGGGGGAGGTCAGGGGAGGGGGGCCTCGGGTTGGGGGCGTACCGGGGGGCTGGCTGGGGGCCGGCGGGGGAGGGCCGGCGGAGAGAGGAGAAGAGAGAGAAAGGGGAAGAGAGAGAGAGGGGGGTCGCCGGAGGCCAGCCGGCCGGGGTTGGGGCCGGTGGTGGGGGGGCCGGAGGTGGGTCGCCGCGGGAGAGAGGATAAGAGAGAGAAAGGGGAAGAAAGAAGGGAAGAGAGAGAAAAGAGACGAGAGAGAAAGGGGGGTCGCCGGCGGCCTGCCGGGCTTGTGGCCGGTGGAGGGGGGGCCAGAGGTGGGTCGCCGGCATCCGTTGCCGACGGCGGGAAGGTCGCCGGCGACGGAGAGGATTTTGGGTGGGAAGGGTAACGTGAGGAAGGATGTATGATAAGTATGATACATCAACAACATTTCAACCGTTCGATTAAATCTCAACGGTCTTAAGAAAAGATGTACCGTTAGAGATCCTCAACCACATACTCACCTTTTTTTTAAATGAAAAAATAATTAAAAAAAATGAAGATAAATATTTTTTTATAAAAAAAAATTTAATTTTAAAAAATGAACTTGACATCCAAATAAGGGAAAGAGAAAAAGCAGACCCACTTATGAAAAGGAGAATAGACATGTACCCATGTCATATCATGAAGAGAAATGGTAATGTATCATCAAAGAGCAATAGAACCAGATGATAAAATATGAGAGAGAGAGAGTGAGAGAGAGATATTTTATTTATTGCAATTATCCACATCCATACAATTTGTTTTCAGTAATGGCTTCCTCTCAAGAGAGAGTGCAGAGAGACAAGAAAGAAAAGACGTGAGGGAAGAAGCCGGACAGAGTTGATTAAACTACAGAAAAAAGAAAAGAAAAGAAAAGAAAAGAAAAGTAGTAGAAGACAAAATAGACGAACGAAAAGTTTGAAGAGTGATCTATACGTGAGTGCACAGTAAAGAAACTGTGATTTCTGTATATTGTTATAGATGTATAGATATCGATGGCTGGAGAGGATACGAAGACAAACGGGCCACTTGATAGATAGGTGTTGGATCCATCACGTGGCGACTCGTGAAGGAGGACAAAATGCACCATTAAAAAGGTCTTTGGAGCTTTAATAATGTGTGTATATGTGTATGTAGTAAGAAATTTTATTTTTAAATTACGTGACCGCACTTTAATTAACGCATGTACTATGTATTTGAATTGGGTGATGATCATGTATTGAGATATGTTATATGAGACAAAATTAAAATAACAACGTTTAGGGTCCATTTGGGGAGGCGTTAATGGAGTTTTTGAGATATTTATATTAAAATTGAGATAAGTTTTAAAATATGTGTTTGATATAAAATGTTTTAGAAAAAGTAATCTTTGATTTTTGTGTTTGAATAATTAGAAGGAAAAAAAAAAAAGAATGTTTTAGGGACATGTGTTTTATTGATCTGTTAACTTAAAAAAAATAAATTCATTTTTGTAAAAATAAAAAATAAAAAATAAAAAAATCTGAAGTTATTTGGGTTCACTGTTCACTTTCTTAAATGTGAATTTCACGTCTCCAATGTCCCTCTGTAAAGGATCTTAACTAAATAAGAAAATAACAAATGATCTATTCTATAAATATTCAAGCACATAATCTTCTCTTTATTAAAAAAGAAAAAAAGAAAAGTACAACTTAAAAAGTAAAAAAATTTATGAAATATTCAAGTAAGCATGTATTAATCAAGTTAATTTTGTAAATTGTTCAACATAAAAGTAATATTTACTCAAAAAAAAAACGGTTCAAAATATTATAACCACATCAATTCCTTTGTAAGGATTTCCAACTCTCCACTGCAAAGCCACGTTTAAAACATCATTAGATCAATCTATTTATGCTCAACTATAATTTGCTTAGGTAATCATTCATAACTAAGAAAATAATTCAAGATAAATTCATATGTAGATATTTAAATGCCTATTACTAGCTAATTAGTGCACACGTCAAATTTTTGGGCACTACAGGGAGGGAGGGAGGGACCGAGGGATAGAGAGATTCCAAATATATATATATATATATATATATATGATTTGAGTTAAAGTATAAAAAGATGATCAAATGTAAAATTATTCAATAAATCGAGTGTATCATGTCATTATACTTACATGATATATCTATGAAATAAAAATATAATATCTGGAGAGATTTGTTTACACCATGTGATTATATTTCTCTTTCCTAGTAAGCATTACATCAATCATTTGGTCAAAATTACTATAAAATACTCTACCTAAATAGTAAATCTCTTAAATAAGTAGCAAATCCCTTACATTACTAATTAACTTCAAATAATTTCATCAAACTCAAACTTATCTTTCTCCAAAGGTAAAATGACTCTCTCCTTCTCTTTCTTTCTCTGAATACGAAAAAAAGTTGCAGTGTTTGGCCGGAGCTTTGGCGTCGCCTACGGGCATATTGCCGGGTATCCAACCCTGAAGTTTAGTCCCCATACTCGTCTCGATATCGGCTTTCTCGTGATGGTGGCTGTGTGTGGAGCGGCACATCCGTTGGGCGGATCTAACCTGTCTTGGGAGTGGGTTGTCCTTCTGAGGTAGCTCCGCTCATATTTGGCTTTCGTTCAACAGCCAATGACTTGCTACCAGTGGATTTTTCTTTTGTTTTGTTGTAATAACGGCGTTGATGATTCAGCTCCTTTGGTGTGATTTTTTTTTTTTTACTCTGGTATTTTTGCTGCAATAATAATGGAGGAGATATCCTTCGCTTGTAGTCTCCCTTCCGTTTGCTATTGATTGTCGTGGTGTGAGTGCCTCCATTACGTGGGGATTAGTCTCGGTTGACTGGACTAGTCTATCAACTGTTTTTTTGTGTTGTTTAACGAGCAATGGTCAAGTTTGAAGTTTATGTGCCGAGTGGGTCTTCCCTCATTTAAGTCTCGGTACTTATATTCACCAATATGCTATTTTGGTCTTTACTAGTAAATCCAGTATTTGATTCCTTTGTATTTAGGGTCATTTATGTTTTATATATTTTGTTTCTTATGAAATGAAATTTACCTTTTCCAAAAAAGGGAAAAAAAAAAAAAAAAAAAAAACTTCAAATAATTTCTATGTTTTTCTTTTTTTTAATTTTAAAAAAATTTAATATATATTTAAATTAATCTTAGAATGAGAAACAACGCTTGCGAGGTGTGTTTCAGAATCTTTTTATGCTGTTTTTTAGAGAACTACTGTAATCTACAAGGCTTTAACAGTGAGGAGGAAAAATTTTATTGAATGAATTGTTTTTATTTAATATGATTGCATGATCTTACCATTCAAAATATTATATTATTACGTTTACATTTTATATTGATTAATTTTATTTTTCTAATTAAAAATGACTTACATACATTAATATAAACTCAAATTGTCATGTTTATATATCGTTTGGAATGGTTCTTGATGTACTCAAGTATATATCCTGGATTCACCATTTGTTTTGTACAATTATGTTTTTTCCGTTGAAAAAATTATGTTTATTTAATAATCTAAAATGAAGCTAAAAAAAGATACAAGTGATTTACATAGAGAATATATGAAAACTTTAACCAAACAATGAATGAGTTTCATAATAGGAGAGAGAAATCAATCTTATAAAGATAATGTAGATAAATTATTCTAAATATTAATGAATAATTTCTTTTTAACTATTTTGTGGTTGGTCAAAATTAGAAAAAATAGTTAATGTTGTATCAAAATGCCAAGTAACGACTTGAGAAATGAGTGAATGCCAAGCAATATTTTCAAGACAAAAACAAAAAACAAACCTACAAACCACCAAACTAACAAACAAAGAGAGAGACACTTAGCTTATGTTTGGTAGAGTGGAAAAGGAAGAGAGAGAAAATTGAAGAGGGGAAAAAAATAAAAATAAAAAACTTTTTGTTTGGATTATATATCTATGTTTTAAAAGGAAAATTTTATTGTTTTAAATGAGATAGTATTCTCATTTTAATAATAAGATGATATTTAGATATGTAAAAAAATTTCTTTTTTAAAAATAAAAAGTTGTCGAAAATTATAAATTCATAGGATCCGCCACAATAAATCCTTCAAACTTTTAAAAGAAAACAAATATTTTAACATTAATATCTCATTATCTTCTAATTTATGTGACAACATTATTATAAAATACATCATCTTCTTCTCTTTTAAGGAAACCTCATTCATTCCTTTTAATTTTCCTCATGTCAAAGATTTTACTCTTACTTAATAAGCAAATATATATATATATATATATATATATACAAGAATACTCTCGTAATCGACAATTATACGTTCCGGCAACACAATCCATAAACGAGCGTGACACAACTCGAAAGGGGAGCGGAACAACCCACGAGAAAGAAGTACTTCGCCGATGATGATGGCAGAGACAGAACCGGCTTCGGTGATGGCAAAGATGGAAGCTCTATCTTCAGCGGCTCTCACCATGATTTCTGATGAAATCGAGAGAGAGAAAGAGAGACAAAGACAAAGATTGATAGTGATGGAAGGAGAAGTGCCATTCATGTCTGATAAAAATAAATTATCAAACACGAGATCTCTCGTTTATAAATGTATACATAAGTTTTACGTTTATTTCCTATCTATTTTCAATCTCTCTTACCAAATGTACACTATCATGAATCACGAGGGACACGTCACGATGTCCAACTTGAAAACGAACGACCAGGGTCGGAAACAGAATACGTGGCTTCTTCCAGTTGATCATGCACCAACGTTGAAGAAAGTGAAGCCAATTTAATGTAATGTTTCATCAAACTCACCCAGGTCAAGGTTCAACCATGGCCGATTTCTTGCCGTCTCACCACGTGGCACCAGATCTGTCACATTTTTACTCATGAGGACCCCACCACTCTATAATAAACAAAAGTACGGCCCTTTTACTTTATTGCCTACCACTAGTCCAGATTTCACACGTTTCACGACACAGATAGAAACAAAGAAAATAGATACAGAACTGAACAAATAAATAACGACCTTTGAGTGAGTGAGTTACTGAGTTTGCTACTGAGTCGACGAGTTATGAAGGCCCTTACGAGCCCGAGTTGCAGGGTCTGCTTGGAGAGAGGCCCTTCTTCTTTTTCTTCTTCTTGTTCATCGGCGTTTGTCAGAATATCATTCGAGAAGTGTTTTCTTCAGAGTCGGAAAGTTTCTGGGTTTGGATTCTTGAATTCTGTTCTTGTAAAACAGAGCGAGGCTATTATCTACCCGGTTTCTTGTGTCTCCTCCAAAACCCAGGTCTTTTAATCTCTTTGAACCTCCATTTTTTTTTTTTTTTTAAGTTTTGCCTTCATTTTTTTGATGAATTAAATGTTGTTGGTTCTTATTCTAAAATTAATTGTCTTATGTTAATTTCTCTGTTTTTATTTTGTGGGTTGTTTTCCATCATTAGAGTATGGTTGAGAAGTGTCGTTTTCTGCTTCTGTTATTGGCAGCGGTGACTTTTTTTTTTTATTTTTATTTTTTAATAGAAGATTAAGAAAGGAATTGAAAGAAACTTTATGGTTTGCTGAAAGAAATTTTTCATAGTTTTTTTTTTTTTTTTTAATTTTATTTTTATTTTTAAAATCTTTCCCCTTTGTTGATGCAAGTTGTGTCCACTTGGTGTGGAAAAGACTACAAATTTAAAGGAAACATGGTTTTCATTCTTCTGGGTTTTTAATTAGATTTCCATGTTCAATTCCACACTAAAAAAATATATATAAAATGAAATAAAGAATCGATGTTGGCTTGTTGCTTTTTTTTTTTTTGTTTTGTTTTGTCTTGTTTTTTGTTTTGAGGGTGACAAGATGATATTGTTGGCACTGATATTCGAGTCTGGTTTCGCTCTATTCAGGTAGATTTTGGGATAGAAAATGCTGAAACTGAGGAAAGATGTAAGCTCATACTTGGGTTATTTTTTTGTTCTTTCTCTGTATTTACTCTAAATCCTTTTGTCTTAATGTTGTATCTTTGTTTCGCAGATAAATCCAGTACAGTTCATGTCAAATTCCTGTTGCTGAAAGAATGCGTGTTTGGCGAACAATTCCTCATTGTGGGCGATGATCCTATGTTCGGTTTGTGGGATCCGGAGAGCGCAGTTCCATTAAACTGGTCAGAAGGCCATTTGTGGACTGTTGAGCTGGTGAGTCGATATTTAGAAAGAAAAATAGGTATGAAAATGTTGCACAATAATTTAATGTGGTTCTTGCTTTGTATTTAAATAGGATATACCTGTTGGAAAGTCGATCCAGTTCAAGTTAATACTCAAGGATGCTAGTGGGGAAATCGTGTGGCAACCAGGTGCTGATCGAGTTTTTCAGACTTGGGAAACGAAGAATACAATTACTGTCTCCGAAGACTGGGAAAATGCTGAACTTCAGATAGTAAGTGAGGAAGAACAAGCTGTTATCCAACAAGAGGATTCTCCTGTAAACTCGGAATTGACAGTTGTTTCTCGACAAGAGGAATTAGTTGTTGAAGAAAACATTGAGTCAGCAATTTCTAATAAGGATTCGAGTCAAGGGGAGCAACCATTAGAAGAACCAATCAAGGGACAACTTGTTGCTGATAACATTTCACCACTGCAGGAGAAGTCGAAAAGTTCTGTTGCCAACGATATAAGTGACACAAAGATTGACCCTAGAGTGAGTTATAATCCTCAAGTTCCCAGTGAAAAGAGAGTCGATTCTGGTAATGAGAATTTCAACGTTATTTCGAACAACAATGTAACAATAGCAGACGAAATTTTAGGAAATAATGGTACAGTTGAAACGGGCAAGAATCTGGCAAGCACAAACCTAGTCGACTGTGAAGGAGAACCAGTCCTGGTTCCTGGCTTGACTCCACCCACATCAGTACCCACCGAAGAAGAAAACCATGATCAGGTTGACAAAAAGAATTCCGTTGATGAATCTACTGAAGCAGTTGAAGCCAAGGATCATAATTTGCCAGAGGTAACTGCTTGATGGGTGCGAAGTTCTTTTCCTTGTCATCTCTTCTTCAACTAGTCTACCCTAGTCTAAAATAACACTCCTTTGAATTCCCAGAAACTGTTGCTTGTCCAAAGTCTTTGAGATTTGATGTAGCTGATTGCATACGGTGTCAACTTTTATGTTCGTGGAATCTATGTTAGAAAGAACAGTCCATCTAAATAATGTTTTCGATAGAGAATAGTTCGTTTACTGATATGATGTATGGCAAGGCACGTTTAACGAGTGTTACAGTTTGATTACATTGAATTTCATCTTGAATGTCCATCAAAACTATGATTCCTGTTGCAATTCCGCAATCCTTTTATATCACTCTTGTGTTGAATGCAAAATGCGAGCCAGAAGCGTTTTTAAGTTTTTCCTTGAGCATTCCTTTTTTAGTCAGACTCCTGACTGGAAGTATAAGACGCACTTGACGGTACATAAAACTCATGGCAATAAGAGCTAAAGACATTTCATGCTGAGTCATTTCTTTGTTTAAAGCATCACATCATTCTTCAATATCCGAATATTTATCTGAACTTGATATCCTGTAGATGTAGTCAGTGATGTTGCGTTTCTCTTCTTTTTCATGAACTGGAATCAATAGATTCAGTTGGATGAGAAGCAAGAACCGGAGAGTCACCTGCCTGAAAAAGGAACAAGTGATGAAACATTCGGCAATGTTAAGGAAGAGAATATTGGAAATGAATTGCAACAAAAGCCTTATTGTTTTAAAATGGAAGAGCGATTCGACTCTGAGCCAGAGGACGATGATGATATCCTGGAAAATGATCTCCAATGGGCCGGTAAAGCCCTGAAGAAGTTTCTGACTAGATTCAGGTTGTTCTAGTATCTCAATGTTGAAATCTCTTTGCATATTCTGTGACAGTAAACTTTTGTATTACTATGATTGGAATATATCATGTTCAATAGAGTTGTATCCATGTAATTCTTTTGTGAAGCTGTGAATGATATCGAACCAATATGCGAATTTCTTTAGTGGAGACTAATCAAATTATCTGTACTCTTAGTGGTCGTTTGGATCACTGTCCTGAGACGGTTTTTGAGCATTTTTTGGCATTAATTTAAAAAGTTTTCTACAATGTTTTAACTTACAAATTTTGAATTTACTTTTCAACTATCCGAGGCCTAGTTTTTTTCCTAGCTGCATTATGCAGAAAACGCAGCTTAAAGAATCAAACCTATGCACATGCATTGCCCAAACCAAATCTCCAGTTTGCAACAAAACGTGATCTTTGATACTTCCATGCCTTCTTTTCTTGGCATTCACTTCACACTTTCTAGCCTCGTTTCTTACGAGAATTCGACAGAAAGTTCCATTTTCCCTTTTTTCTTTTCACTTCAATCTTGGCAGAAATGATATCCTTGAGTCAGATTTAAGAAAGTTAACAACGTAGTTAACACTGTCAGAACGATATATTTCTGAATATTTTACTATCAGCCAATTTTTTTTCCCGAAATATATACATGAACAGAGGGTGATCCAGGCAACAATTAACCTAGAGATGCTTACGAATTTCAAGACACCCTGTAGCGTAAAAGTTTTGAAAATGTCTTTTTGTGTGTGTTTATAATATATATATATATATATATACATATATTTTTTTTTGAATAAAGAAGTCATTATGGTATTGATTGTAGTAAGATAAGGTGAATGAAAAGCGGATCTGAGGGGAATAAAAATTGAAACAAAATAATGGACGAATTCCAATGACCAAATAGACATTGAAAATCAAATTGCCCCACAGCGTACGCTAACAGCGGACTGCACGCTTTTTAAGATGTTAAGAAATTGAATTTAGTTGAAGCATCTTTACAACTCCAAGGCATCATAAAAATAGGCTCGGTCTATTTTTACCGTGGAAATTCAAGGTTATGTCTTCCATTGGCTTATGAATCAGACTCTTGCTATTATCTTTTAGTATCGTGGACATCAAATATAATATCAATTTTTATAGTATAAATTCATATGACGATAAGTTGTCATCTTTTTATTTATAACTATAATAAATTGATGTGACAATCTTTTATAAGAATGACAACCCACAACTCTTATATTTCTATATAAATAAATAAATTAATTACTTACTTGAAGAAATTTGAAGTGAATACGTGGAGATGCATGATAAGAAATAGGAAATCTCTCTGATACCATATCTGTAACGACCCCTCATGAACCGTTACAGTTGACTTCTTTTTCAATATTTATCTCTTATAAAATTACGGAAAATAATAAGCTTGAAATTAAAAAAAATCTTGACTTATCAGAAAACTTTACTTAGATAATTTTAGAAAACTTTAGATTTTTTTTAAACTATAGCAAAATAACCTTTATAACTAAAATAAATTTAAAAAAAAGCTCATTTCATGAAATAAAATTTAAGTCCATATAAATTATCCAATCAAATAATAATAAATAAAGCCTTAAAACTTTATTTGAAATTGTAAATGTCTATCTCATGATCGTTCCTCCCGTTTTCCTATCACACATCGTCCTGCTTCTGCTCCAAGCTCCTCCGATACTACATCTTATCATGTTCTTTATCTGCAACATGAATTAACTTATATAAGCAAATGCTTAGTAAGATATTTATATCTCACAAATGTAAATAAACAATTTTCTTTTATCATCATAAATATAAATATCATTAAAAAAACTTTTTAACTTTTAAAACCGTCATGTATTGGACCCGGCGTTGTACCATCATAGTGCACTAGTCACATAAGAAGTGGGGTAGCAAATCCCAAACCAACGGTGACAAAAAGTTTGCTAACCGGATAACATCATCATCATCATCAAGGGTATACAACGTCATTTTAAAATATAAAATACATATTTATACATATATATAATTTTTATCAAAACGTCATCATATGATAAGTATTATTTAAGAACATCATAACATCATCATCAATATCAAAACATATACTTCTTAATTCTTTAATTCATGTTGCAGATGAGAGTGTACTTACATAAACGCCTTATTTAACATTTTTAAATTTTCTGATGGTGACGTGTGATTGAGATCTCGGGTTCTCCCATTTAGAACCGTTCACGCAATGAATAATAAATATAATAATATCAACAAAAAGATCATAATAATTTATTAAACACATCCATCGTATCATAACAGCACCTAATAGGCCTATTTCATTATTCAATAACATCAAAACACAAAAATCGAATAATTTTACAAAATTACAAAACTTTACAAAAACTGACAGTCAGACCTCTATCCCTTTAAAAATTCATAAAAATTCATACATGACTCCAAATGATCTAAAACTAATTGTAGACGAAAGTAGACATCCAGATCTTTCTAACAATACATAATTTGTTAAAAATAGAGACCGTTTAGACCCTCAAAAATAGTTTTGAATCTGATTACCAAAATTTTACATAAACTGGTAGCCGACCTCTGCCCTTTTGAAAAATCATAAAAATTTCACATATGTCTCCAAACAATCTGAAACTGATTTCAAATAAAAATAGACATACAGAGATTTCGAACAATACCAAATTCGTTAAAAATGGAGTTCGTTTGCATCATCAAAAATAGTTTGGTATACTAATCATAAAATTTAGAAATTTTCAATAGCAGTAATCAAATCTGAAAATTCATTAAAAATATAAAAATTATCACCACAATATACATGATTTACATACACACACAAAACAGTCCTAAGATATATTTCTAATATATAAAATTATTAAATCACGATACCCATAAAATCATGAATTAAGAAATCAAAAACCCTAAAATCATCTTGTCGAAAAAATTCAATCATTCACAAAATTTAACATATTTCTAAAACAATAAACCATCATCAATCAATCATATAGCCTCCCCCAATTATCATTCAATGGATATTTCTCATCATTTCTTCAAACTCACATGAAGAAACTCATCAAGAAAATCATCTAATCCCTCAAAGGATCCCAAACCAAAACAAATAATAAAATCATCATCAGCAAACAATAACAAAAACATACCTTGAAATCCTTTTGATTTAGACTTGGGTGAATTTCGAGGTTTGGTGGATTTTTTTTTTTTGTACGTGTGAGAGGAATAAAGAGAGAGAGAGTAAGCGAGAGAGGAAACTAGGAAAGTGAAAAAAAGAGACTAGAATTTTGTATCTTATAAAAATTGTAAGTGATTTAATCCAAATCAATTTTGGAATTAATTGGGATTCAATTGTTAGTTTAATTGTCTCTTAATAGGTGGGGAATGACTGTTATTAGGGTGTGAAAATGTGTGGGAGGAAAGGGGAAAAACTTAGGTCAACTTCTAGAATTTTTGCACCAACAATCACACATAGTAAATTATTTAGTGACTATCAGGTATTCGGATAGTATACTAGTCATAACTTCTTACTCCGATATCGGATTTGCACAAATGAGTAGGCGTTAGAAAAATTATGAAAAGCTCTATAAGTTTGTATAATTTATAGAAATAATTTCAGATATTGAAAGGTTCATAATTGAGTTAGAAATTAACATTATGTAAAATAAGTATTTTTCGGATAACATACTTTCTCCCCTTCCCCCCCCCCCCTCCCCTACGTTTTCAATTCAACATTCCCATTTTTTTTCTTCCTATTGCCGATTGCTATTTATAGATGATATATATATATATATATATACCTATACACATCATACTATACATATAGATATATATTACGTAATATACTTATATTCAATATATTTCTTTAATTAAACTATCACACAAAATTATCAAATAATCCTAAAAAATTCATCAATTTTTCATGAATTTTGTTCTAGCACATCGAGTCATCATCACGTCACCTATAAAAATAACTCAACATATTATTAGAATTAAGAAATTGCTATCTCATCACATTACTCATATTAATTCTAATGTTAATTTTCTAACATTATTGTTAGGTAGCATTTAGGGCGTTATATACGTGCACATATTACCAACAAAACAATCAACTTTCAACCATGAATCCTTCTCAATATCTATGCAAGAGTTCAATCCTATCTTATGCACTCTTCCAAACTCCATTTCTCTTGTCCTTCTTTATCATGCTGTTGCATTCACCATTATCCGCTTTTGAAACCAAGACTTTCTATGAAAATGATACGGATAGGGATAGGCTTGCCTTGCTTGGTATCAAAGATCAAATACTTGACAACCATTTTGGTGTCGTGAAGAAATGGAACGACTTTTTCCATTTCTGCACTGGGAAGGTGTCACTTGCAGTCGGCGTCACCAAAGAGTGACCGGCTTGAACCTTATCTCCTACGGCTTGGTTGGTTCGCTCTCTCCTCACATTAGAAATTACACTTTCCTTTCGAAATTTGTCCTTAATTTCAACCATTTTCAGCAACAAATCCTACAGGAAGTTGGCCGTCTGTTCAGGCTTTAGAACTTGGAACTCTCCAACAACTCATTTTCGAGAGAAATCCCGGCTAATCTCTCTGGATGTTCTAGGCTTGTTTGGCTCCGTTTGGGGTTCAACAATTTGAATGGTAAAATCCCATTGCAGCTACGATCATTGCAGAAGCTTAAGAAAGTTCAACTTCACTATAACAATCTAAGTGGACCGATGCCGGCGTCATTAGGCAACCTTTCCTCTGCTAAATCTGCGTCTCTAGTAGTGAATAATTCAGTGGGAAACATACCAGACACGTTTGTCAAGTTGAAGAATTTACAATTTATTGAACTCGGCATTAATCGACTAATCGGTACAGTATCTCCCTTTGTTTTAATAACCTTTCATCTATTTTAAGGTTTAGTGTGCCATATAATCAACTTGAAGGAAGTTTGCCCTCAGACTTGGCCTTTGCTCTTCCTAGTTTACTTGTATTGAATGTTGGTCACAATCAATACACCGGAATCCTGCCAAATTCATTGTCTAATGCTTCAAATCTCGTTGAATTAGTTACTAGCGGGACAAAATTGAGCGGAAAAACTTACCATCGATTTTGGTGGTTCACCTAATCTATGGTGGCTTGTTCTTGCCTCAAATTCTCTTGGAACAAGTGAAGTTAATGACTTGAAGTTCTTCGAGTCTTTGACCAAATGCAGGAACTTAAAAATGGTAGATCTAAGTGTCAATCATTTCAGAGGGGAATTGCCTAATTCTATAACCAACCTCTCATCTACACTCATTACTTTGAGACTCGGAAGCAATCAATTAACTGGAAGCATCCTTAAGGATTTAACAACCTTGTTAACTTGACTGAGTTAGAAGTAGAGAAAAATAATTTTTCAGGGAGAATTCCTTTAGGTCTTTGTAACCTCAAGATGCTTCAAAAACTCGACCTGTCCGAAAATTCGTTTTATGGCCCCATAATACCATCCCTAACCAACATAACTCAATTGTACTTACTCCATCTTCAGAAAAACCACTTCACAGTTCCTATTCCTTCTAGTATTGGAAGCCTTTGGAACTTGCAAGAGCTAGACCTTTCTCAAAACAACCTTAACGGAACCATACCGAAAGAAATTGTTAGTCTTTCTTCTTTAACAATTTCTTTGAATCTAGCTCGAAATCAATTGATTGGTTCCATTCCCTCTGAAGTTGGGTTTTTGGAAAATCTTGGTTACTTTGATGTTTCTGAGAATAAGCTTTCGTTTGGTGTACGGATTTGGAATGAAATTTTTAAGTTAAAGTTGGTTGACTTATTAAAAACTAATTATAATTTTTGTTCACTTTTCAGAAAAAAATAATAACTGATATAAAAACTTTAGGTTCAAACCCGTTCACCAAATGGAAGTTAAATTGTTAGGTCAAATTCCGAGAGAACTATGTAGTTGTGTGAGATTAGAACTACATATGGAGAATAACTTCTCTGAAGGAACTACTCCCGAGTCTTTTAGTTCCTTGCGAAGACTTGAGGACTTGGATCTTTAATGTAACAACTTGTCTGGCCAAATTCCGGAATACTTCCAACATCTCTCCTTAACAAATCTGAATCTTTTTTTCAACAACTTTTCGGGTCAAATACTGATAGGCGGAGTTTTCAAAAATGCAAATGCCGTTTCATTAGCAGGAAATGAAAGCATTGCAGTGGTATATCGGAACTACGTTTCCCAGCATGAGCCAAGTCAAAGAGAGGAAAGACGTCTCAAAGGCTCAAGTTGATGAGCCCTTTACTCTGTGGACTTCTGGGATTGGTTCTGATCGTGTCGATTATCATCATCATTCGCTTAAAGAAGTTGAAAAGACACTCTTCATCTGCAGCGGTTTCATCAACCAAGGATTTACTGTTAAACATGTCCTATGGAAGTCTCTTTGAAGCTACTGGTGGATTTTCTTCTGTCAATTTGATAGGCAGCGGTAGCTTTGGTTCCGTCTCTAAGGCCATTCTCGATTCAAATAAAACAGTTGTTGCACTTAAGGTACTCTACTTACAAGAATGCTGAGCATTGAGGAGTTTCCTAGCCTAATGTGAAGCCTTGGGACATATTCGACAGAGAAATCTTGTGAAAGTATTAACCGTTTGCTCGAATTTTGTTTTTCAGGGCAACGATTTCAAAGCTCTTGTCTATGAGTTCATGCCTAATGGAAGTCTAGATAGTTGGCTTCATCTACGTCCTATTGAGCACGATTTATATGGTGAACTAAGGATGTTGAGTCTTTTACAATGGTTAAACATCGCCATTGATGTGGCCTCTGCTTTGGACTATCTGCATTACTAATGTCAAAATCCAATTGTTCATTTTATCTAAAACCAAGCAACATTCTGCTTGACAATGATCTCACCGCTAGTGTGGGAGATTTCAGTTTAGCAAGGTTCATTCCTGCAACCAGGAGTGGATCAGAAGTTTTGTGAAAAATACTAGTTTCCAATTATTAAAAAAAAAAAAAGCATTTTAAGAAGAGTTGTGATGCGAAACGTTACGACTTCTGAAGTTCTTGTATGGAAATGAAGGCTCAAAACTTTTAGTCCAACACAGCCTTATGCTGTATCAAAGTCAAATTACTCTTTATCTGTTGAAAAACAAAACTCAAATAACTCTATCTTTTTTGTTCTTGTCTTTTAATTTTTGATCTTGTTTTTGTAGAATATGGCATGGGAAGTAAGGTTTAAACATATGGGGATGTATACTGCTACGGGATACTCTTGATGGAGATGTTCACAGGGAAAAGGCCGGCCGACGAAATGTTCAAAGACGGGTTGGATCTACATAATTATGTTAAGAAGGCACTGTCATCAAGACAAACATCAGTAGTACTAGATCCATTGTTTGTGCATAAAGAAAGAGAAGAAGAGGAAGCAAATAGCAATGAGATTATTAACGGCCCAAAGGATACAAGACGAGTGCTTGGCGGCAACTATAGGAATTGTCGTTGCATGTTCCGTGGACATACCCAGAGAGAGAATGGACATTAGCACTGTTGTCAAGGAATTTAATTTAATCAGAGATTTCCCTCATTAGGTCCTCTTGATATCTAAAATCTAAACTTTTAATCATTTATAAGTTTTTGAACTTTCTAAACTTTATCTTCCATTTCTGTGTTGAACTTGGTTCCCAAAATTTTTGCAATAAAATGCCTTAAGCAACATCTATAAGCCCAACATGATGCATGAATAGTTCAGAATATGACAGGAAAATCTTGCCATAAGTGTGACTTTCTATAAGAAAAAATTCACCGATTATAAAACAAAAATTCAGTTATATCAACCCATTTGATACAAAAAGAATATATTATACACATAATTATTCGTACAAATAAACACATTTTTATGCAAGTTTGATAAACAGAGCTCCATTGCTTTGTAGTGAATGTAAAAGTGATTAGGGAAGAAAACTGATTATTATTTTCATATCTTGAATGGTACAATACAAGTATATTTATATACAGCCTTCGGTTTCTATAAGAAGAAAACCAGAAACTAATTCCCTATCAGCTATACAGCTATACAGCAATTACCCAAAACAATCAGGAAACAATCAAACTATCTATATATGGAAAGATGAGTATTCGGTAACAAACCAAATATTCCCACACTCCCCCTCAAACTGGAAATATTTGTCATTCCTAGTTTGGTCACCATGTCTTCGAAATTCGGTTTGTGGAGACTCTTTGTTAGGATGTCGGCAGTCTGTTCTTTAGTAGGAATGTATATCATGCAGAAGCTTCCATTGTCAATTTTTTCTCTGATAAAATGACGATCCACCTCTACATGCTTTGTTCAATCGTGATGGACTGGAATGTGAGCAATACTAACAGCTGCTTTGTTGTCGCAGTAGAGCTTCATAGGAGAATTACTTAGGATCTTCAACTCTTCCAGTAGCCTTCCAAGCCAAATTCCCTCACACATACCATGTGCTAATGCTCGAAACTCTGCCTCTGCACTGCTTCTAGCTACCACTGGTTGCTTCTTACTTCTCCATGTTACTAGATTGCCCCAAACATAAGTACAATATCCTGATGTTGATCTTCTGTCTACTGAAGAACCTGCCCAATCTGCATCAGTATAAATTTCCACAGCCTTGTGATCATTTTTTCTGAAGAATAATCCCCTTCCAGGAGTCTTTTTCAAATATCTCAGAATCCTATAGACTGCCTCAAGATGTCGCTCTTTGGGTGAGTGCATAAATTGACTAACAACACTCACTGCAAAGGCTATATCAGGACGAGTATGTGACAAGTAAATAAGTCTGCCCACTAACCGTTGATACGGCTCTCGATCAATATCCATTCCACCATCAATCCCAAGCTTGGCATTAGGCTCCATAGGTGTCTCAGCTGGTTTACATCCCAACATGCATGTATCCTGAAGAAGATCAAGAACATACTTCCTTTGAGAAACAGAGATTCCAGAACTGCTCCTGGCAACTTCCATACCCAAGAAATACCTGAGAGCACCTAGATCCTTTAACTCAAACTTGCTTGCAAGATACTCCCTTAATGATTCCAACTCAGATTGATTGTCTCCAGTAACAATTATATCATCTACATATACTATAAGAATAGCTATTTTGCCATCCTTAGAGTGTTTGTAGAAGATAGTATGATCAGATTGCGCTTGTACAAATCTCCGTTCTTTCACAGCTTGAGTAAATTTCTCGAACCACTCCCTCGGAGACTGCTTTAGACCATAAAGAGACTTTTTCAGCTTACACACAGATTCTCCTTTTTTCTCAAATCCTGGAGGAGGATCCATATAAACCTCTTCATGCAAATCCCCATTTAGGAAAGCATTTTTTACATCTAGCTGCTGAAGTGGCCAATCAAGATTAGTTGCTAGGGATAGGAGTACTCTTACCGAGTTGAGTTTGGCTACTGGAGCGAATGTCTCTTTGTAGTCTATACCATAAGCTTGAGTGAATCCCTTGGCGACTAATCTCACTTTGTATCGGTTGACACTGCCATCTGCATTAAACTTGACTGTGAACACCTACTTGCAACCCATAGTTTTTTTTCCCGCTAGGCAGCTTCACAATCTCCCATGTGCCATTCTTCTCCAAAGCACCCATTTCTTCTTGAACTGCTAGTCTCCACTTGGGATCTGCAAGAGCCTCCTTAATATCTCGTGGTATCTTAACACCCGTTAGAGTAGTGGTGAAGGCTGAGAAACTAGGAGACAAATTCTCATATGAGACATAATTCGAGATTGGATGCTGTGTACAAGACCGTGTACCTTTCCTGAGAGCAATAGGCAAATCCAGGTCTGAACTATTAGTATCAGCCGAACTACTAGTAGGCTCTGGACCCGGGAGAAGGACCGGTTCAGACATTTGACCTTGTTGGGTATCAGGCTGTCTACTATTCCGAGAATGATTCCTACGCGAATAAACAAGTAACTGGGGTCTTTGGGAGTTATCTCCCACTGAGTTATGTTCCCCTGTTTCCAATATTTGATCATAATGTGGCATACTAGGTTCGGTTGGGTTGGGCAAAGGTGGTGGCTCGGAAATTTGAGGCAAGGTGGGCTGTGGCAAAGGTGGTAGGGAATCCCAAGATCCATCTTCTCCTAGAATCTCCCCCTGAAGATGAGAGCTAGGAAAATACGGTTGAGTTTCATGAAAGGTAACATCCATTGAGACAAACATATGACGAAGAGAAGGTGAGTAGCATTTATACCCACGCTGTGTCAAAGAGTACCCAATAAAAACACACTTGGTTGCCTTTGGATCGAGTTTTGAACGATTTTGAGAATGGACATGAACAAAGGCTGTGCAGCCAAAAATCCTAAGAGGAACAAAGGAGAAAAAATGAAACATTGGAAAGGTTTACAGAAGAACAGACATGGGGTTTTGAAATTGGAGGATTTTGGAAGGCATGCGATTGATAAGATGAGAGGCAGTTAAGATGGCTTCACCCCAGAGGTACTTTGGAACATGCATAGTAAACATTAGGGCTCTAGCAACCTCTAATAGATGACGATTTTTCCGTTCTGCTACACCATTTTGCTGTGGTGTATCAGTACAAGAACTCTGATGAATGATACCATTGGTTGCTAGATAATCACCTAAGATGGTTTTAAAATACTCTGTTCCATTGTCAGTTCTTAAAGCTCTAATTTCAGTTTGGAATTAATTTTTAATCATGAAGTGAAAGTTTTGAAAGATTTGTGAGACCTCGGATTTTTCTTTGAAAAGATAGACCCAACATACTCTAGTGTGATCATCAATAAACGTAATAAACCATCTAGTTCCAGTAACATTTTTTACACGAGAAGGCCCTTAAATATCACTATGGATCAAAATGAATGGATGAGACCTTGTATAAGGTTTGGCAGGATATGAAGTATGTGTGTGTTTGGCTAATTGACAAATGTCACAATGAAATGAACTAGGATTTTTATTATTGAATAAAACTGGAAACAATCGTTTAAGATAATGGAAATTTGGATGGCCTAACCTACGATGCCACATCATTACATCTTTATTGGGATCAGAAAATACATTCTCAGCAATTGCAGCCTGTGTATTCACACATTCATCATTCTTGAAATAGTAGAGTCTGCCATCCTCCTTAGCAATGCCAATCATCTTCGCCGATCCCTGCTCCTGTATGTGACAAGAAGTAACAGAAAATTTAGCAGTGCAATTATAGTCTTGTGTGAGTTTACTTATAGACACCAGATTGCATGCTAATTTTGGAACATGGAGAACTGAATTCAGGACAAGTTTATCGGACAGTCGGATAGATCCTTTTCCCGCAACACACGAGAATGTTCCATCTGCAATTTTCACTCTTGAGCTCCATGGCATGGAGTATAGGAATGAAACAGAGATGAGTTACCTGTCATGTGATCGGATGCGCCAGAGTCAAGTATCCAAGGAATGTGATTTTCTACATGATAGACAGTACCTTGATGAGCAAAACTACTTGTTGCCGTCTTGGGACTGGTCACGGTTTGTTGCTTCAGAAGTTGAACAAGTTGTTCCAGCTGATCCAGATTCAGAGAGATCCCATTGTTGCCGGTTTCCTCTGTTTTTTCTCCTGTAGCAGCCTGAAACCCCTTGCTTTGAGGCTGTCTCCTTGGTCTTGCATCGGCTGGTCGTTTATGAATATCCCAACACCGGTCTCGGGTATGGCCAAGTTTGTTGTAGTGAGAACATCGTGGGCGCTGAGTTGATTTCTGATCACTAGGTCGATTAACACTACTCTTTGTGATAAGTGCAGTGTTCTCAGCCGGTCTTTCTCCAGGAGAAATTATAGATGAATCCCTCTTCTCTCCAAGCATCACCCGGCGTCGGCTCTCTTCTCGGCGTACTTCAGTAAAAGCTTCCCTGATGGAAGGCAATGGTCTTCGGCCTAGGATTCGTCCTCTCACCTCGTCAAGTTCTTTGTTGAGCCCAGCAAGAAAGTCATACAACCGTTCTTTCTCTAAATGATTTTTAAATTTCATGTTGCCTTCGAGATCACCCCAGTCCACTTCATAATGCATATCCAATTCCAGCCATAGAGTCTGCAACATATTGTAATATTCGGTGATATCCAAGTGACCTTGCCGAATATCCTTGAGTTTATTCTTAATCTCGAACACCTGTGAAGCATTCTCAAGGTCCGAGTAATTTTCTTTTACAGCATCCCAGATAGCTTTGGCGGTCCGAAGAAATAAGTAGGTTCGGCTAATATGGGGCTCCATAGAGTTAATCAACCATGCCATAACAATAGAGTTAGTAAGTTCCCAATTACCATAAGTCGGATCCATCGGATTGGGCCGCTGAACCTCGCCGGTGATGTAGCCGATCTTTCCTCTCCCTCGGATCACCATCAGAACCGATTAGGACCACTGAAGGAAATTCTTGCCATCTAACTTGTGATTTGTGATCTGCAGTGATGATCCCTCTCCGAAGGACTGTGCAGCCACCGTCGATGTGACTGGACTGCGTGTGGAGAGGGAAGAACCATCCTTGGCAGCACCGATTATCTCCTTCTCTGAACTCATTGTCGGGAAGAGCAGGTTTCGGGACTATGGAGACGAGAAGTGGAAGGCTAGTGTTTTCGGGATGAAGGCTAAGGACAGCGGGAATGAGATGTGGAAAGGCTAGGGTTTTTCGAGATGAAAGCTGAGTTTTTCGGGATGAAGGCTAGAGGTTCGGCTCTGGCTCTGATACCATAAAAGTGATTAGGGAAGAAAACTGATTATTATTTTCATATCTTGAATGGTACAATACAAGTATATTTATATACAGCCTTCGGTTTCTATAAGAAGAAAACCATAAATTTATTCCCTAAAATCAGCTATACAGCTATACAGCAATTACCCAAAACAATCAGGAAACAATCAAACTATCTATATATGGAAAGATGAGTATTCGGTAACAAACCAAATATTCCCACAGAATGTGTTTCTGCAAAAGAAGGAATATTTACCTTTTTAATTTTACAAGGTAATCAAGAGAAGAGAAATATAATGTTTTACAAAATATAGCTTTTATTAGCAAAAAAAAAAAAAAAAACTATGCCTTCCCTTTGTTCTTGAATTTGAAATAGGAGTTCCTAATTGCTTGCATTTTGTTGACAACCACATTCATAAGCAGCCTCTCTCTTGGATCAACATTGGAGCACAGCAATCCAACACGCATCACCGAGACCAAGCATTCTTCCGTTCTTCTTTTACCGTTGCCTCGGTTATTGCCATCTTCTATTATGGTCTGCTCTTCAAAGTCACTTTGATTTCTCAGATAATCATCATCATCATCATCACTAGCCTCTTCAAAGAGCAAGGAAGGGTCAACAACATCCATGACATGATTTGGAAAAGCCGTATATGTGAACTGGTGAATGCTAAGACCGTCTTTCAACATGTCATCAGTCGGTCTTTTTCCCGTGAACATTTCCAGCAATAGAATTCCATAGCTATAACTATCTCCCAAAATGGAAACGTTGCCTCCCATGCCATATTCTAGAAAAAAAAAAAAATACATTCACTTAATTTTTAAAGCCAAAGGCATTGTTGAGAATTCATAATCTACAAGGAAAAGTGGAGAAAAAAGAAGAGGAAAGAAAAATTGACATGATGTGAGTTGTCATTCTTTTGTCGGTAGGTGTTTATGAAATCGTGACATAAATTACATTACAAAAATACATCTACCGGAATAAAAATGACAATCAACTACCATGTATCTCAACTTAGCTTCATTGAAAAAGATTCATACCTGGAGGAATGTATCCAATTGAACCTTTTAGCCCAACTTGCAATGTTTGTTCATTGGAAAAGTTTTCTGACGCTTTGAAGAGGAAACTTGCAAGTCCAAAATCACCGACATGGGCAACCATGTCATGATCAAGTAGGATATTGCTTGGCTTTAGATCACAATGAACTATAGGTGTTTGGCAGTGGTTGTGGAGATAATCCAACGCAGAAGCAACGTCAATTGCTACGTCCAATCTCTGAACAAAGTTCAATCTTCTGATTTGGTGTTGTTCGCCATCTCTTGGATGCAACCATTCATCTAGATTTCCATTAGCCATGAACTCAAAAACCAGGCTTTTAAAGTCATTTCCTTGACGATCAATGCTCGAGCAGACTGTGACAATCTTGAGAAGATTACGATGTCTTACACTTCTTAAAGCTTTGCATTCATCAACAAAACTCTTTGAAGCGCCTTGTTGTTCGAGGTTCAATACCTTCACTGCGACCAATTTTTTATCTCCAACAAGTATTCCTTTATAGACAGAACCGAAACTACCAGAGCCAATTAGATTTTCGTCAGAGAAACCATTAGTTGACTCATAAAGATCCGAATAAGAGACGTGAAATTGCAAATTCTCCTTAGAAGATGAAGTCAAAGGTCTCCGTCTTGAACGTTTTACCAAATAACAGAAAACAAAGAAGCTACTCAAAATTATAGCCAATGTAGCTAAACAAATTACCAGAATTGCTACATGTTTAGAAAACATTTTTCTAGGCTTGTCATTGGGGCATGCCGGTAAAAGTAGTTCTGGGATACCACCACAAAGCGCATTATTTCCAAGCACTGACACGGCTGATGCATTTGAGAAAATTCCTTCTCTTGACAACTCACCTTCAAAATTGTTATGAGAAAGATTGAGGCGCTTGAGAGCCGAAAACTTGCTGAGGAATTCAGGAACCGGTCCGGAAAGATTGTTGCGAGAAATGTCCATGTCCTCTAATCCTCTTAGACTTTCCAAAGATTTAGGAATTTTCCCTTCAAATTGATTGTCCTCCAGATGCAGGCTGCTCAAACTCATACATTTTCCGAGGTTGCTGGGTATTTCACCTGACAACTTGTTTCTGGAGACATCCAACTCCGAAAGATGAACTAGTTCACCAACTTCACTTGGTAGTGAACCTGTCAATGAATTATTAGACAAGGTCAAAGAAATGGACAGCGAGGAAATTTTCATAACCTCTCTAGGTATGCTACCATTGAGATTGTTGCTAGAAAGATTAACAACGAGCAAAGTCTTGCATCTTCCGAGGCTCGATGGTATGTTTCCTTCGAGCCTATTCTCCTCCATAAAGAACCTTGTCAGTGAAGTAAGGTTGCCTAAGGAGGAAGGTATTGGCCCGGAAAACTTGTTGACATTCATATAGAGACGATTTAGCCTCTGAAGCTTTCCAAGCTCGTCAGGAACACTACCACCTAATTGGTTACCTTCCAATCCCAGAGAAGTCAAGTTTATGAGGTTTCCAATACCCGGAGGAATTCTTCCATGAATCACATTCCTCCCTATGGTAAAAATTTCTAGATGGGTCGAAAGGTTGGCTATTGATTTTGGTAATTCTCCTCCAAAAATATTCCCTGCAAGACCCAAAACTTCTAGGAAGGTACAGTTACTAAATAGCCTAATAATGTCTAGATCACCGGTTTTTCCACTTCCTAGTCTGTTATCATCAAAGTTGAGTCTTGATAAGTTTCTCAAGTTTGCAAGGTTATGGGGCAGACCCCCAATTAGACCATTTTCAGCAAAGTCAAGCACTTGAAGTGCGGAAGCATTTGACAAGAAAGAGGAATACTCCCTGTAAATTTGTTAACTCCACCAGCAAATACCACAAGATTAGGGAGAGTAGTTCCTACATCTGTTGGTATTTTTCCCTGCAACTGGTTCTGAGCAACAGTGAAATAGTATATAGAAGAAATATTATAAATTGAAGCAGGAACTGTACCAGACAAATAGTTATCCCACACTACGAATAGTCCCAAGCTTTTTAGACGCCCTAGATCTTCTGGTATGCTTCCATGTAGATTGTTCAATGCAAGTGTAAGAACTTACAAAGAAGAGAAGTTCCCTATCCAAGCGGGGATTGTTCCAGTAAGGTTGTTAGCACCTAAACCAAACCAAGTTAAATTCATCAATGAACTGAGCTGGTCTGGAATTGTCCCAATAAGATGGTTGTAATTCAGATGGAGCCCTTGAAGCTCTTTACAGTGACTTATATTGGTTGGGATCTTTCCTTCCAATGAATTGTAAGCGAATACGATCTGCTGCAGGTTACTCAGACGACCGATTTCTTGAGGGATTTCACCTCGGAAGCTGTTGAATTGCAGGTTGATTCCCGTGAGCCGAGTGAGATTTCCTATGGAAGGTGGGAGAGAACCAGCCAAACTCCGGTTTTCCAAGTTCAAGTACATGACTCTTTCACTTTTGGGGAGGCAAGTTATGCCGAACCAGTGGCAGAAATGGACAGAGTCATTCCATAACTTCATGATTTCAAGAGGATCCAGAGTTATCCGACTCTTGAAGTCTAGCAACGCCAGAAGATCAGATTCGTTTCCGTATGTCGGTGATGCTGCTGATGAAGCCGAATCCCTGCTCATGCATAACAGAATAATCCCAAGAAACAACATCGGCAGAAAAACCAACCTGGATTTCAGAAAGTAATGCTTCATCTTTTCTGGAATAATATTACTGATTTCTTAGAGGGACCAAATCCCAGTGCCAATTTGGGGAAAGTAGATAGCGTCAAATATTCAACAAATGAAAAAGCTATTTATTAATTTTTCTAGACTTTGGACAATGGAGTAGAACAAAAAAGATGATTTCCATATTTTTATCGTGTGGGTCCAAGTTGTCTGGTTCCGATACTTATTAGAATATGATAGAAGTCTGGTTGCAGTCGGAATTCATTAAAATCTTTAGTTATTATACATATATATATATATATATATATATAAGAATGGTCTTATGATTGGTTACTGAATTTATCCGCCTCTTTATTTAAAGCCGCTGGATCATATTTTTCAATCGCTATCAGACATGCAAGAGTATCCTATATTTTTCAGCGTAGGTTGGGTACCTTTTTTATTGCTGACAGCTGGGTACCTATTACAAATAATAAATAAAAAATGCAATTTTACGGAAAAACACTCCTACTAAAAGATATTTAATACTGATATCTCTTAAACTTATCACATTTTGATAATTTACTCTTTAAATTTTTAAATTTGATATTCTTACCTTCTCAACTTGTTAAATTGTGACAATATACTCCTTATAAGTTGATTTCCTGTTAAATTAATTAGGGCAAATTACACTTTTACCTCCCAAACTATAGGCTTTGTCACAAAATATCTCCCAAACTTCCATTTGTAAAATTCTTTCCCTCTGAACTTTGAAAAAGTTTGTGACTTTTCCTTCAATTAAATTTTTAACAAAAAAAATGCACATAACACTAGTTGAAATCATAAGTTGGGGATACTAAGTATACAATTATAAAATGACACACATTGACAGCACTTTAGGCACTCATTACGCTTATTAGTTGTGAAATTACGAAGACTCTATAAGAGAGAATTATGGAGAAAAAATGACAATCAACCCTCAATGTTTACTCTTTTTAACTCAATTATAAGCGTTTATCATTTAATATCCGTAATGCATGCTTCCAATGAAAGTCATGTGCATTTTTTAGTCAAAAATTTAATTGAGGGGCAAATTCGTAAACTTTTCTAAAATTTAGAGGGAAAGAATGTTACAAATCGAAGTTCGGGGGGGCATTTTGTGACAAAGCCTAAAGTTCGGGGGGAAAAGTATAATTTGTCCAATTAATTATGAAAAGCCCATGTATTCCACGTGTGAAGACGGAAAAACCCATTTCCAACCAAAAAGTTCTAAATCTAATACAAATCCTAATTGAGATCTTCCAATTAGATCGGCAGAAAAACCAACCGGGATTTTAGAAAGTAATGCTTCATCTTTTCTGGAATAATATTACTGATTTCTTAGAGAGACCAAATCCCAGTGCCAATTCAAATTTTTATTTAGTGTAAAATTAACTAAAAGTGATACATTACAACAATTTAACAAGTTCAAGGAGTAAATTGTCAAAATTAAAAGTTTGGGTAATAAATTACCAAAGAATGACAAATTTAGGAAGTAGAATGACAAGTTAAGAGAATATCAGTGCTAAATATCACTTCTACTAATCTAACCCCCACTTTTAAAATGGGGAAATTTCCCTCACAAAATAATGAACGTTAGATTAGGTGACATGGATTATTTAATGAGAACAAAATGATTCGATGGCTTAGATTGATGGAGGGTTTGTAAGGGCATTTAAGGGTATGGAAAAGTGTGACCGGTATGCGACCGGTTGATTAAAAAAAAGGTTTCTTCACTTACAGTTATCAAGTTTATGGAGTTCCTACCTTCATCCAAGCTTCCACGTTATTATCTTTCTATTTATCATGTTTGTCTACTATTATTTCTACTACTAGTACACTATATTTAATCGGATTGTAGTAGTTCTTTTTTTCACATTTTTTTTTTAATGTACATAGCAAACGCGCGCGCACGCAAATTTATTTGTTTATTTATTTATTTTTTTTTTTTTGGCGTTGCTAAGCCTTGTAACCATTATCTAAGCAGTCTATTTATTGCATGTTTCTCAAATTATTGCGATGCTCTAAAATATTAGTATAGTAGCTTGATGCGAACTTGTCAAAACAATTTCAATGGTATATAATCTAAAAAAATAATTCTACGTTTATGCTATTAAGAAAAGACAATTTTAAATTCACACCATTCAATTTGATCCAATGTCCAAATTTACATATAAATGTACAACTATATACGACATCAAAAATCCACTATAACAACTTTTAATTCACCACCTCTTGAAATATATATATATATATATATATATATTTAAAAAAATTCACATGACGTCTAACTTCCAACTAAATGGTAAAATAATATTGTATTTATGTAACAAAAAAATTTTCATTCACGTCACCCATTTTCATCCCATATCCACTAATACATATGAATGTAATTGTATATGATAAAAAACCTCAGACAACAACTTCTAATAAATGAGTTCCTAATGATGTTTTTTGTTTTTTTAAATCATCACAACTAACATTGTCGGTGGTCATTATTGATTTCAACGACATTTGTGATATCTTATTAGATTATTTTTTTTTTGGATAAATGGAAAATTTTGGATAAAACGTGTTAGGTTAACTTTTGTATAGTACTTTCAAATGACAAAGAAGTTAAAATGTCCAAAACAGTGTCAATTTGGAAAAGAAGTTTTAAAAAAAAGTCATGTGTGTTAATACTCATAAGCACAATATTACAAGAGGGAAACAAGTATATAATATATTCTTACAAAAAATAAATAAGGTGAATAATTGGTTTTATAAACATTTAGAGTAAATATCAGTAAATAGAAAATTTATTAAGAACAACTTACTAATTACTTCAACTATTTTAGAACATTGTTTTTTTTTTTTTTACCGTAAAATTGCAATTTACTATAATTTCTCTCTTTCAATTTAGGGAGGACGAAAATAGGTCAAAAATCTCTAGGAAAAATAAAATAACAGAAAACTTTTTGAGTGATTGTAAATAGTATATTCAGATACATTTATGTAGCATATTTACGACAAATTATCTTAAAAAATATTCTTGTAAATAAAATGTTTACGGTAAATATAATATTTATGATAAGTAATTTATTTACGAAGTATATTTTTGATAAAATTATCTTACAAAATTTTTTTGAAAATAAACAATTTATCATAAATATGCTTTTTACCTTAAACATTTTTAAAATATACTATTTACTTTAAACATTTTTAAAAATGACCTCTTTGATATAATTTCTCTACAATTTACGCCTTGGGCCTAATAGATCTATGTATAAAGCCCACAAATGGTGCTTCTATTAAACTTAGGATAATTAGGCTATATGCTATAGAAATAGGATGATTGATATTTGCTACAACTAAAAAACTTTAGCAAAAAATGTCATACCGATGACATCATCTTTGTAATAATTTAAACTAATAATACCGAAATAGACCCCCCCCCCCCCCCCCCCCCCCCTTTTTTTCAATCTCTCTCTCTCTTCTCTTCTTCTCACATCTATCTCCATCTCTCTATCTTTCTCCCTCTTCGTCCAGCCACTCTATCTCTCCCCTCTTAGTCTCTCTTTTCTCCGTTCACACTGCCCAACAGCCACCACCCCTCCCCATTCCGATGCCGGCCGATCTCCTCCACCGCTTGAGATCTCCTCTCCTATGTGGGCCTCCATGCAGATCTCCGACGTATTTCCTTCCGACAATCTCAGTGTCATGACCCAAAACCGGGCATAGTGATGTGGAATGTTTTAATTAGAATATTCTTGCAATTAGTCTCAGATCATGAGAATATTCAAAAATTAAAAACGAAAAGGATAAAATGAATAAAATGCATAATATTCCGAAATTCACCCACATTTTTATAAATTTCATTTCATGCCCTTTTTGGTAAAATGTATCAAACTTGTCCATTAGGTTGTAGCTTGGCCTAAAGTCTACCATTATTTAATTAATGAAAATCGCCAAGTTGTTGTTTAACCAAAACAGTGGGAATTTCGAAATACTATGTTTTAGTGGATAGTAGGTTTAGAAAATCAATCTCCAGTATCATTAGGGTTTGACAACCCCGAACATACAAACAAAAGAAAAACAGAAGAATAAAAGTACAGACATCAAATCCAGTTCAGAGAGAGATTAGTTATTCATGCCTTGAAAAGTAATTAAATTGGAAATAAAAATACAAATAAATCTCCACTGAACTGTAGTGGATTTAAAGTAACCCTTCTATTCGATGCTACTCCTAGCACCTCGTGAGTGGTTAAAAATGGTAATACTTGAACAACGAGCTCAGTAAGATACAACAACTCATTTAAAATAAATAACTTATATAGGGGAATCGGAGGTATCATAAAAACTTAAATAATATGACATGATATGAATCACGCAACAATAAGTAATAAAGGAAATAAAGTAATTTACTCAAAGTGCTAAAGCCAAATTAAAATGACCATCAAAGTGACCGATCGGTTTCAGGATACCATCTGGGTATATAATCAGGGCATCATAGCAAAAATTTCATATGTCGGTGTCTAACCGGATAGAGCTTGAAAATTCAATTTAACACACTTGAACAGTCTCAGGTCAAGTCTCAAAGAACCACACTTGAGTCCCTCAAAATAATGTATTTGCATATATCATTTTGATCAAAAACATTTTATAGATATATATATATATATATATATATATATATACACACACACACACAAACACACTCCGTTCAAATGATATTTCATCAAATCATTTTATTTTCAAAATGCTTTTAAAGTGAGAGATTTATAAAATAACAACAACCAATATTTTAACAAAATCAGGGGATAACGAATCCTACCTCTTTGGCAAATAAATCTACTAATAACTTCTCGTTACGTAAATTGAGACTCCTCACTCTGATCACTAATTCCTTAAAACCAAACAACATAGATAATTTAATTATCTATCACAACACACATCCTAACAAAAGTAAACTCCATACCTAATTAGTGTGCTTCTCGATACTGCATTAAAATAATATTCCTGGTAATTATTTTCAAAAATGTCAATTATGTCCCAAAACCATATGCAAATTCATATTACACTTTAAAACAATATTAATCTAGGGAATATCAAAATAGGAAACTTGCAGACATTATGCCCCTGTCCGGTTGACCGGTCAGGCATGTCCAACTGACCAGACAAAGACAGATTGTCTAGTTCCAATTATGGACTAGTCTGGTTGACTGAACTGTCATGGAACCAAGAGTTCCCAGCTTGACCCGACTTGCAAACTTAGCCAAAATCCATTCCAATAGTTCCCAGATATTCAAAACAGTAAATAAACAATTCCCAAAGCCTAAATAATTAGAATAAAACTCAAAATCATCAAAATCCAACATTTTTTCATGAATCTAAGTCGATATTTAAAGTTTTCTAAAACGATGTCAGTAAAATCGAGCTATTTTGAATTCTAAAACGAGTTTTAAACAATTGAGGAGTGTTTCTAAACTCTATGAGTCAAATCTCCGAATCTCGGTTGCCGTTCTTGAAGTAAAAGAACGAGAAAGGAAAAAGAGGAAAAGGCGAAGGGAGTGTGGGGAAGAGAGAGAAACTGGGGGAGTGAGGGAGAGAGATCAAAGAGAATGAGGGAGAGGGAGGGCGGTGAGGTTTTTATAAACTTCATTTCTTCTTCTCTGAGATCTAAGGGGCAGCAGAGCTTAGGGAGAAGGAATATTTAGCATTTCTAGGAATGGTGGGCGGCAGAAGGGCGATGTTGCCAGACATGTCATGTTGACCGGTGATGCATGTCCGGTTGACTAGACAAGATCATGGCCAAAATGGAAATATGAAAAGTTTAGGGTTAAAAATGTAATTTCTGAAAAATACTTTCAAATTTTAAGCTTGTGTAATTTCAGATGCAGATTAATTATTTATAAACACAATTTAACACACTAATTAAACCCATTTAATTTAATTAAGCACAATTAATTCTAACTGGCATTACATTCTGTGTGATAGTCATCAGTCCCTATAAGGAAAATGATAAGCTGTACAGTCCCACATCACTTGGGAATGAATATATGTGATGGTTTATAAGTAAAGAAACCACCTCATAATGGTATAAGACCTTTTGTGGTAAAGCCCAAGAGCAAAACCGTGCGGGCATAAGGCTAAAAGCAGACAATATCATACCAATGTGAAGTGTGGCCTGTCACGACCCGACCTACGTAGGGCCGTGACTTCATACTTACTTAACTTAAATACCAACTTTGCAACGACCCGATTTCGTGGGGCCGTTACCTTACCATGCTTACTCAAACATACTTCATCTTAAAACTTACTTTTGCTTTATGTAAAAATACGGAAATATTATTTTTTTTCTTTATTCTTTCTTTTTAAAATTCAATATAAAACTTAACTTATACTCATACTTATCTATATGTACTTACTCGAGTACCGAGCTTTCAAACCACATTTTTACAAATCATACTAGTTATCATATACTAGTACCATCGACTTATCATAATATAATACAAACACATTTTACAAAACATATTTTCCAAAACCCGTGGCGGTGTCCAACCCAAATTTCACAGTCTGCAGTGCCACATCTCCACAATCTTGCATCAAGCATGTCTAGTATGTTGCTTACCTACAGCATGAACGTAAGTTATGAGCTTATGCTCAGTAAGTACAACTCCGCCTACAGCATGGGTAAAAAAAAATTTTATTGCATCACATGTTTTTCAAAAATTAATGCATTGATTTGCATGATGTACATATGTTTTATTATTGTGACATCATGAAAGCATGTTCACTAATAATAAATCACATGACAAGAACAAGACTAAGTTTTCAAGTAAGAAGCAGTTAAGATTCAAGTTTTCAAGTATGATCAACCAAGAACAAATTTTCATGTAATAAGATAAGACAAGCAAGTTTTCTTGTGTTGTACTGACTTGCCACAAGGGCGGGTTTAAACGGTTTGGTCCATGGTTTGAGTTGGATTGGATTGGCTGCCCCAACCACTCCATGTTAAATGGTTTGGTTCCTGGTTTGAGTTGGATTGGACTGGCCGTCACAACCACTCCATGGCTATGCGCCATGGTATGTGCACACATGATATGTAGGGGGCCAAAAACCAAATTAAAATAAGAAAGCATAATTGATTCATAAGTTAAGTTTTAAATTGAATTTTAAAAAGAAAGAATAAAAGGAAAAAAAAAAAAAAACATTTCTGTATTTTTACATAAAACAAAAGTAAGTTTTAAGATGAAGTATGTTTGAGTAAGCATGGTAAGGTAACGGCTCTACGAAATCGGGTCATCGCAAAGTTGGTATTTAAGTTAAGTAAGTACGAAGTCACGGCCGTACATAGGTCGGGTCGTGACATGGCCAACGAGAACGTTGGGCCCAAAAAGGTGGAATGATTATAACAGTCATTAGTCCCTATAAGGAAAAAAGTAAAGAGACCACCTCCTATTGCTATGAGGCCTTTTGGGATTAAGCACAAGGGCAAAACTATGCAAGCATGAGGCCTAAAGCGAACAATATCATACCAAAGAAAGGCATAGGTCATTACACTTCGTAGCCTCGGTCGTGATTGGCCTCACGATCTCCGCTAGAAAGAAGTGGCGATCTGAGCTCGGCAATGCGTTCGATCTCACGATCTCCGCCAGGATCTGCCAGAAGGGGTGGTACCAAACAATACCCAAATGGTAACCAAACAGTTACTAAGCTATGACCATCGATTTGCCGGTATCATCGTGGAAAGTAACCATTCATTATCTTGGTTACCAATCGATTGGGCAGTAACTAATTGGTGTCAACATGGATACTAATTTGCACTAGATGGTAACTTAAAGGTCTAATTAGTATTCTAAAATTAATTAATTAATTGATTGATTAATATTATATAATTTCATCTTATGGCTTCCTTTTTTTTTTTTTTTTTTTTTTTTTTTTGCAAATTCCTTTTTTCTATGACAAAAATCAATCCAATGCATGATTTTGTGGCATTTCTCTAAAGTAATCGTTAAATGAACAAAAAAATTAACTGCCTATTTCACATTGACCAAAATTCCCTAACATTTCAAATTAGAAAAAAAAAATTATATCTAATTCCCTCCTAAATATCAGCACTTAGCATTTTTTTAAAAAAAGTTGTAAAATCCCTTTATTTTCGTGATTAAAAAAATGGAAAATACATACCATAATAAGAAATTAACCTCTGATACTCTTCCACAACCCCTTTTTTCTCCTTTGCTCCCTTCTCCGACTCGATTGCATTTATTGAAAAAGGAGCCTCCATTTTGTGATGATCGTGGCGGAAGAAAACCCAGAGAAGACACTTGAAAAAATCACAAAACTATTAGAGGAGGCGCCGGTATCTCCACCACTTAGGCGGTTCTTACAAATCGCATCAAGGGTTAAAGACTCATCAATAATTCTATCAACATCTAAGGATAGAGTCGCTCAAAAGTATTGATTTAGCCATCAATGAAGATCATGGTTGTAAGGCAGCGGGTGGGGGTATTTGGGTGATTGAAAAATAACATAAAAGAAGACGTGGTTTGACTCTAATAAGTCAAACTAATGAGGAATATATTACCTTGAGTTTTGCTTCCATGAGCTTCGGAACCGTGCAAAAGTTCATACTGTTATAATCCTCTTTATGGTTCTCAAATATGATTTAGTTCAAAAGTACAAAATCGAGATAGTTTTTTCAATTTATTGGCATATACTCTATCAGCAATTAATATCGAGATATCATTGCATACTCATCAAGTTGGATAAATTAACAATTTTTAATTTATGAGTTAATAGTTAGAAGAGACAAAGAAACATACATGTGACACATTAACAATTACTTTCAAAACTATTCAAAAATAATATCTTATCAAATGTATTGTTTAGACCAAAATTAAAACCTACTTAATGTTTTCCAACCTACTAGAAACTCGATTTGGTAATTAAGGACACTTGAAACCAATGATGAAAATATCGATATCGACGGAAATATCATTAGTCCAATTTTACAGATATTATGAGATTATATCGATATCGGTGGAAATATTGGAAAAAATTACTGAAGTTATAGAAATATGAGTTAACATACATTTTTAACATTTTAGGATAGTACAAATGTTAAAAAGATACATAAATACACGAGCTTTCAATAAGAAACATATTATATTTTACATATCTTAATACCAAAAAGAAGTCCTAAGAAGTTCAAATACGGTTGGGATGTCATCTTGATTCAATCAATATTGGTGTCATGAAATATTATTTGAATAGAGTTGAATATTATCATGAACATGCTATATGTAGGTTTGTTAATATCTTCCCAATGTATTTTAATAAATAGAAAATTGTGCAAAGTTTGAAGAAGTCTAGGAAAATATATTCTCTCAGCTTTTTATGTGTTGTTATTTATTTAGTTTTTAATCTCTTTTTTATAAGATAATTATAATATGTTATTTGCTAGTTGCTAGTTGCTCTCTATCATCATTTATTTTAAAAAATAGAAGATAATCATAACATGCTCAAAAAGATAGTAAATGATAGAAATACGAAATTTTTGAAATTTCCAAACCAAAATTTCCATCGTAATTTTTGATATTTCTTTGATATTTCTCAAAATTTTATAAAAATTGCACTACGTTTTACCGATATCAATATTTTTACTGATATTTCCCCGATATTTTGATGGAAAAAATATTTTACCTAAAAGATATTTCAGTATCCCTTAAGCACAGATATTTCAGAAATATCGTGGATACTTGCAACCATACTCGAAAGTTATGTGTGCCTTATTATGTTTGACATTTAATTTTTATGTACTCTATTATATTATTGTATTTTGTTTGTAATGACTAATGGGAATGTAATATCGTCTTGAAATTACAGTCTAATACTTATAATTGTGATTTACTATTATACTTGATGGAAAAAAAATGTATTGTTTTGGTTATAAAATTAGTTTAGATTAATTAATATTTGATTGCTTTTACATTTTGTAAAGTTTCAGCAAAAATTGTAAGTTTTTCTTTGAGTATCCATTTTTTCCCTGAATATTCGTTAGACATCAGTATTTCTGTGGATATTATCTGTAAATCAAAACTTTGACAACTCCGTCAACATCGACATTTTCATTTTTGATATTGTGTAATATGTTGTCACAATCTATTCATATTTAAAAATAATGAAATATGCAACAAAATTGTGATTTTTACCCCAAAAAAAAAAAAAAGATCTCCGAGTTTTTGGATATTAACAGATATTGCGGATATTTTTTAACATTGTGGACATTTGACAAATACTTCTAAAAGAAATATCATTCCCCGCGTTATCCATGTCGAAACTTCAAAATACAGATAATATCGTAGAAATGTCGATGATGTGAACATTTTCATCAATGATTATAGCCTGTTAGTTGTAAGTTGCTAATTATTCTCTCTCATCATTTATTTGAAAAAAAAAAAGATAACAGTAACATGCTTAAAAAGATAGTAAATGATAGAAATCCAAAATTTAAAAAATTTTCAAACCAAAATTTCCACGGAAATTTATGATATTTCTTCAATATTTCCCTATATTTTGTATAAAATACAATATGTTTCACCGATATCAATATTTTTATCATATTTCCCCTATATTTTGACGGAAAAAATATTACACTTAGAAAATAATTTGATATCCCTCAAACATGAAAATTTTGATGGAAATTTTAAAAATAATTTTAAAAATATCGTGGATATTTACACTCATGGTTCTACATAAAGACCAGATCATGTGATGCAGGAATGTGCTAACCTACCCCGACAATGAGAAATGGTCCTGTAATTGAATCGACCGCTTCTGATGTCATTAAGAGATTTTTTTTTTTTTTTGGCTAAAATGACGTCATTAAGAGATTGATAGTTTAGGTTTTAAGAATTAGTTGCTCCCAACCCGGCTAGAGAGAGTGCTTAGTGAATGTAGGAAAAGCACTTGGCTGTGATGATATAAATGGAGCCAAAAGATACGACAGTACAAGTTCCGGGGCAACTTCTACCCTCGAGGACAAAATAGGGCAAAAAAATATAAATAATAATTTCAAACCTTTCCCCGACAAAATAACAGATAAAAAGTCACCTGTGTTGGCCAATTTTAACTGTGTTCAGACTAAAAACACTTTGTACTGTGGATGCTAATTGTCAGCTCCACACCTATCCTTTCTCTGCTTCTACAAAGCAAGCTTCCCAGATACTCATGAAGCAGGATGATGTCCGTTTTTCTGCTGCCACGAACTCGACAAATTTTGTGAACCTTTATTTAGTTCTTCCTTTGATCGTTTAGTCGGACCGGATTGCTGCAATCTGGAAGGATAGAAAAACAAGACTCTAAAATCAGAATCCAAAAGGAGCCATGTTCACCACCATTTCACTGTTAAAATTGAGGATAAGCACATGGATTTGATTATTCGTTGATTATTTGACGTCTCTGTAGTACATTATCTCGGGGCCTAACAATGTGGGATTCCTTTCGTACTTGTAAAGCGAATGACCTTGATCACCATACATGTTTACATTTCTGTTTTCGCTATACATCTTATATCAATGTCGCTGTGCGAACTGGATGTCAATAGCAATATAAAGAAAATGAGGAATTGAGAAGAACTGTAGAGCCACAAATACTCAACAGGGAAAAAAAGTGAATCCTGAAATGTAAAAATGATTCACATCTGTGCCATGTTACCTGGGGGAATTGGCGCGCTTTTGCACATGCTGCTGATTTAGTGCTGTGGAGGATGTACTTCCAGGTTCACTTTCAGCAGCCTGCACATATTTATCATTTGTCATTAATTCGTGGGAAACAATCAGGCTATATGAGCAACGAGAATATTTCAAGATAAAAAAGAGGGTGGGAGGGACAAAAAAGGTAAAAACACAATTACAGAGAGCTTTTACGATGTTTTAAAATTTTTGACAGAAGAAGAAATCCAACTAATGGTTCAACAACTGAACAAACTTGACCAAAACACACTTAAGTTATTTGAAAGAGTTTGAAAGCAACTCCGAACCGTATTTGATTCAAGCCAACCGCCAAAAAGAGGAAAAAATCAGTGACATCACTTTTACTACGGCAATAAGAAAAAGGGTAAAATCAGAGTATTGTATTTGCCTTGTGTTGGTGTCACAACAATGACCATGTGAGGAAAACCTATTTTTTTCCCTCCCCTGTGAACCAACAAGGTATCAACAAGTCGTTTACTAAACAGCATGGATGGGTTAAAAGAAGAAAACAAGAAAAGAATATAGTTGAATTGACTACTTGGGAGTACTTGGATAATGGGTAGAACTAGGGACCGACCACCAAGCCCTTACCTTTTAAAACATGAATTAACGGAGCCTGGACATGGCAGCAGTAGCGGACATGAAGTCAGCTCAATCCCCTAATAGTGTTTTAGCCATCACATCTTTGGTGCAAAGCAAAATTCAAGAAAAGGAGTGGTTCTTAAAATGTAGCCACTAACCTTTATCATGAAAATTCTTGCCCACATACCCTTTATCCAAGCACCACCAGCGTAGAAAATCAAATCAACTACTGAAAGCATCATCAAGAATCCCCACCTCAGGAGTACTTTCTTTGGGCACATCATCTTCTCCGGTCGGTTCAGTTGATCCAGGCTTAACAGTGTCCCATAGAAATCCATTTTCGTTTTTAAGAGAAAGTTTATCAAAATCTTTGTCCACAGCTCCAGAACGAGGTGTAACATATGCTACATATTTTTCTGCAATTCCACCCATAAAAAGTTACATTCAGTACCTTTCTGTCTATGTAATGCAATTCTACAATCATCTTGTATTGCAACACCTTTTATTGTCTAGATTAAAGTTCATTTATGTGCACTCGGAGAGTAAACTTTCCCTCAAATAATAATTGTTATGTTTTTTCTTTTGTAGGACATTTTTCTACGCCAAGGCCATCACCAAACTAATAATCCCCTATCTCTCACAAAGAAAATTGAAGGCTTTCTTCAATGGTTAACCTCTGATGTTATATTCAACCCATTTTAACTTCTAAAGTCTTAAATAATGGTAAAACAAAAGAAGAAGCACCATTGAGATCAGGTGAATACAAACAAAGTATACAGAAGACTACTGATACAGAAGGCATTAATACAAGATGAATATCCAAGTTCAACGACAATTTACCAGCCAAGTTATGAAGGGCATTTTCAGCAGCTTGTTGCTGAGCATCCTTTCTCGTCTTACCCATTCCAACGCCTATCTTCTCACCAGTGAACAAAACCTAAACCAATAAATCAACAATGAGCATGCTACATTCAAAGAACCGCCAAAGATGGTTCCACATAATATATCAATTTCCCTGATTTTATGTAATTTGATTTATGCTGTCTAGAGACTAGCTTCAGAAACACGTACTCTAGTTCTCAAGAAAACACTTATCAGTTAAGGGTTGGTAAAAATTCAGCTCAAGATTCCCAACAAACAGAAATAGATAAGATACTGCCGTTATTGCAATATCAAAAATTCACCAGAAGAAAGAGGAAGCTCAAACACTAAGTACTAACCTCAACAGAAAACTGCAAATCCTTACTAGTGCTTAGAACAGACTTGAACTCAACCTGCAAAGTACGATAGGTAAAAGGTAACTGCTGAAAAAAAAAAAAAACAAAAAAAACAAAAACAAAAAAAAAAACAAAAAAACAAAAAAAAAAAAACAAAAAAAAAAAAAAAGACAAAAAAACAAAAAACAAAAACAAACACGAAAACAAAAACAAAAAGGCATCCACATTTAGACAGTAGTACCTTTGAGCTACATCTACGTGCAATTTCTTGCAGCACTCCAATAGATAAGGGGGATGGTAGCAGGTTCACTTTGCCGCCTTCAGTTTGAACATCTCTACTGTTGGAAGCTCCCTGATTTTGAGATACCCCACCATCTGCAAAAAGTAACAATTAGCTAAACACATAAAATAATATGTTTGTACATCAAATTCTGCTGTATTATGCTTTATAAATTTATTAAATTTATAGTGCCAACGAGTATTCTATCAAAAAACAGAACCTAGCAGCACAAGCTTGTGGATGCATAAAACAATTATTCTTATTAAGGTCTATACAGCTCAATCAATTACCAATACTTCTTTACAATATGACCTACCAGATAACTGATTTGCAAGTGGAAGATTTTGCTTTTGCAAATTATCCCCATTGTGAACCTGTAGATGAGCATTTTTTTAATGGATATGAAGCCGAGCTTTATAGATTGTTGGGACTAGCTGTGGTCGAAAACAAAAGGTAAGAAAATTCTGAGCAAACCTCTTCACTCTTCACTTCAGAAGTTTGTGAGAGTAAACCAGTGGGAGTAGAGCCTGAAGTTGTATGCAAAGACAAGTTCTGATGAGTGCGCTGCTTCTCTGGTTTTAATACATCAGATTCTTGAACAAGCCCCAAAGGACGACTCCTTAGAGGTACTCTATTTATGTCATCCTCTATCATCCAACCTCCCTGCGCTTGTACTGGAGGTGCTGAAAGTTGTGTCGGTACTCTAGATAGAAGTGGGGGTTCACCAGAGCTTTGGTTTCTCAATTCTAGACCAAATTTCATGGTACCAACTCCTCTCTTCATATCATGATCACGATCAGAAAAGCTATCTCGTCTAACAGGAGGTCCAAGCAAACCCGGTCCTATGACAAAATTGGAAAGAGACTACATGTCAGTAAATGATGGATGGCATGATATTATGCATGGTGCTAACAAAAACAATATAAAATTGCTATCCAAGTGACTCCCATACTCTGAGATGGCAGGAGTGGCCCCAAAGAAGCAGAGTTAGCATTTGGAAGAATCGGAACAGATGCTTGAGAGGTTTCAGATCTTAAATCAACAGTATTTGTCAAAGGATGAGTAGCTGGCTCCATAACATGCCGATCATCCTGAAAAAAATAATAATAATAATAAAAAATAAAGAGTTAAGGAAATGCAAAAAATAAAAAAGAAAGACTGATGGATAAATAGAAATGAAACTGTTTCTTAAATGCTCTCAGAAAAAGCATTGATGGTAAAACTACAACATACAAACATACGTACTAAAACAAGAAAAAAACAAAAAAAAAAAACTTTTTTTCCTCTCCTAAATAGATGAAGAGATGGATGGATAGATAGAAAACACATTGTTCTTTGAATGCACTCAGCAAAAGCATTGATGGTAATACTACAACATACATATATACATACATTTTTGTTAATAGATATATATGCATACATATATATATATATGTGTGTGTGTGTGTGTGTGTGTGTGTGTGTGTGTTAACATTGTGATTCATTTTGTTACTATAACTTAGCAGAAAACAAACCAACAACCTCAAGAAGAAAAAGAAGCTTACAGATTGGCTCAGTCTGCGTTCAACTTCAATGCCGTTCATTCCTTCACTAAAAGGAGGAACTCCATTTGGTACAAAACCAGCATCCTGACATCCAAAAAGCAGCCATATTTAAGAAAAAAAAAAAAAGAATTAGAGTTGAAAGCTGCCATTCTCTGAACCAATCTGGAATCCACTATTTTAAAATTCATATACCTCCGACATCAAGTAACTGCTCACATCAGGAGCTGGAGGTAAATTTACCACATCATCTTCATAAAAAACGTCATTTATTCTTCGCAGCAAATTCTCATCAAATTCTCTGGAGCACGTGAAGAAACATAGATGGCACATCTTAGATCTCAGAGATAAAGAATCACAAAATAAACTATTATTAAGAGCTCTTACTTGAAAAAACATCCTCTGACATTGCATGCAACATTTCTCGCCACACACAAGACAGGAACAGCATTTGCTGTCTGTCAGAGAAATAGAGGAAAAAATTATCAGAAAAAGGATGCAAGAAAAGAACATATCTCAGATTGTAAGCTAAAAATGACACAATTGAATACCTCTGCCTGAGGAGCATAATAAGGCGTGAATGCTGGAACTACATGAACTCGAGGTTGATCCTTATCTTCCCAAACCTTTAAGCGGTCATCAATTACCATTGCCATCTTTGAGTGGCAGATACCATTTTGGAAGACATTGATTAATGATTTCCTGGATCCTAATAATTATTAATAAGATTCAAAATGGTCAGTTTTTTGTGTAGAAGCAAGAGAGACAGAGATTTTTTGGTTGAAAGAAATTTCACTGTTGTGTGGTTGCAGGCATAGCCTAATGGTAATTCTACACCTGACTCCATCATGAGATACAGTGTCTGAATTCCCCCACCCCCAAGTTCAAAAAAAAAAAAAAAAAAGAATATCTATATATATATATGTATATATCACTGTTATTGAAAAAAGAGAGATAAAAGAGGTTAGCATCAAACTTTTACGGAGGCATCGTTAATGAACTTTAGTTTCTTTTGCAAAATACTTCAATCAGTTGACTACAAGAAGCAACCTCTTTCTTACGCTGATAAATTTTAAAATATTTGTAATTGGAAAGAACAAAAGAATAAATTTGGACTCAAACTAATGGCAGATTATTTTAGAACGCAACAAGGTTTCAAGCATTAAGGAGTGAGTGATTGTCATGAAAGGAGAACTTGCCTGATTTGACACAAACAACACGATCTAGAAGTTGCCTTGTACCAATCAGATGAGCCTCAGGGTCCAGAAGTCTCCACATTTCTAAAGCATAATCTCTTTCTGCCATAGTACAAACATAAACTTCAAATCTTTTTCTTCCTTTCGCTATTAAGTAACTTCTCAAATCTTCCCATGCAGGTCGTAACCTCACGAGAACACTTGTGTCACGATTCTGCATTTGAATTGACAAAAATCAAAATACATAATACATGCTCAAACGAACTGGTTCATTTCTAGAGCATACTCCGAAATATCATAATTCTCTTAAAAAACCACTAAAGGAAAAGCCACATATATTCCTAATCAAGCCAAGGGACGGGAGGTTTCGAACATCGGCGGTGTCCTGAGAAATATATCTAATTGACAAATTTCCAATTTTTGGGGTGCGGAAATGCTCTAAGAGTAAATTTTCTGCCAAGTATCCAATTTAGTCCAATTTTTGGTGTGTATTTATCAATTTCCCTTAAATCAAGGTCCCAACACCATCTTTCCAAATCCAAATTGCAGTTCATCAGACGAAATTAAAGAAAACATAAATCCAAAGTCAGACCGGAAAACATACAGGCGCATAAATGAAGTGCATAGATAATAACGCACAATAAAACAAACAGCAGTAAGAGAGACCTTCCGACCTCGGGATTAATGCGAGTGAGAACAATATTCTTTCCTGGCAATCTGATTATAGGCCGGAAAATCCTTTCATGGTTGTCGGATAGCGGAGGAACTTCCTCCATTTGAACCTTAAACACCCTTCCGTTATCCATCACGCTATCGCTCTCTACATATTGCTTTAGAATTAACCGATCGTCCATGTACCGCTTCACTTCGGCCTGCATTCCAGCTGAGCGTATTGGATCAATCTCACGTGCAATCCAACCTCGCAGAAGCTCGATCCTATCCTCGAAGGACTTCATGGTGTTCGCAACTATCAGCGTCTCGTCGAGATCGAATACAATCGAGAGGCACCGCAAATTCAACATTCCTAAGGAAGCATTGTACAATCCTTTGGGAACTGAATAGCACCAAAAGCGAGGATACTTCTTCTGCTTACTCAGCATCGCCACCAAGTGAATCTCTTCCTCCCCAACCAATACCACCGCCGTCTGCATGGAAACAAAAACAAAACCCTATTTTACATATACTCTCCTAATTTCGAAACCACTGTACATTTTCTCAGCGACCAAACAGAAATTCGAAAAGACGACGGAAAAAAAATACCAGCAAAAAAATCAATACAATTGTCTTTCTCTCTAATTTTTCAAACTAATAAAGTAGCTCCAAAGTGAACTTTCTCAGCGACCAAACAGAATTTCAAGAAAACTAAGAAAAAAAAATCAGAAACGAATAGATTGAGTGGCGAATCGAGACCTTCAATTCGTAGTGGCAAGAGGCGTGAAGATTGATCAAATGCGGCTGTTCGACAGGAGAAGAAGATTCGAGCTTGCAACACACGGAAAATGAAGAAATCGTTTGGAGAATCGAGAGAGGAGGACATCGTTCGCTCTGGGGGGAAATGCGGTGGATGCGAATCTCGTTGTTAGGGAACTGAAAATTATTGTCCTTAACAGGAATAACATCCAATTCTCCCAAACACAAATCGCCATGATAGACCAAGGATTTAAACCCTAAACGACTCATTCGGATGGATGAATCAGATCCTCAAAAATTTTCCGGGAAAATTGAGCCAAACAAGTGGAAATTTTCCCAACGATTCGAGGGGTTTTGGGAAATCCGTTGTTCTCGGGTTTCCCAGCCTCGCTCTCTCGGTCGGTCGGTCGTTACCTCTTGTTTCCCTCCACTGACTGACACTGGGGAGTGGGAGAGTTCCCTTTTCCTCTCTCTCTCTCTTCTCTCTCTCTTTCTACCTGCGGTTTCAAACAATGCGGTTGTCGTGTATTTATAGTCCAATGGGGCTTCTTGTGACGTTGCCTTGCTCTGAAATTAGGAAAAAGAAATGTGAGCCATTAGCATTTGTTTAACACGCATTTGTTTAACACGAGTTAGTTAAAATAAAACAAGTTTTTAAATTTTTTAAAAAATTTAAAATTATCAGTGGTATGTTTAAGATCCATCATGTGAACTGAGAGACACATTATTCTAATGTGTTTCGTCGGCATTTTATAATAAGTAATAGATTAATTAATAAAACTCTCCGTATTTTATCTTTTAATTTTTAAAACGTAATATCGATTCTATATTGCAATAAAATATAAACAAAAATGATTAACGTATATAACGGAGTAGAAGATTAATTAGGGTTCGTTTGGTAAGTGAGTTTGAATTGAGTTTTTGAAGTTGAAATAGTAAATTTTGTTGACTTTTCAGAAAAAACAAAAAACTTTTTGGGAAAAAGACAAAGACTTTTGAGGAAAAAGACAAAACTTGAGTTTAGAAAACCAAGTTTGAGCTTGGTTTCCAAACAAGCTCTAAGAATCTAATTCCATGTTTGTTTCGTATGCCTATTTCTAAAATGAGTATAAAAATAATAGAATCATGTTTTTTTCCAACTTTTTCCATCAATTTTCTTAAAGTAATTAGCCAAGATAGTCCATGAATTCTTTTGAAGGTGACGGTTTGGTCCCTTTTTTTTTTTTTTGGGCCGAGATAACCCTAAACTTTTAAGATATTAGCCATTATAGTTCTTTCTTTCCAATTCCGTGAATTTCTTATAGAATGAGAGAGTATTTTAGTAATTTACTAATAATTAATTTAATAAAAATTCACTCTTTTCTCTCTCTTCTCTCCCCCTCTCTCTCTCTCTCTTTTCATTTCTCAAATCCATGGGGGGTGGTTGGGTTCGAGGGGCGAGGGGGAGGAAACCCAGATCGAAGTGCTCGAGCGGCAGCGGGTGTGGTTGGGGGGGGGGGGGGGGGTGGACTCAGTTCGATGTATGGGCCAAGCTTAGCGACGGTGGGGAGAAAAGGGGTTGGGGTTCGTGGGGTCTGGGTTTTGACTCAGATCAGGATTTACGAGAGGGAAAAAGTGAGGGAGGGAGAGAGAGAGAAGGAGAGGGAGAGGGCGCGGGGGTGGGGGTGGGGGTGGGGGGTGATGAGCCAGGTTTATACCGGTGAGTCGAATACATTCATCTTGATGTATTGCTAGTTTAAGAGTCCTTTTAATATTTTTCAAGTTATTTTTAGTGTATTTAAGTAGGTTAGGAAATAAATGATTCTTCGGGTAAATCGTGCGGTCTTGGCTTAAATTTTGGTGGAAACAAAGGAAGAAAAAGACAAATTTTTGTAGCCCTGGATTTCAAGGTTGCAGCCTTGAAGCTTGGCAATGCCCTGCACATAACTTGAGCACTGCAGCCCTGGAATTGAAGGCTGCAACGCTGATTCGCGAACTCCATAACAACAATAATGAGGGCTACAGCGCCCAAATTTCAAGGCTACAGCCCTCGTTCATTGAAGTTTCCCTTGTAATTTTTGATTCAAAAGTTACCCTTTTTGGAACAAGTCTATAAATATGAGAGATTTGGGCTAGTCTAGGTGTCTTGGTCTTTGGTTGTTCTTCTAAGCTGACAAACCACAGATGAAAAAAAAGAAGAAAAAAATTTATTTGTTAGGATTTAGTTTTTAAGAATTTTAATTTTAGTTTTAGTTTTTAGGTTTGTTTTCTACAAAGTTTGGGAGATTGCATCTTGAAGCATCAAGGAGAGAATGATAAGAAGATTAGAGGAAGACTCTTGAAGACTTGTGACAACTCCAAAAAGGGGGTTTTTCCTTCTTCATATTTTCTTATCTTTTATTTTTGTGATTTAAGAATGCTTGAACCTTTACTTTGTAGATTTTTATTTTTATTTATGATTTTTTTTTTCTGGGATTGCAATTTGAACTCAACATGTAGTTTGAATTTGTTTACCTTCTCTCTTGATTTTATTAATTTATATTGGATTATTTATTCTATCTTGTACTTAATGCTTCTAATTAATTGAAAATTAATTAGATTGATTTGGTATCCCTAATGAACTTGGAAAGGGGAATTTTGTATTCAGCCTTAGATAGAATGTCATATGATCTATGTGCGGAAGCCTTGAGTTTATGTATGATAGGAATATACCTATGTAACATTTGTAACCATAGAGAGAGCCTATACTTAATAAATCTTTCTTAATCTAATTTTCATAGGAATATAGTGAGTTAGTTAAGGGGGGTATTTCTTTCTGACTATCAGAATAGGCTTTTAGATAGCTTAGGACTCTCGGTTAACAATTCGATGTGGTTAATTGGTCAAGGGGAAGGTAGAAAGATTCAAATGAAGTATTGAGTGAAGATTGTAATTCTAGACTTATTCTTAGTGGTTTTATTAAATTTGTATTTTGTTAAAGTTTATTTTCTGTTTATTTTCAATTTATTCTAATAAAGTTAGAGTTAACATAATTTTGATATAGTAAACAACAGTGTTCGTAAGAATGATACTCTACTCATTACTCTATTACTTGTTTGCGATATGTGCACTTACGTCGTTATAAAATCAACAAGAAGTTTTTGGCCGGGTTTATATCGGTGATTCGAATATAATCATCTTGATGTGTTGCTAGTTTGAGAGTCATTTTAATGTTTTTCAAGTTGTTTTTAGTGTATTCAAGCATGTTAGGAATCAAATGATTCTTCAGACAAATTGCGCAATCTTCGCATAAATTTTGGTGGAAACAAAGGTAGAAAAAGACATATTTTTAAGGCTATAGCCCTGGGTTTCAAGGCTGCAACCTTGAAGCTCGGCAATGCTTTGTACAAAACTTAAGCATTGCAACCCTGGAATTAAAGGCTGCAGTGCTGATTCACGGACACCAGAACAACAATAGTGAGGGCTGCAGCGCCCAAATTTCAAGGCTGCAGTGCCCAAATTTCAAGGCTGCAGCCCTTGTTCGCAAAACTTTCCCTTTCTTGTAATTTTTGATTCCAAAGTTGCCCTTTTTGGAACATGTCTATAAATAGAAGAGATTAGGGTTAGTCTAGGTGTCTTGGTCTTTGGCTGCAAGAGAAGCCAAATACCAGTAGAAGAAAAAAAAGAAAAAATATTTTTAGCTTTAGATTTTCATATTTTATTTTCAATTCTAGCTTTGGATTTTGTTTTCTACAAAATTAGGGAGAGATCATCTTGAAGAATCAAGAGGAGAAGGAAAAGGAGATTAGTGAAAAATCTTGGAGACTTGTGACAACTCCGTAAAGGGGTTTTTCTTGCTATTTTCCTATCTTTTTATTTTTGTAATTTAAGAATGTTTAAACCTTTATTTTGTAGATTTTTATTCCTATTTATGAACTAATTTCCATTTCTAGAGCTATGATGTAGCCTAACTATGATGTTTATGTCGAAAACAAGGGGCATGACTGCGTCGTCGGGGGGGGGGGGGGCGGTGGTTGTGCAGCGGCGCAACCTAGACTTAGGTTCGTGCTGGTAGAGTTGCAAGAGGGAGGGAGGGAGGGAGGAAGGGGGAGGAAGAAAGAGGGAGGGGGTTGGAGGGAGGGCGCCAGGGGTGGGGGGCGCGACTGTGTTGTCGCGGGCAAGGGGCGGCGGTGGCGCAACCCAGATCTAGGTTCGTGTTGTGGGGTTGCGAGAGGGAGGGGGTGAGAGGGAGAGGGGGAGAGAGATAGAAAGGAGGGAGAGATGGAGGGTACTTTAGCCTTTTTATGACAAAACTGGTGATTTTAGCAAGATTCTATTAGATTTTTAACGGACTTTAACGGAAAGAACCGTATTGGCCAAGCAAAAAAAAAAAAAAAAAACAAAGGACCAAACCGTCATTTTCAAAAGAATTTAGGGACTCTTTGAACCAATTACTCTTTTTCTTAGTTTGAAATAAGCGTGGACATCTTTGTTTCAAACATATTTTGGACAATACTCTTTTGAATTCTTCTCCCAATATATTATTTCCCAACACCACTTATTCTCATTTTATAACTTTCCAAACAAATTTTAGACACTTTTTGTTTTCAAAAATGAAAATCATTTTACATATCTAAACATCATCTCATTTTCAATGTGAAATGACTTTCTCATTTCAAAAAAAAAAAAATTTCCATGTCCAGAGTATGCGATCGAAATAGGCCAAAAATGCTTTGTTTGAAACACTGGTTGGAACCAAAAATTTTCAACTTATTTTTGTCTTTAACAATTTTTTTTTTTTTTTTTTTTTTTGTGACAAGTCAACAACTCCAACTCAAAAAACTCAATGTAACAACTTCAAATTTACAATATTAATTATCCTCCTAAATAGAGAATTAAATTGTAAATTTTACCATTAAAAACATTTGTTTTTATTGGTGACGAAAAAATATAAATATGATGTTACTCCTATTCTCTATTTTAATTGGGATTTTGTGAAAATATTATGTGTAAAAATTTATTATATATATATATATAATGAATTGAATAATCATAATTTTGTGAATTAAAAAAGTAATTTTTATAACATGCCAAGATTTACCTATTAAATTAAATTTAGCTATCCTACTAAAATTAAAAAAAAAAAAAAGGTTCAGGGGAGTGCCCATGCACCCCCCCCCCCCCCCCCCCACCCCACCCAGTGGGTAATTACCCACTGGGCAAGGTAGTGCCCATTGCCAGATAAAAAAATATTAAGGGAAGGGGTGCCATGCAGCCTTCCCCTTGCTCAGGCCCACTGAGTAAAGCAGGCAGGTAGTAAGCTGCATGCCTGCTGCCAGTAAACTGGCATCAATCCAGAAAAAAAAAAATTTTCCTTCAGAAAATAGGCTGCACAAGAGGGGGGCTTTTGAAAATCCAAAATCCAACCTCGAAACAAGCAAAACAAAAAAGAAAAGACAAGAAAGAATGAATGATTACAATGTAAGATGATAGACTACTCGAATGACTACTCAATAAAATTATTTAGAAATAAATGAAAAACCACCAAAACAACCTCCTAACTTATCCTCTTTAGCTAAGCACGTTTTTGGAGAGATTATAATCCAAAAATTTCAATTTTTAACCCATAATAAGGCTTGGTTATGAAATGGTTTAAGGTAAACCAAAAACCACTTTTTTCTCTTTCATAAAAACCATACAAGCAAAGAAAAGTTTCCTCCCTTCCTCCCTTCATTGTGGACGAAATTTGTAGCTAATGGAAGCCAAAAAATATTCTTTATCTCCTTCCATCCACTCCCAAGATCATTTTTTAGCAAGGAGAAAGAGTCATTCCAAGTGTTTTTCAAGGTAAAAACCTATATTTTTCCACTTGTTTCCTAGAAAGAAAAATGACGTTTTAAAAATGTTTTTAAAGTGATGTTTTATCTCCATTCTAGCCCCCTACCTCAAGGATCCAAGAGTGGTTCAAAGCCTTCAAGATGAGCTAAGAACCTACTACTTTTCTAAGAGGTAAATGACTTGTAAACTAGTGGTTTACTAAGTTCTTGATAACTTTTCTTTTAAAATGTGTTCTTATAAATATGAAAATCTTGGCATGGTAAATGGTTAAAATGTTGTTTTGCTATCTAATGAGATAATATATGTGCTTGTCATGATTTAAAATGGCTAGAAAACATGATTTGTGTATGGAATATGATGAAAAGTATGTTTATGTGATTTTTATGATTATATGACATGAAATGAGTATTGATGTATGACAATAGGAGATTATGGTATGTTGATATGTTATGTCCTCTATTAACGGAAGCATTAATGATGAGGAAAATATTTTGACATCACAAATAGGTTAGAATAAGAATTAATGACCATAAAGTATAAAAAAATAACATTTTGGCATAAATGTTAATAAATTAGAAAATGGTATTTTGAGTGGGATTTTTATACTCATATAGAATGAAAGAATATTACTCTTGACATAAGCAATAAGAAGAGCTCAAGTTTAGTCAAAAATAAAAATGTCAAAAATGATGATTTTGCTCTTAAGGGGTAAAATCATAATTTTACACTAGAGACTTTATTTGAATCTGAAACTTTGCAGTCTTAATTAGATACTTAAAATAGACCTTGTATCAAATTTTGGTGATAAAAAAATAAGAAATGACTAAAACGCCATTTTTGGGGTCAAAACGTAAGTACAGAGAAATTTAGGATCAAGAAAGTAAATAAAAAAACTGGTTAAAAATGAGTCATGATCCTGTGAGAACACTTTATAAGGACATTAAGTATAAAAAAATGTGAACCCAAGGGGTATTGGGAACTAATTGGGGCTCAATAAGGACTAAAATGTAAAATAATAATAATAATAATTAACGGGTCAAATTATAAAATATGCTTAGATTATAATTAGATAGCATCTTTTTCACCCTTAAAATAATATATTAAGCTAAATAAATACAAGAAATAATATGGTTTATATTATAGTCAATTGTACGACCTTAAAAGACATAAAAGTATGTTATGATGACGTGTTTATTTACACACTTTACTAAAGTATGCCATGATGATATATTTACATCCACGCTTTATTGAACATGTCATTCTTGCATGCTCACCATATGGCTTAATATTTGAGAAAGTGAAACTAATGATATATCGTATTAATCTCCGACCGAATGGGAGAATATTCGCCTATGGTCAAATGGGAGAAAATAATGATAAATGAAGTTAAAGTTATGACTTTGGGCGCTGACGGATTGGGTCACTCCCCCATCTTTCTCATTTAAGGTTGCGCACACCCTAGTACGAACACAAGGGCCCATAAGATGTTGAATGAATAAATGAATATTTACTATAATCTGACATGCATTTTTAATTGTATGCATTTATGTGATTGCACGTTTATGCTTAATAAGTTTATCTCACCACTTTATGTTTCCCACTTTAGATAATTCAGGCAACTTACCTATGACATATTAAACATTGATGGACTAGCGGTGCGGATGCGTGGTGGGTGAAAGTATGATGGGTTCTATAGTTGCCACCCGCATTCTTATATTCCGCACATTTTTTGAGGATTTATTAAATGTTATCTTGATGTTAGTACATTTTGATACTTAGGTATGAAAGACTTTATTAGACACGGTATGACTAAGTCTGAAATGTTATGTTAGTATGTTTTATTTAAAACTAATTCTAATTATTATGATTTTTAAAGAATCACTTCTTTCGTAAATAAAGTTTAAAAAAAAATTCCCCTGAAATTTTGAAGACCTAGAAATAAACTAGTAGTGATTTAAATAAGATGAAAAACCAAGTAAGCAAGTTTTAAGGGATAGCTTGAGAGGTCGGGTCGTCATACTCAACTTCAATCGGTGTATCAAATGAAAGCTAAATAAAAGAAACAGAATCGAGAAAAGAATAAAACTAGTATGGAGGTAAAACGGGAGGGAACTAAAACCCAACAAAAATCTCAATATTCATTTTTTTAATCAACTGTTTTCCTATCTAAATACAAATTATAATGACTCACCTATTTATAAAGATCGAAACTAATAAAAGACTCTAATTATTTGGGCTAATCCTAAGAGATAAATCTAAATCTACATTTAAATTTATGTACTAAAGATAGAAGATATCCTATTAACTAACTATAAAATTTAATTCAAACATGATAATTTGAATTCGTCATCAATGATCCTTTCGTTAAAATTTCAAACGGAAGGAGCTATAGAAAGCCTTATTGTCGGAGAAACAGTGTAATAATCATCAATAATTGTTGCCAGTAAGGAATGGTACGTTGATCTAGGCCCCGTTTGCTGTGGCTTTAAAAACCACATTTCTAAAATTTATTTTGTCTTTTTTTTTTTTCAATTCAAAACTACTTTTTACTCTTCACATCTTCAAATGTCTACAGTAAACTTAAACTTTAAAAGTATAACATTGTTATTTTAAGTCCAAATGAGATTTAAGAAAATATATATTGCTTAGAATTTGAAGAAGAAAAACCAAGATCCATATTGATGTATTTTTTCCAAACATGTTTTAGGATTAAATATTTTTTTCACTTAAAACAATCTTTTATAATCAAAAACATTTTTAAAACTCAACTTATCTAAAATTCAAATAACTCCAAAACTCCATCTCCAATACCTCCCTGAAACGGGCCCCTAGTCATTCTTTATTTGATTACGATATCATCATGGGGATGGATTTCCTAGAAAGATATCACTCGATGATAGATTGTCGAGACACAAGGTCATTTTCAAGCCAAAAGGAGAGGAAAATTTTGAATAGGTCAGCACTTCTATGAAACGATAGAAAATGATGATTTCTTCAATGAGAGGGTTAAGATGCTTTCCAGTGTGTTAGGATTTGTACTCTAAAATAGAACATTTTTTTAATGTATTTTCGACATTTTGATTGTTGAATAAAAGATTTTATTTCATATTACCAATTTTGACCTAATTACATGAGGGGTTTACTATTCTTTCCACAGTGCACGGACGAATTTGTCCCTTAGTTAGAGTTGTTTTTTTTAATCTACAGTAAGCGGATGGTTTTACCCCTCATTTATGTGTTTGGACGATTTTGTCCTTCTCGGATACTCTAAGATTAGTTTGCTACATAGTGGATGGAATTTTAATCCCCTGTAACCCTAGCATATCACTTCTGCATCTCTCTCTGCCGCTCGTTTCCTTTTTCATTATCTCTCTCAACTGTTTGCTCTCTCTCGGTTTCTTCATTTTCTCCAAATCCTAAACTCTGATCTCTTTGTTTTTCTTATTGCCAGTTTATGTTTTTCCGTCATCTTCTTCCAATTATGTTGTTGTTTCTTTTTTTTTTTCCCTATATTTATGTGTTTTTTGTTCATTCATTTTTTCCTCTGATATTCTCTCTCCACTGTTCATTTTCTCTCTCGGTTTCTTTCTTTTCTCCAAACCATAAATTTTGATTTTTGTGTTTATCCTGTCCTTGGTTTATTTTTTCCGTCATCTTTTTCCTCTTCCATTGTTGTTTTGTTTTTTTTCCCCCCTTAATTTTGTTTTTTGTTTTTATTTCCTTTTTTTTTTTCAAGTTTATTGTTGTTTTGGTTTTGGTTTTGGTTTTGGTTTTTTTTTTTTTTTTTTTTCTTTTTTGGGTTTTTGTTGACTTTTTTTTTTTAAGATTCTTTTTTCTTATTATTATTATCATGTTTTTTTCCTGCATATATGTTAGTAAACAAATTTTTTTTTTGTTTTTTTTAATTTATGTATGTTTTTCTCGATAGAATTTTTTGTTTTCGCATGTTTTTTTTTCCTTTTGTTTTTGTTTTTTTTTTTTCCTCTCTTTTTTGAGTTCTTGGGCAATTTTTTTTATTTTTATTTATTGTCATTTTTTTCCTCCGCATGTACATAATCAGATAAAAGTATTTTTATTTTATTTTTTCTTTTTTTCTTTTTTTCTCTTTATTATTTTTTCCCCTACATTTACATGATCGGAGAAAATCATGGAAAGAAATGAAGAGTAAAAAAATTAAAGAAAAAATGGGGTAAGGTCTTGGTTTTGTTATATTTATTTTAGTTGTTTGTTTTTTATTTATTTATTTTTATCATTTGTCTTTACCTTTTTTGGTTTTTTTCTTCTGCCGTGCAATGCACGTGTATTAAACTAGTATTGATTATATGTAAGCAGACAACAAATTTCCCATTATTCACTAAATCTTATATTGGACATACAAGGGGTTTGTTTGTGGAAAGATACAATGGGAAGGTAAGTCTAATCTCATAGTATGTAGTCAATTATGGATAACTTATGGGACTGCTACATAGATAATATATCATTGATAAAAAACATATTTAGATCTTTTGAAAAACACGGAATATAATCAGGAGTGCAGTTTCGGTTTTTAGTGGAGTAACAACGAAGTTAATAATAAAGTAGAAAATCAACTTGGAGTTGATTTGTCTATAAATTATTGCAGCTTAATTATACACGCCTAGCGGGTCCAATTACTAGTGCATAAAACTCTTTTTGGAATCAAGCTATTTCTACATAAAAAATTGGTAAGTCGAATGATTGCACAGAATGATGCAATCTGTCTAGTCCACCGGTGGCATATGTCTGGTCAACAGCTATGTGAGTCCGGTCAATCAGATTGTATTGTTGCGCGTCCATACAGACACGGACTCTCTTCATACTTTTGGTTGAATTAATTATCTGATAAGCTGTAATTAATTTTGAAAAATAAAATTGAATAATATATGGGTGTTTTAGATAGATTATTACCCTTGTGATATTTATTTTAACTGTAACTTGGTGATAAGATTACCCTAATAGATATAATAAAATATGATAATTTGTAGTAAATAACATTTTTACGTAAATAATTGAAATAAATAACAAAATTTTAAAAGATTTAAAAGTAAATAGAAATTTTACAAAATAAATGGAAAATTTATCAGATAATAACATATTTACAAGACATTAATAAATTATTTACATGTTAAATTTGTTATTTATTGTTATTTACTTCAAATATTTTAAAAAATGTATTTACTTTTATTGGTCTCTAAAAATTGTTATTTACATCTTTGTCCCATAAAATATTACCTCTTAGGGGGCTTCCGACCAACCACAGGTATTAATTCAATTTTTTTTTTTTTTTTTAAAAGGGAACCAAAACGTTATAAACATAATAGTTTAGACAAAGCAATTAAGCCTATTATATAATAGGGACAAAATAGAAAGAAAAAACATTTGGTGATTGTTGGGATGATTTTCTTAGCTAAGGAATCCCACACAGCAAAATTCAAGGATTTATTCCAAGTTCTCTACTAAAATTCTCCTTTATCAATGAATTCTAAGTATAAATCCAGAGCTTCTCGCTCTAGGAATTTCCCCCTCTCTTTAAGAATCTCAGTAATGAAATCTCACAGAATCCACCCGAACTTCGGGAATCTCATCTCTATTTATAGGCTTGAGGGACCTTCTATGCATCTTTGCTAGCTCGTCCTTCTTATTCTGCCAGCTCAGTTTCTGTGTACTTAACTTACTTCAGATCTCATTTACTTACCAGAACGGTGTCATTTTATTCTACTTCCATTAAGATGCGTCGTTCAGTTTTAGGCTACGCCATCGTTTTTGTAACTAAATATTTATTTCCCACCGTGATACACACAAAATAAAAGGTAACTGGTTTTAAGAAAAAAAATTTTAATTTTTTTTAATTTTTTTTTCAAGTGTGTAAGCAGATTGAAGGAAAAACACAAAAGAGCACAAAAAAAAAAAAAAAAAAAAAAAAAAAAAAAAAGTGCAATATGGAGGGCGGTAGGGAGGCAATCCTTTACTTCTTTTAGATATACTAGTTGTAGACATGTGCCATATACGTGTTTAATCAATTTATTAAATAAAATAATTAATAATAAGGTATTATGAAAATAGTTGTTTCAAGAACATTGACAAGAAAATATTTAAGTAATAAGTAACTAGAGAGAAGTTAGCATTGCATAAAAAATTAATTGGGTGATGCTATGAGAAAATAATAGTTAGGAAGGTCACAACAACATGTTTGAGTAATGATATGTTTTAAAAAAATTTATTTCAATATGGGCAAAAAAGAGTGAAAAATAAAAATTTAAAATGATGAATGGTTGCGGTGTTGACGTGGAAGGTAAGCCTCTGTGGCCTCCTTCGGTTGGTCTAGCTGGCGTCTAGTTGGAGTTGATCAAACGTGTCACCAGAGGCAGTATGGGCTACTTTCGAAGGGCTTCACCTTGCAAGCCACGAGGATGGCCCCGGCTGGGACGAGCTAAACCCGAATGACCCCGAGGAAGACGGTTCCAAGGACGACACCCGTTGCGATTCTGGCTCCGAATTAATGAAAACTTTTCACAAAAGAGGATCATGAGATGAGCGTATTGTGTTGGAGAGGAACATGTGTGGTTTTTGTGGCGGGATGCTATGGTTGGTGAATGGGAAGTTTTGGGGAAGAGCTAGTGTGAGGTTCTGTGATTGTGGTGTGACCAGGGGTGGTTGATAAAGTCTAAAAACATAATGTGTTAGAGAATGGCTTTTCACTTCATGTGTGCCTCCGTCCAAGGAGCCACCTGATCTAGAGAGGGTATCTTCTCTTGGCCGTGAGTGGAGATGAAAGAGGGGTAGTTTGTAGTGTTTGGGGTTGAAGGTGTCTATGTTTGGGGTGAGAATAGTGTGGTATTTATTGGTGGAGGAGGATCCAATGGCACACAATTTTTCTAGTTTAGTTTGAAGGCTTTTCACTTGGAGGCTCTTGTTGGGGGTTTCTCTAGCCATGGTTTCCTTCTCTTTCCTAGAATGGTTGCTTCAGGAGGCGGGAAAACTCTTCCACATACCGTTTGGATGAGGTCAAGGAGAGTTGCATCAGTAATGGTTGCCTAGAGAGGTAGCTAGCTGGTCAAACACTTTAGGAGTGCTATTTCAGGTGTTTTTTGGGCAAAGCAGACATTTTTGGCAGGAGAGCTTTAGCTTAAATGGTATATTGTTAATTCCTATATTAGCAAGTTTTAAAGTCCTAATATGCAGAGGAAAAATAAGATATTTTATGGGTATTTATTGGGCTTCTACTACATTTAATGTGCTTATCTAGACTTATTGGATTGGGCTAAAGCTTTTGGGGGTTTTTAATTGTTTTTTCCACAACCCAAAATATGCTAATTCTTCCTAGACTCAAAGCCTCCCAAGTAGGCTAAGAGTCTAATCCGAACGAATAAAGCAGGCCCACTCATGTTCCTTAGTCTTCCAAACCACGACCCACTCAATGATCCCCAAAATGTGACTTGGGTTCACACACTGATTCTCGGCCCATACTAAGCGATATGGGTTGAGTTCGAATCTCATCAAATTTCGGACATCAACATTAGCCCCCTTGATTGTACGGGCCCGGACAATCAATCCATTTGCCCTGAAATTTCTCAACACTAAGCACATTAGTATAAAGTGAAATAAAAATGAAGTAAACAACCTTACCGATAATAAGCTCTTTTTACAAGTTATTTTTCGCCGGTAGAAGGCTCCATTAAAAGAATGTACCATCCGTGAAAAATACCTTAGTTTGTCAATGACTCCATAATTCGAATTGATTCTTCTTCAAGTGGTGTTAGCCATTGTTGTGGATTTTGGCTTGTGACTCCGAGTCTTTGCTCCACCATCGCGAAAGACGTTCCGGTAAGCCCCCACTTAACTTCAACTTGCTCCCTAAGATTAGAGTCCCTTTCTTTTCTCCCTTTCTCTATCTCTCCATCTTTTTTTATTTTTATTTTTATTTTATTTTTTTTATGCCAATTGTATATGAGCGTATTTGATATATTCTTTCCTTCATTTTCCTTTATTCTCCTAGTTGGAGCGCCCCCCCTCCCACTTTTTTTTTGTTTTTTTGCTTTTCTCGCTGCTTCACGACCCTCATTTCGCTTGCTGCAACTTTCTTATTCTTTTCATAGTTGATTTTTTTTAAGTACTCAAACAAGTATATATACATAGCGCTGAACTCGCACTATTCTTGCTGTTATATATATATACACATGTATATATATATACATCCGCTGATGATCTTCTTTCTTTTTTTTTTTTTTTTTTTAAACAAAAACATGGGCTCAGAGGTTACCTCTTCATTGCAAGATAGGCACTACAGGTGGTGTTGGCCACGGTTGGTCGTCGGCGGAGCCGTTGGCTTCTTTTATTTTGCACTAAGCTTTGCTTTCGTTCGTGTTGGCGAGTAGTTTAATCGAGCTGAAGGGCGTTGATTGTCGCTACAAATAGCATCTTTGGACATTGTTTGAGATTCCGTTGAAACTCGGGTAAGCCTCTACACCTTTTTCCTCGACAAAAGTTTGGTCTATATTGTTTTTGGTACACTGAAACTTGCTGTTGTTGTCGTCATCGACTCCTTTTCTTTCTTGATGTGACGAGGCTATTTGTGCTTGTACGCCATTTGTTCACTCCGTTCGCCTATGCTCTTCTGCAGGCTTGTGTTGTCATTCATGGCTAACGCCTCTGTTCAGGAAGGAAATTCCCAAGAACTACGAGTGGTGAACATCTCCTATCCTTGTAACAAAAAGTTTTATGAGATCAAGCAAGGTTCAGAGCTGCTTCCACGTCCTTATACTCCGTCTAGTCCGACCCAGGCAGACCTCATTAATTCGTAGAGTTTTAACCAATTGAGCATTGACAAAGGCCTTCTTGAAGCAGTTCCCGTCATGTTTGCTTGTTTTTCAAGTGACTCTGCTAGTCGGAAGTATTGGGTAGCTTACGAGTTGAGTGACAGGGCTGTGAGGGACATGCAAGTAGCAGCAGGAATTCTTCCTATTTTAATATCCTCTACGTGTTTTGAGATTTACAAGGACATTGTCGGTCTAAGATTCGTAGCACAGAGATGGTCCACGAGAACTCACACCTTCATATCGGCCCCTAGAGAGTTCACTCCCACTCTCGCAGATGTACTCCGGATTTTTCAACTTCCCATCGGCGGTGATTATGAAGATCCATTTGATGCTCTGCAAGATAACAAAGAGCAAGCAAAAGAAAAAGAAAAAAAAAATTGAGTAACGCATGGAGATTAAGCAAGAAGACCCCAGGTAGTACTATGGCTTCTCGCACGAGTCCAACTTGTTGGACACGCTTTTTCTTTGGTTACGACATCGGTCGTAAATTCATTCCAGGATTGGAATTACCGGGTAGAGGCAATGTTAACACTATTAGTGAGCAGATTCATATTCTCGGGACTGCCATGCGACACCATACGGAAGAATTTGTTTCCTATGGCCATTTCCCTAGGCCAAGGGAAAAAACTTCCTTTGGCCCCACTGTTTCTTGGCCAACTATACAAGCATTTGGATTTGTTAGCAGAGGATGAACTGCTAGGTCTCAGCCGCTTTCGTGTGGAGACTTATCTTTCCACAAGTTTCCTTCAGGTGTTCCTATGGCAGCACTTCAAAGGTTACGCCCCTATCCCAGCTACTCTCAATGTAGTGCAGGAAAACTTATCTGATTTCGATTTGTCTAGAGTATCACTACCATTGTGTTGCCGGTGGTATTACAAGAAGCCATCTGGACGTAGCTTGTCAGCTTGTTCGGATGATCCGGAGGGCTTTTGTTCACTCCCTTACGCAGATACCGACAGGTTGTACTCTTCAAACATCCTTCGGTGCCTGGCAGTGACAAGATAGAGGAATTTCCAGTAGTAGACAAGAACAGCAATGCTGACCCCCGCTTTTTGGACTTCTACTTCACTGTTACAAGAGTAAGAAAGAGTCCACACTTCCGATTGTGATTCCAGAGCGAAGATGTCGCCGCATTGCCAACCGTGCTAGTGCGATCTCTTTTGAATCAGGTGCTACCGATGAGGTCTCGCACTCCAACAAGGCTACCACCCAAGACGGTAGTGAAATAGTTGGTGATCCCAATAATAAATCTGCCTCATAAGACGATGGTGATATAGATAACGCTGCCTCTGGTGAAGTCTCAGGCAAGGCCACTGATTCTCCTTCACAAGATGTCGCTAACACTGATGGTGCTACTCCTGTAGGACTTGTTAGACGAGAAAAGACACCATACCCCCTGGTATTTCATTCTTTTCTTCACCTTACCCTTTTTTTTTTTTTTTTTTTAAAGGAACCTGTAGGTTTGGTGGAACCCAAATCCTTGAGTCTAGGGAAAATTATTAGAAATGCTACACAATCCATAAGTGTCCCCACGTAGCCGGCGTGCTACATGAAGCCCAATCCCCTTTTTTTTGTTTTTTGTTTTTTGTTTTTTTTGGTTTTTTCCTTTACGTTGGAGGAAACCATTAGAAGCTTGGCGCAATCCATTAGTGTCTTCATATAGTCCGTGAGCCATATGAAGCCCAAATCCCTTTTTGTTAAATTAATTTTACGCCGGGAAAAACCATAAGAAGTTCGGCGTAGTCTATAAGTGCCTTCATCTAGTCATGAGCTATGTGAAGCCCAAACTTTTTCTTTTAATTAATTTTATACTAAGAAAAACCATAAGAAGTTTGGTGTAATCCATAAGTTCCTTCACATAGTCCATAAGCTATTATTATTACTATTTTTCGTAGACAAGTCATGTAGATGCCACACGTGGACATTCCGATGTCATCTGATTTCATTTCACCCTTTGTGTCGTCACCTTCTCATATGTGCTTCTCGGGATCTATTTTCTTCAATCTCTTAATGTTTGTTTTACAGGAAACTGTTGCTCTTAGCCATGGAACACCACCGAGAGCTTTCGAGACGCCTTGTACTTTGTTTGGTTCTGCCCAAATTGCTCAAGGACCTCTTTTGGATAATTCAACAGATCATAATAGAGAGGGTTTGCAGGAATCTTATCACGATGATGTCGAGAATCTTACCATTAGAAGCTCCAAATATTCCTGCCTTCTTGGAATTGTTCGAAACAGGTGAGTCTCATGGCCCCTTGGTTGAAAACACCGTGGATCATAGTGGCGAGATCAACTTCTTCAAGGGTGTATGGGCGTTCCTCTTGAGACGGTGCCATTTCTGGAGGTGGCGTTTCCTCAGGTGGCTGACTTCATACCATTGGATCACTTGTCTGGGAGGATTTCGATCTTGCATAATGTCTGGTTTGGGCCTCGTTCTCCTTGTTCTTCACCGCGACTCTCTCGCTGATATTACTGAAGACATGTTGCTGTCGTGGAGAGATCTCTTTTTTGTAATAAGGAGATTGCATTAGCTTTATTTGGGAAGACGCTGCCAGCTTGACAAAAAGACTGCCCTTGATGCTCATATCGCTGAGATGAGAAAAGCCTTAGGAGGATCTTGAGAAACAACAAACCGATCTCCAAATTTCAGAGTTCCCGGAAGAACATTTGGCAAGCACTAATAGAGTGTAACTCTTTTTGTCGTCTCGATGAGAACCTATTTGCATCAGCTGGAATGTGACCACTTCCCTTCATTCTTTTTTTTGTATCTTTTGTGATACATCAGGCAGGCTATAGACTTTCAGACTTCTTATTTTCGATGTGACATGGATATTGTATTTCACTTTACTCTGGATGTAGCAGGGTGTCTTGCTTATACGCCTCCTTGTTCACTTTTCTTTTGTTGAGATGTCTCTACATGCTTATCTTTTGAGCTTATCAATTTGTTAGTTGTATAGCCAACGCATTGATGTACTCGATTACTATTATCATCCCTTTTTTTTATTTATTTATTTATTTTATTTTATTTTACAGGGATCTAACAAGCATTTTTTTGTTTCCTTCTTTCCATGATGTTCCTGATAGGAGCTCTTTCTCTACCCTTTCCACTCTTTTAGAATGAGCTGAGGCTGTAAGTTTTCAAAGTAAACGTTGTACTCAAATTGTTAAAGGAGGTTCCTCTCTCTCTCTCTCTCTCTTTTATAAGCAGATATATGTAAATATATGCATTTTTAAAAAATTGATCACTATTGCCAAGGTACTATATATATATATATATATATATATATAACACACGTTTTATTGTACAAAACATAACAAGTTATATACATTTTCCTTTTTTTTTTTTTTTTTTTTGTCTTTTTAATTTGAAAGTAAATGCTTATGGGAATAAATAAATAGATGAGCAACTATTTCCGTCAAAAATATTAAATAATAAAGATGGATATTTGATCAAAATATTTTCATTCATATTTGATGGCTACAAAATAATCCTTTACGATAAATAATTACACAAAAAGATTATTTTTATAGCCTCATTTTAAAATCTGTATATTTTTTAATAATATTATGTATATGTCTATTTTTTTAAGAAATAAATGTCTGCAGTATTTATTTTGCTTTTTTACTATAATTAACATCATTCTATTCTATACAAATTCTTTTATTTTTCTTTTTTATTTTTTGACTTTAATGATGAATATTTTTAATTCATAAATGTGAATTACCTTTAATAAACAAAATTAATTATAAACATCAAAGTAATTATAATAAATTTCAAAAATTTACGATGAAGATGATAGTTTAGATCAATAATAAACACAATACAAAATATTTATGATTAAAATTGATGAAATTAAAATATTCACACTTTTCAAATTAAAAAAAAAAAAAAAAACCAATGAATTCTTTATGAAAAAAATCTATTTATTTAAGAAATTCACTATAAATCAAATGATTGTCATTTACCCCTCAACCAAACAAATTAAGAATAATACAATTAATGATATCGAATTCTTTATGAAAAAACACTATTATTTATATAAATTAGTAGAAATTAAATCAAATCTATCTTTATGATAAAAACTGATTTATTATATAAAATATTTTTTTAAGATGTATCTTTTTCTTTACTTAGTTTATTCTTATTAGTAATGAAATCTGATTTTGAGAAAGCATTTTCTTTTTAGTTTATTATGAATATTGCAGCTTCTTTACAACAATCAAAATATTTTTTCAAAATTTCCTTTTATACAATTCGTTTAACAATTTTATTGAATCAACTTTAGCTCTCTTTGGGTCTTAGATCCCCCCCCCCCCCCCCCCCCCCCCCCCCCCCCCTTTTTTTTTTTTTTTCTTTTCTGTGATCTCTTTATTTGTTAATTTTCCATTCTTTATAAAAGGGTAATATTGTCTTAGAATTACTCTTTTAGACGTTCACGTGAATCAACTTTAGCTCTCTTTGGGTCTTAGATTCCCCCCCCCCCCCCCTCCCTCTTTTTTTTTTCCTTTTCTGTGATCTCTTTATTTGTTAATTTTTCATTTTTTATAAAGGGTAATATTGTCTTAGAATTACTCTTTTAGACGTTCATGTAAATAAAAAGAAAAATGAACATATTTCAAATCAACATCTACAATTTGGACGTCTATATAAATAACCCTTTTGCAAATAGAATAGTGAGAAAATACATCTTTACATGCCCATGATGATATATATATTTTTTTAGATCCCAAAAAGAAAGAAAAAGGCAAAAGGCGAGATTAGCCATACTTGTGCTCCGAAACTTGGCACTTCTTTTCCGTGAAACTTCAAAAGAGGATAGGGTCATGATTCTCAACAGTAGTAGCGTTTGAGCCATTTCCCGTTGATTACTTCAATCCCTGCACCACCTAAAACGCTAATAAGCCCATAATATCCACTGTCATACGCTTCCTTTACAACAAATGGCCCCTCCCAGTTAGGTGAGAACTTAGAAGGTCTTGATATCTGCCTCCGAACATGATCAACTGTTTTCAACACCAAATCCCTTTCTCGAAAGCTCATATGCCGCTTTCGCCCTCTGTTGATACACAACTGCTCTTAGTTGAGCTTATTCCCTTCTTTCATCGATGGCTTCCAAGTCAATCAATCTCATATTCCCACATGACTCCATATCCCACTCCAAATCATTGACCATAGCCATCCGAACTGAAGGTACTTCGAATTCCACCGGAGAGATTGCTTTTGTTCCACAGACAAGAGAATAAGGAGAAAATCTGATTGCCGACTGAGGTGAAGTCCGAAGCGCATCAGGGAGATGTAGACTCCAGCCCCCGGCATATTCGTGAACCATTTTGCTTAAGATCTGAATGAGGGTTTTGCTAGTAGCTTCAACTTGTCCATTTCATAATACGGCGTAGACTTCTGTGCTTGATTCCGTATCCACGCAATGTTGAGGCGACAACATTATTGATGAATGGAGTCCCGTTGTCAGTAACAATATTGTAAGGTATGCCAAATCTGCAAACCAAATTTTCTCAGATGAAGTTGGACACAGCAGCTCCGGTGGCTTTCCTTAGAGGTATGGCTTCAACCCATTTAGTGAAATATTCTGTTGCCATAAGAATCCAGATATAGCCCCCCGAGGCCGGATGAATAGGACCAATTAGATCAAGCCCCCAAGTATGGAACGGCCATGGAGTTCTCATGTCTTGAAGTGATGTATGTGGCTTGTGGTGCAGATTCCCATATACTTGGCAAGTGTGACAGCTTTTGATGAAAGTTGATGAATCCATCCCCATGGTTGGCCAATAATACCCCATTCCTAGGAGCTGTTGGTAGAGTTTCTTCCTTCCTTGATGCTCTCCACATTTGTCCCATGAACTTTAGTACTTATGGCTGACAATTCGTGTTCACAGACCGGGTTCGGACCAGCCTGATTACAACACGACATAATAAGGATGAACACAAACACGACATGATTAATAAATGGGCCAGGAACCTAAACATGAACACGAACCTTTTAATAAATGGGTAGCATGACACGACATGCGAACACGATCATTAAAACGGGCCACGACGGGTTGACATGAAAACAAAGCCATTTATTCCCCCTTTTAACACGAAAGTTTATGACACATTCAACACGAAACTGGTTTCTGACCTATTTAGCACCAAAATTTTGGATAAAAAATAACTTAAAATTATGAATTCACTAACACAAGAAACTCATTATATTCATATAAAATATAAAACTAATAACTAGAATTATCAAATATCCATAATGATTAAAACAAATATATGTTAGAATAAAACAAAACGTGTTATTAAGATTAGGCATTTATATGTTGTTATTTTTAGGGTTTTTTTTTTTAAATATATTGAGAAATTATATATACATGGACTCTAAACGGGTTGGGTTGTATTGGCCCGTTTCTGGCTCGTTTATTTTCATATTAAACGTATCAACCTAATTTTGACCCAATTATTAAATGTATGATCTAAACCCATTTATTTCGTATTGTGTCACCGTGTCATGTCTGAAATTGCCAACCCTATTATTACTTTAGTAACTTTGCCCCTGAATTTTGAAAACTAGTAAAATGCTCCATGAACTATGAAACCTTATTATTTTCCGTCAGTTTAATGGATGGGATATAAGCACCGATTTTCAAAATTCGGGGGCAAAGTTATAAGAATATTAAAGTTCAGGGGGCAAAAATAAAACTTGTCTTTGTTAAATTACACTTTCATTAAACTGATGGAGGTGACAAAGATGATAACCTTTCATAATTAGAGAGTATTTTTATTAGTTTCCAAAGTTCAGAGGGTAAAATTACAGGAGCACCAAAGTTCAGGAGGCAAAAGTTTTAATTTGCCCTTATTGTTATTTTATTACTCCAAGAAATCCTTATGATTAATTTAATTGAGAACCGATATCTATTTATTTTAACAATTAAAAACACAAAGAATAATAACAAGAAAACCACTAGTTAAAAAAAAAATGGAAAAAAAAACCCCCCCTTAAATCTACATGTGTGCAACGTTGCCTGTAAAAATGAATAATAGATCTCCTATATGATGCTCACTAGCACATGATCACCTGGGAAACATTTCACTTATATACTCCGATACATTTGACTGTGTTGGATCCTCAAGAGGATTTGTTGATTGCTTGCCTTTGTCTGCCTGCGAAGACGATGTCTCCTCCGAGCTAGCGCCCACAGAGCGCCGCGAGGTGTGTGCTCTGTACACTCCGGGCTCAGTAAGCGCCTTGTCATTCAGTTGAACCTGTTTCGTTAGCATCTCCACTACTTGCTTCATGGTTGGTCTTTGGTGTGCGGCTGCTTGCGTGCAAAAGAGCGCAACTATAATGAAGCGCGTTACCTCATCCTCCGGAAATTGGGTCAATTCTGGATCAACAACATCCAGAAATCTTCCATCTTCTCTTAGTTTCCATGCCTGAAAGCACATTCATTTTTACTATTAGCACATAAAAAATATGTTTATCTTGAGTATTACGCACAAAAATTATTAGAATCTTTCGACGAAATTTACTCAGTAATCCAGCATCAGACAGAAGAGATACCTAAATCAAAACATTTTCTTTAATCTTAAAGCAATATACTGGGGAGTGGGTACTACCAAAAAACTAGAACAGAGGTCAAAAGGCAAACAATGTATCACTTTCTATTAGATGAATTTCACTTACTATCCTCTTCTCCTAGTGTTAAGCTCGGTCATGCATCTAGAGATGCTAACCAAGCAGCTCGTGGTTTAGCCTACTTTACCCCATCTTGTGATAATGAATCTGTATGGAAGGAGTTATCAGCCCCACCAATTAGGTCCGTTCTAATTATCAGATATTCATCACTAATTACAGATCTCTTTTACACACACACACACACACAAACAAACAATGTATCAGTGATTGCAAACAAAACCTAGCGGTAATTTCACACCTAATTCCACCATAAGATGTAGAGTCCGAATCCCCTCACCCCCAAGTGCAATATATATACATACACATGTATTGATAACAGTGTATCACTATAACAATGAACATATTTGCAAAACATGAAGGTCTCATATGACCATCCAAAGTGCTGGGCATTTTTAATCTAGTGCATCCATTATCAAAGTTTCCTAGAAAAAAAAAAAATGGCACTACAGGAAATTCCTCCAAAGACCAAAAGTTGAAGATTTATAATACGTTGCAGTTGCATCACGTAAAGCTAAAGTGCCAAGAAAATTCAGATCAGTTAATGAACAACTATAAGGATAAACGTACCCATTCGACCAAAACCAGCAGTTCCTCTCCGAAAGCTGCCTTGCTGCTACTCCTGCCACTGATTATTTCAAGCATCAGCACCCCAAAGCTGTAGACGTCTGCTTTCTTCGTAAGCTGCCCTAAAAGTGCATATTCTGGAGCCAGATAACCTCTTCATGCATATGAATCATTCATAAATTCAAAAGAAGAGAAAAGTCATCAACAAAAACTGTGCTCATGCGTATAACACCTAAACCATATAAATTGCTAATATTAATGATTTCCTTTCTAAAACTTCAAACTATGAGATGAATACTTGACTGCATATTGTCGCAGCGAAATTGAAAAGAAGCTTCTAATCAATTGATTCAACACAATGTTACCAAACCAGATTTTTATAGCACTTTTAGAGAAGTTAGATAACTTGGGCAACAGAAGAAGAAAATGCAAATTTAAAAGTTCAAACTTACACAGTTCCTGCTACTCGGGTACTAACATGGGTGACATTATCTGGAAAAAGTTTGGCAAGCCCAAAGTCTCCAATTTTTGGGTGAAAATTTCCGTCAAGAAGTATATTGCTAGCCTTAATATCTCTATGCACGATATGCGGTTCGGCTTCCTCATGAAGAAATGCGAGACCAATAGCTGTCTCCACGCAAATAACAGCTCTCTTTGGCCATTCGAGAAAAATATACTTGCTCTTGGAACCTGTAAAACCGATTTCAGTGTCACCATGTCTGTAACACCAGATCAATTAAATACCAAACCTTTACCTTCAGAGAGTAGATATTCGAAGAAATCTACTCATCTTTTTAGGACTGCATACAATAGGCCTTTTTAGTATTGTACGACTCAATATATTAGGCCTCGTATTAGTAAAATTTCATCAGTTCCATAACAAAATCCTCTCTACTCACATATTTCTATAACTGAAAAAAAAAAAAAAAAAGGAGGGTCACAAGCTTCCAAGGACTTTAAAAGTGTTTCACAGAAGTTCCAAACTCATTTCAACTAAAGTGAAAGGCAGTTCAACATAAAACTTCACTAATAGGATCGTACCGAGCAGGGCACTTGCAAGACTGTTGTTCTCCAGATACTCATATACCAATATCCGATGATTTTCCTCAACGCAGCATCCAATCAGCTCAACAAGGTTCGGATGCCGTATGTTTGATATAATGTTAATCTCTGTCAAAAACTCATTTGTTCCTTGTTTAGATCCCGCAGAAAGAGACTTGATCGCAACTTGAGTACCATCTCGAAAAACTCCCTGCGAAGTTTGCAATACCAAACCAGCATAAGGATCAAGTATGGAAGCAAAAAAGACAGCCCCCGAAAATATTGCATCAGGAACAAAATCTCACCCTATAGACAACTCCATAACCCCCGCCACCTATTCTATTCGACGGATGAAAGTCCCTTGTTGCCGATCTCAAGGAATTATAAGAAAAGAGCCTTACATTGTTAGTGCCAATCCCTAAACACGCACAAACAAACAAAATATGTTTATACACATTCATTTGAGATCGGATTTCTGAACGGATAAAAATAAGAGGCGAAAGAGAGAAAAATGGCATGTTTGGCAGAGTTTCTTAGAAGCTACTTTTGGCTTCAGAGTCTAAAAGCTGCTTCTAGAAGTGTTTAGATGATCTATCAAACGAGCTTCTTGTCAAAGTCAAAAAATATGGCTTCCAGAAAAAGATATTCTAAACAGATTTGAAAACTTGAATCAGAGTTTAAGGTAGACATTATAAACTTAATTTTAACATTCTTATTATTTAATAGAAAACTTTATAATCATTTAGACCTCAAAAGCTCTTTTAAAAATGTGGTTCCCAAAAACTTATTGAAAAATGATAGCTTTTACTTCTTTTCTTCTACCGACTAAAAGCAAAAGCTTTGTCAAACGGCCCTTTAGTCGGCTCCTAACTTCTCTCTCATACACCTTAAATACAATGGAAAAGTACTCGAATGAGGCTTTTACAAAACGAGGTCTCTGTTTGGCTCCACTCTGATTTCCAAGTCTCAGACAGGTTGAAAGCATTAAAGGTCCAATGATACAAGTAAAAACTACCAGAAATGCGCTATTGACACACCCAACCCAAGGATGATCTTCCAAAGAAGCTTTTGTTATTTCTAAACTTCTCAATTTGATAAAGCTTAAGAACTACATCTCACAAAATTCTCAATTTCATCCTTTTTCTTATTTATGGAATTCTCACTTTTATCTTAAAAAAAAAAAAAAAACTATACAAACTACCCAATTTGTTAGGGGGGGAAAAAAAGCCAAAAATAGGATTAAGACCATATGAAAAGAGAGAAACAAATAATATACCTGGAGTCTGTTGGTTATGGGAATCATTCTTTGGTTTACGACAATTCACTGCACCAAAACAACCACAACCCATTTCCCCACACACAATTTGGGTAAAACCCCAGAGTGCATGTCTTCTTCAACCTAAAACATAAAAATAAATAAAAATAAAAAATAATAATAATAACAATTATAATAAATGAATAAATAAATAAAAGAGTATTTAAAGTACTCGTTTGGGCAATAAATTTCAGAACCCAGAAACCAAAATTAAAAAAATTTACAGGAAAAAAAAAAAAAAAAGAGGTGAGAAAAATTACAGGTGTATAACAATACCTGTATCTGGAGGAGTGGGTTGGAAAGGGGTGGAATGGGTGAAATAGAAAGACTTAAAAGGCAGAGTTTGTGAAGTGGTGGAAATGAAAAAGGACAGAAACAGTTGAGAAATGGAGGTCAGCTAAATGCATCGTTAAATAAGCAAGTGGCAAACAACAAGCAGTTGTCATAATTGTCCAAAGGACCTAAAATTGTATCCATTATCGTAACAAAATATGAATTTTATAATCCAGAAGGTCAAAGGAACGACTGGAAATTAAAAAAAAATTCCAAAATTTGCGTGAACTGCAAAGCCTATTTTGTTTTTGTTTTGACAGCGAGACTTATTTATTTATTTATTTAAATGTAAGTTGGTTTAGATAATAAATCGGATATAACTGTAATAAAGTCATTTTTATATATTCTATCGATACATCTTATTTTTAAATCATTTAAATATAATCAAATGACTGAGATATTATGTGTATATAGTAATTTTTATACACTTTATTTCGATAAAGTCATTTTTATATTATATCGAGATATTTCATTTTTAAACCGTTCAAATATAATCAAAAGACTGAGATGTTGTTTGTGTTCGGTAACTATCATATATTTTTACCTTATAGTAGTATTTGACTAATAAATAAAATTATATATAATTTTAAAAAATTTCAACATCCTTCCCCAATGCCGGTGATGGACCCCCGTTCCCCCCCAATGCCGACCAGCCCAGTCCCCCCCCCCCCCCCCCCCAACCGACCAGTCCACCTTCCCTCCCGATAACGCCCCCCCCCCCCCCCCCCCCAACACCCTCCTTCCCAACCTCGACGACGGAAACTTCCCTCCCCCACCCCCCCCCCCCCCCCCCCCCCCCCCCCCCCCACCCCCCCCCCCCCCCCCCCCCCCCCCCCCCCCCCCCCCCCCCCCCCCCCCCCCCCCAACCTTCCACCACCAGTGGATTTTTTTAAATTTTTTAATTTTTAATTTATTAGTCAAATACTACTGTAAGGTAAAGTGTATGATAATTACCGTACACAAGCAGTATCTCAGTCATTTGATTACATCTCAACAGTTAAAAAATAAACCATATCAAGCCATATCGATATGGTATATTTAAGATGTTTTACCGTAGTTTTACCTTAATAAGTCAACTAATTCTCCAGAAAAACAACTTCTTCTTTTTTTTAACGTAAATTTACTTTTGTTATATTTGGCCAAAATGTAAAGTTGTTAGTGGTACTAGAAACACTAACTCTAATCTTAAGTTTTTAAATATCAACTTACGTATTATATTTTAGTTGATAGATGTAATCAATTAATATGGTAATAACACTTATCAATAAAACAACAATAACTCATAACCCACAAAGATTGATACTCAAAAGTTAGAATTTATGATTAGTGTTACTAGTGTTTTTTCTCTTTAAAATAAGTTATTTTTTTATAAACAAAAATGTTGATATTTTATAGTTAATTGCAATATATAATTTTTTGTGAAATTGAAAATTGCATTTCCCTAAAAAAAAAAAAAAAGAAAGAAAGAAAGAAAAAAAAAAACGTGCTCTTCTTAAAAATATTTTATGAGATAAAAATAATTTTTTTTAATATATAATAAAATATTATAATGAAGTTAATAATTTCTAAGTTGAACTTATACTTTTTTTTCAAAAGTCACATTTTTGTGATTTTGAGATATAATTTTTTTAAAGATTGTAAGTTCTTCTGACAAATCATTTAAATATTTCTAAAAAATAACTTTTCACATTAAAAAAATCAAAAAGCAAAACAGTAGTAACATTTAACATTAAAAGTACACAAACATGTCTTGTGTTAATTCCTCATATTTGATTTTACATAAAGCATTTGCTTAAACATTTCTTACTGTTACCTTATGGTCCTTATGTTAATATCCTGTAAAAAAAAAATTTTAAACATTCTTATTGCATTAGTTTTATTTATAAGTTAAGTTGTAACTAAATATTTTTTAGAGAGAAATTATACCTCCATCAAAGATATTTTGAATGTAAATCGTACTTTAATCAAAGATTTATGACAATATTTGATATATTTTGACGAGATATTTTCCCCCATAAAAACGTTTAATTACAATTTTAACTTCAAACAATGATCACGTAATCTAAACATATTTAATTTTTAGTCAGTTTTTTAATAAAACACCGGCATAGAAGGTCATTTGTATATCAATAAAAATAAAAAATAAAAAAAATTTGAGATAATATGACTTGCAAAATTAAAATTTAAGATCAACGTGAGATTGATGTATAATTCAAGAGACATTTGTAAAGATTATCCAAAACATTCATCGTAGCAGCAATTAGCGGTTTTGTTTGGGATTGATTGAATACGGCCAGTTTATTCTTTTTCCATTCAAATGTCCAAGTCTAAAAAGGCGTCTCCACTTTCAGCAAAAAGCATCGATATAACAAAAAAAAAATTTTTTGGATAATTACCAATATAACACTTTTGTTAGGTACAAATTTGGCTCAATATGTTGTAACTTGTAAGATACCATGTGATATATTTTTTTAGTCCTTTTATGGTAGGAATTCTTATTAATTGTTTAGATAGAAATTATTTATTGATTATTAAAATAAATATTAACGGTTTGATTATAAGTATTCATTTTAAAATTTTATAGAACGTGATATAGAATTGCTTCAATAATAAATTAGACCGTTGAAAATTTTATCAAGCGATTAAAACAATAATTTTTATTGATAATGGAAAAATAAAAGACCATATAGTAGAAATTCTTTTGTTTTTCCTTTTTTTTTTTTTTTTTTTTTTTTTGGGAAAATAAGAAACTATTCAAAAGCTAGTACTAATTTTGATTATTAAGTTAGACTTCTATGTAATCATGGTATCTACTAACAATTATGATAGGATACTTCCTAATTATCCACGATAATTTATTAGCTATATAATTTTTTTTTGAAAATGCTATATATGATAATTATTGAGGTGATAGTAAATATTAATTTGAAAATAATTAAACAGTAGTTTTTGTATAAAATATACTATACCATTTTATGAATAAAATCTACATCATTTAAAAAAAAATGTTCTTAAAACAAAACCCTTTTATTATATAAAAAACCCTTGAACTCTTTCTTTTTTTTTTTTTGGGAATAAAATGTTAAAGATAAGTAAATGATAAGGGTGCTAATAATGTGACAACCTAATTAGGATGTCCAGTGCACTTACTAATTTCCGACTTTCTATTCCCAACAAACTCATTAAAAAAATATTAAATTAGGACTATTTAGCATGATGTTAGTACTTTTTTTTTTTTGGCTCTTTTGGTATACCCAAACAAGCATACATATATTTTTCATGAGACAATCGATCACAAAGATTATAAGGAGAAGAAACCAAATTGAATTATGAATGTACCTATTAAATTATAACATATTACTGATTGAAAAATAACTCGTAAACATTATGCACTCAATTTCTCAATTCCGGCCAACGTGGAACTCCATCGTGTTTGTACTTTAGTACCTATATGTTTCGTGTTGGGTCTAATGTTTCATACATCATATTTGTGACTTGCCAGGCAAGAAATCTGCTTTTATTGATCGGTCGTGCAAGTGGAATATGCACAGCTTTTGGGTGGGTGGTTATGGGAAATTTTGCTAGAAGAAAAAAAATTAACGAAACTCTTTTAGCAAATGGGCAAACATTTAATAAGCAAAAAGAAATAATTTTTTTTATTGTTATGAGTAAAAAGAAAAAATAAAACATAAAAAATAAAAAGCTCTTTTTCACTATAGTTTTTCATCTCTCAGTTTTTTTTTTTTTTAAATTGAATTTAAACCAAAACGTTGTGGTTTGTTTAATTTTTTTATTTATTCTTTATTTAATTGAAACAATAACTTGGGTAGATAAAACGACATATTCCAAGATTCTTATTAAAATAAAATAAAAATACTATAAATATCATTAATTTTAATTGAGTAGAATTTGGATAACTATTCGTGACGTCTTTACACAATGGTCGCAACATAGAAATAACTTGAAAAAATATTTATCGAAGAAGTTTTACATTCTTATAAAGAATCTAATTGATAAACTAATTGACAATTAGTAACACTTTCTTTTTTTTTTAATAAATTGAGGTGATAAAATCAATAGGTGTATCAAGACATTCCCGATTAGGTCGATACCCCTATAGCACCCTCATCGCTTTTCCATCCCACTAAATATTACAAAATAAAGAAAAAAATTAGATTACAAAAAAGTTCTTCAAAATCAAGACACTTATTAAGGAATCTAATATGCCTCGTTAAACCCCTCTAGCCAAAACCCAGTGGGAAAACGAGTAAATATTTACTTTAAAAGTCGACAAGTTACAAAATATATAACAAGGAAGTCCTGCCAAATCTCTATGGCACATAGAAGAACAAGTAGTTGGAGCATTGAACCACCACATATCTTCGGCAATGTGAACTGCATATGAAGCCAGGTTATCTGCAACTTGATTCCCTTCTCTAAAGATATGAGATGCATGATATGTGATCTGATCAAGATAGTTAATAGCTTTGCTCTATCTTGATAAAAATCTCCATGGGACTTTATTGCTTTTAGTTTGAAGCAACTCCAAAACATAAGTGGAGTCACATTCAAACGAAATATAGTCCCAATCAAATCTTCTAGCATAATCAATGGCTGTGATAATTCCCATTAGCTCTGCTACAAAGGGAAAGAGAATACCTAGAGGCTTAGCGAAACATCCCTTGCAAAAACCTCTATAATTTCTTAAAATACCGCCACATCTATATTTACTTTGATCCAACCTGGAAGAGGATTATTCCATTGGACTTTTATAATACTAGGTGCCTTGAGGATTTTTATCTGCAATTTGAAAGTTTTAATAATTAGTAGATCAAAGATAGTATTTTTCATGGTGCCCGTATCTATTGAATCGGCTTCTTGAATACAATTCCAAATCAAAAGAATCGTTTTCTGAACATTAAAAACTTTATTCTCAAAAATCATTTCATTTCTAGTCTTCCAAATAGTCCAAAAAGTAGATATTTTACCCTCGCAATCCAGAGATTATAAACCTGTTCGCTTATTTTGCAGTTCAATGCTGATAGAATCAATTGTTGAATTCCTGTTTCATCAAGGCGAGCCTAAAATATGGATTCCAACTTAGCCCAGATAGTTCTAGCGAAATCACAACCTACGAAAAGATGATCTTTATCTTCCTCAACAGCGAAACAGAAACGGCAGCATGATGGTAGGTAAAAACCTTTCTTGTACAAGAACTTTTCAGTCACCAAGCAACCGTGAATAGCCTTCCAAGCGGTCATCTATCTCCTTGGCTGAATTGAGCTTCTCCAAAAATTTTCGCCCCAATTTACAGTAGCTCTCCTCGACCATATATGATTATAAAAATCGCTAGTTTTAGGAATGCCTTCTGAAAAATTCCTACAACGAACAACATTAGTAGAGCCCTCTACAATGGTGACTTCTTCAATATTTGCTACTATGCGTGGAAAAGTTGCCAAAATGTGTTAGGTAATACCCATTTATTATCAACAATAAAATCACCAACCTTTGATTCAAAGAGGAGTGTTATTTGGGATTTGGATTTGAGAAACAATTGGATAACCAATCCAATTATCTTTCCAGAAGTTGAGCTTTGATTGTTCTCCTACAATCTAAATGCATTCTTCCTGTAGCATAACATAATGATTTTTGATGGCAACCCATATAGAAGACATCGTAAGACCAACTTTTTGTTGTCTTGCATTTGGCACATATCTCTTTCTCATGAAATCACAAGCAAGAGAGTTATTAGTCATGATTCTCCACTACTACAAAAGGTAGATTACACGACGGTTCATCAAAACCGTCGTGTAAACCTCACTTTACACGACGGTACCAAGAAACCGTCGTGTAAAGTCAGGTTTCGACCAACTTTACATGATGGTTCGGCCAAACCGTCGTGTAAAGTTAGTTGAAGTCTAGCTTTACACGACGGTTCTTTAAAGAACCATCGTGTAAAGTGCCACTTTACACGACGGTTCGTCGTGTAAAGTTAGTTGATACTCACACTTTACACGACGGTTCAACGAAACCGTCGTGTAAAGTGACATTTTACATGACGGTTTTGTTGAACCGTCGTGTAATCTTTAGATTGCATGACGGGTTTTAAAAACCCGTCGTATATTCCTAATTTTTTTATCCCTAGCAGCAGCCCTCATTTTATCTCACAGAACTCTCGCGCAGCCGCAAAAACATCACAGAACACTGCGAAACCACGTCTCCTCCACTGCGAAACCAACACTCGCGTATACTGAATATTTGTGAGTATAGTGATTATTACTTACCCTTCTTTTTAGTTATTTGATATTTATTAACGATCTATTGTAGATGTCAAAAATGGTATATTCTCATTTTTTTTTCTTCTTCTTTTAAGTATGATTATTTGTTGACTATTTTCAATAGCTTAATATATATATATATATATATGTTGTGTTTTTAAATGCAAAAACTTGATAATTGAATAGATTGTATGATATATTTAATATCGATTTAGGTCGAGTTCTTGGAAATGGATCGAAAATGGATGTGGGCTAATAGATTGAGTAGAAAATATCGAGATGGTGTTGAAGAATTTTTGTCATTTGCGGAAACTCACATGAAGAATGATAAGATTCGATGTCCGTGTGTGGATTGTGGAAATCATAGATCTCATTCAGTTGATGAAGTTAGAAGACACTTGCTTGCCCGTGGGATTATTTGTTCGTACCAAACATGGTATTTACACGGTGAAATGTGTTTTAATCCATCATCGAAGAACAAAGCGAAACAACTTATTGTTGAGGAAGATGTAGGTAATAATTTGTTTGATATGGTTAATGATTTGGAAGAACAGTTTGTGAATCGTCCGGAGTTATTTGAAGCAATGATGAATGATGTCGAGATGCCCTTGTATGATGGGTGTAGTAAATATACGAAATTGTCCGCATTGGTCAAATTATGGAACATGAAGGCATCGGGAGGGTGGACAAATTCTAGTTTCACAGCTCTTTTATAATTTCTAAAAGAGGTACTACCGGTTGATAATAAAATACATGCTAGTATGTACGAAGCTAAGAAGACGTTGAGCAATTTGGGAATGGAATATGAAAGAATTCATGCATGTCCAAATGATTGCGCCCTTTATCGAAATGCGTACGAGGATTTGGATGAATGTCCGGTTTGTAAGGAGTCAAGATGGAAGAAGGGCAAGAATCCAACGAATTGCAGCAAAGGTGTGCCGGCAAAGGTGTTATGGTACATTCCTCCGGCACCGCGTCTACGGCGTTTATTCCGTAATGCCGAGCATGCCAAGAATTTGACTTGGCACCACGATTAACGTGTCGAAGATGGCATGCTTAGACATCCAGCCGATGCACCACAATGGAAGACCTTTGATGCCGATCATCCTGAATTTTGTGTGGAACCACGGAATTTACGTCTTGGTTTGTCGGCGGACGGAATGAACCCACATGGTAATATGAGTAGTAGGCATAGTACTTGGCCCGTCATACTTGTCAACTACAATCTCCCTTCAAAGTTGAGCGTGAAGCGAAAGTTCTTGATGTTGACCTTATTGATATCTGGTCCTCAACAACCAGGGAATGACATTGATGTATACTTAGCACCACTAATCGATGATCTAAAGAGCTTATGGGAAAAGGGAATCGAAGTTACAGATGCTTACCGTCAAGAGACATTCACACTCCGTGCAATGTTGATGTAGACAATTAATGACTTTCCTGCTTATGGAAATCTATCTGGTTATTCAGTCAAGAGTTCTATCGGTTGTCTAGTTTGTATGAAAGAAACATCTTTCATCCGATTGAAGAACGGTAAGAAAACTGTTTTCCTTGGTCATAGGAGATTCTTATCACAAAATCATCGATACCGCAAACAGAAGAAGGCGTTCGATGGTAACACGGAAGAAAGAACCCCTCCCCGGGTTTTGACGGGCGAAGACGTTTACGAGATGGTTAAGGATTTAAAAGTGGTGCTCGGGAAAAGAAAATGAAGCAACAATACTCCCGTTGTTGATGGACCTTGGAAAAAGCAGTCAATCTTCTACGAACTTCCATATTGGAGGACATTTTTTGTTCGTCATTGCTTGGATGTGATGCATATTGAGAAAAACGTTTGTGAATCAATAGTGGGCACGTTGCTAGACATTCCTAATAAGAGCAAAGATGGTGAAAAAGCACGGCTGGATCTTAAGGAATTGAATATTAGACGTAGCTTGATCCCTACAAAAAAAGGGAATGCAACTTATTTACCTCCGACGAAGTACACATTATCAAGACAAGAAAAAAGAAAGCTTTGTGAGTGGCTCGCTTCTGTGAAAGTACCCAACGGGTATTCTTCTAACTTCAAAGGTTGGTGTCTATGAAGGATCTGAGGTTGATTGGAATGAAAACACATGATTATCATATATTGATGCAACAGCTTTTACCGCTGGCCTTGCGAGGAGTTTTAACGAATGATGTGAGATTTGCAATTACCAAGCTATGCTCATTTTTCAACTCAATATGCTCCAAGGTAATTGATCCATTGACATTAGAATCACTACAGTCATAGTTGGTTAAGACTTTGTGCTTGCTTGAGAAGTACTTTCCACCCTTATTTTTTGACATAATGATTTATCTAACGGTGCACTTAGTCCGGGAAGTGAAGCTATGTGGACTGGTGTACTTGAGATGGATGTATCCTTTTGAAAGGTACATGAAGGTTTTGAAGGGGTATGTCAAGAACCGAAATAGGCCGGAAGGATGTATAGTAGAAAGCTACATTGCGGAGGAATCGGTCAAATTTTGCTCCGAATATTTGTCCACCGCCGAAGCGATTGGGTTGCCAAAGACTACAAACATTGACTGGAAAGGACTATCCGTCGGCATTCCATCGCCGGTAAATCGATGTGAATGGCAGAAAGCTTGTCTCTATACTTTACATAATAGGGTTGAAGTTGAGCCTTTTATTGAGGTTCACCTCCAGGAATTAAGAGATAGAAATCCAAGAAGAGGAAGAAATGAAAGGTTGCTACAAGATGAACACAATCGAACGTTTCGTCAGTGGCTACGAAGACATGTACTCTTTCAGAAGGATGGCTTTTCGCATGAGATAATAAACCTCGATAGAGGTCCGTCGACGATTGTTATACGGTATACATCATACTTCGTCAATGGTTTTACATTCTACACTCGCGAAAGAGATGAGAAGCATCCTGTTCAAAATAGTGGTGTCAGTATCTATGCTAAGGCCATGCACATTTCATCTGCAAAGGGCAATAATCCAGTTTATGGAACTATGAACTACTTTGGCTTCATTGAAGATATTTGGAAACTCGATTATTGTGGTTTACTTGTCGCACTATTTAAGTGCAAATGAGCCGACAATAATTACGTAAAGATTGACAGTGATGGGATAACAGTGGTGGACTTTAGACGATTGGGGTACAAAAATGATCCATTCATTATGACATCACAAGCAATCCAAGTATTTTACACAACGGACCCCTGTAATGTAGAGTTGTCCTTAGTAGTGCCGATGAAGCCAAAATTGATCCATGATCAAGAAGATGAGGAAGATTGCTTCGACATTCCATCTTTCACACTAGGATTGCCATCGGTAGAGGATATCGACGAATTCGATGATGATGTTTCCCACTTGGTTCGACCAGATATTGAATGGACATGTGTTGAGGAAGCAAAGCGAAAAAAGAAAAAAACTTGAACATTATGCCATTTATTTTGTACATGAGTTATTTTGTTTTTATTATAATTCAAGTTGTATAATTTATTTATTTTGTCATGTTCATTGCTATATATATTTTCAAAATTAATTTTGCATAAAGATAAATAATACAGTATCAGTAATTTTTGTAAACAACACAGGGTTATTAGGCCATGTGTTTGTTGTGACCAAACAGAATTACGAGGATTACACGACGGTTCGGCCAAGAATCGTCGTTTAATCCCCATGATTTGGAAGATTACACAATGGTTCTGAGGACTGTCGTTGAATCCCCTCAAAAAGAGGCTTCGACGATGGTCCTGGGGACCGTCGTCTAATCCCCCAGTTTTGGGGGATATGACAACGGTCCCCCGGACCTTCGTTTAATCCCCTACCGTCGTTTAATCCCCCTTTTCTAGGGGATTAAACGACGATCCCCAGGACCGTCGTCGTATCTCCCAAAACTGGGGGATACGACGACGGTCCGGGGGACCGTCGTTTAATCCCCCAAACCGGGGGATTAGACGACAGTCCGGGGGACCATCGTCTAATCCCCTAGTTTGGGGTTTTAAACGATGGTCCCTCGGATCGTCGTCGTATCCCCCAGTTTGGGGGATTAAACGACGGTCCACCGGACCGTCGTCGAATCCTTCTTTTTGGGGAATTCAACGATGGGGTTCTTCCGACCATTCGTGTAATCGTAAAAAAATTTGAAACTTTTCAAATTTCATTTCTCGAAATCCGCACGAAAACCCATTACTTATAAACAATAGCCTTTTCATTTCTCTTCATATTTAAGCGCGAATTTCTTTATTCTTCTTCACATTCTCTAAATTTCTTAAGTACTCATATCCTTCACCAACCCGGCGCCACCACTATTTTAAAATCCGGTCAAGCCACCGAGCCGTCATTGCCGCCGCCGCCGCCTCCCTCTTAGTGTGGCCGTATATTCTTCTTCAAGCACAAGCAAGGTGACTTCGTATATAAACTAAAACCCATTTGCTTCTTTGTATAGTTGTTTGTCACTAAAGATACATTGTTGAAAATTAGTGTTTTTGTTTTTAATACTTCTCTTTGTAGAGAAGAAAGAGGTTTGTGGATCGTTAAATTTGGCACTTTACACACATTTATGAACATGCTTTTTTCTCGCACACAACATGCTCGACGGAATGCCATAATGAGTTTTTCTTTTCGAAAAACATAATAGAGTTTGCTAAATATTCATAGCATAACTATAGCAAAATTACATGAATTCCTCTAGCATGAAAATACAAAAATAATGGCTTAAAACGGCCTATGACCGTGGAGACCGCGACGGGCGCATGGCGGCCGTGGGGTGGTGGGGCGCGCCTGGCTCCCGGGGGTTGGGGGGTGCCTGGTGCCCGGGGGGTTGGGGGGCGCCTGGGCTCCCGTGGGATGCGCCTGGCGCCCTCTCGATGGGAGGCGCCTGGCGCCCGTGGGGTGGGGGCCGCCTGGGCGCCAGGCTCCCTCTTTGTGCGCCTGAGCGCTTGTGGGTATTTTAAAAAAATCAGTTTGTGACTGTGCTTTTTTTTGGACGAAATTCCAACTAAATATGTTTGTGCACCTTTGCGGTTGTTTTAAAAAATTAATGTATCGTGTGCTTAGTAGTTAAAGTTAAATTGCTTCAATTATATTGGTATGACATAATTATTACTTTTTTTTTTTTTGCCTTTTTTTTTTTTACAATAACTATAGGTGAACGAATACAATGGAACATTCCAAAAAGGGACGAGCACGAAGGAAAAACCCGTCGGATCCAAATGTCGAAGGCAAGCGAAGGGCAACTATAATGAAACGCGTCCATATGGCAAGGAAAAGGGGTGAACGAATTCCCGTCACGTTTGACGAGAAAGGACAACCGGAAGGAAAGCACGGTGACGAATTGATGAGTTGGATTGGTGTGCTAGCTCGAGAACACATTCCAATATGGATACAAGATTGGAGATCTCGTGATTTAGACGGATTGAAATATATTATTTGGAAAGAAATCGTTACTTCTTTCATCGTTGATGAAAGCTTTCGGACTGCGTGTATAAAATCATGGGGTGAAGCTGCACGGAATTTCCGGCATGATCTGTACAAGACGTTTGTCGAGGGATTTTTAAAAGAAGAAAGTGTTTGGACACGGTCGCAAAAAGTTGTTGACAACTACCCTAATATAGAAGAAGATGATTGGGTGAAATTCGTTCAGTATACAACATCCTCACAATTCCAACAACTATATGATCGTAGAAGCGAAATAAGGATAAACAACGAATACTCATCAAGAGGAGGCCGAGACGGATATAGGAAGCTCAACTAGGAAAAGGTATGTTACTAAATTTTGTTCAAACTAAATCATATGTCATTTAATTTATAGAACATTATGCCCTCATTTATACTAACAATGTTCAATTACATGCAGTTTAAGAAGACTGGGAAATGGGAAAGAAGAGATGGTTTGTGGCTTGAGCAACAGATGGACCTTGATGGAGAGTTGAAAGATCCAGCATGTAAAAAAGCTAGCGAGTTGATAGTAAGTTTGCTAACTGACAATGAATTTTGCATCACTAGTATATGTACTTACAACCCTTAATCTTAAATGAGTTATGTTAATTATCTTGTAGATGGAGTACAACACACAGGAGAGCCAATGCACTTTCGAATCAGTTGGCACTAGTGATGTATTGTCGCATGCATTATCTAGACCCGAACACAAAGGGCGTGTCCGTGGACAATCAAAGTTCGTAAAGTCGTCTCAGTACTTTAACCTAAATCGAAGTTCGAGTAAAGACAATAAAGTACAGTCAATGAGACGTGAAATAGAAGAATTAAAGGCGTTGGTGCATGGTCTATGTGCGAACAAAGATGTGGCGTCGTCGGTTGATCCCAACAATGTGCCAACTGTGGACCAACACAACAACTTTAAGGCTAGTTGCTCTGCCCAAGAAAAACAACATGGAGTTTATGATCCGCCAACCATGCCGGTCGATAGTCAGGAGTGTAAGCTCTATATTTTTGATGAAGTGCAGGGTGGACAGGTGCTTGTTGCGTTTGGAAGAACATGGCTAGAGAGCCTTCCAACCGATACGGTACATGGGATTCCACTGGGGGAAGGGAACGTGCGAGTGTCAATCAATGTGCCAAAATTAAAAAAATCACCATTTCCTATACCGACGTACGAGGCAACAACTGTGGAGGATGCTATTAATGAATTTGTTGCTTGGCCTAAAACATTAGTTGAGCTCGACACGAGTATGAACAAGGTGAGTCGAGGGCCTAGTCACTTTCCTGACCCAGCATCTGGAAAAAAAAAACGCCAAAGAAAGCTTGGAAATAAAACCATCAACTCTCGGACAGAGGTACAACAAGGTGTGCAACAATAACAACCTTTGTTTGACTTTAATAACATGAACATGGCGATGAGGCCTTTGGCTTATTATGCCCATAGTTCCATGCGTCAAGGTAATCAGATTGAGGTCCCAATACCATACACGATCATGACTTTTGAAATGCCTGTCTTTCTAAGCTTTGAAGATATTTATGAGTTCATTAATTTACAAGAAATCAGTGCAAATTGTATATTAGTCTACATGAGGTACGACATTCTATCTCTAAATTTGTTTAATCTAGAAATTCTTCTATATGTCAGGTACAGTAACAATTTTGATACGGTTATATGCAGATATTTGGAGGAACTATGTAGGATTAACGGGCAAGCTGAGAAGTTTGCGTTTGTGTCTCCAACCTTGATCTTACCGGTGAGAAAAGATATTGAAGATGCTGGCATGAGAGACCGAGCCAACAATCTTATCAGCTTTTTGCGTGACACACAAAAAGGCCGGCTTTATCTTGTGCCACATAACAGAGGGAGACATTGGGTTTTGGGAGTCATTGACCCATGGGAGGACCTCGTTCTTTATTTTAATCCTCTTCGAGAGAAGAAATGAGAAGATTTTACGGAGCTAATGAACATGTAAGTCTATTTTAATATGTTAATTTTTTTTAATCTTAATTATTATATGTATCTTAATTAATTAGTTTGAATTTAACCAATTTGCTAGGGCCCTGTCGGATTGGAAGATTATGGCCGGAGAAGGGATTAGAAGGAGACAAGACTATAAAACCAAAATCTCGAACCATCCTTGTCCTCTTCAAGAGGGAAGTGTTAAATGTGGTTATTTTATTTTAGGTTTTATGAGGGACATAGTGTTGAATGGAATTGACGTACTTGAAAGTAAAGAATTTTTTACTTCTGAGGATTTTGATTTAATTAGGAGAGAATGGGCTAACCATGTAATGCAATTCATTAAGTATGATATGTGAACTTGTAATGTAAATATTGGTATGTATTTTTAATTTGATCACTTGGAACGTGTATTGGATAACATACAGTTTAGGCTAGCACGGGAAATCACTAAAAATCCCAATTTTTTTAAAAATAAAATAATATTACACAACGGTTCTTGAACCATCGTGTAATATGGACATTACACGACGGTTCGGCCAAGAACCGTCGTGTAATGTGTATATTACACGACGGTTCGGCCAAGAACCATCGTGTAATGTGATTATGATGACGGTGTACCGTAGTGTAATATTGAGATACCACGACGGTAATGGAACCGTCGTGTTATCTACCACGACACTGGATTACACGACGGTTCCAACCATCGTGTAAACTTTACACAACGGTAAAAAACCGTCGTGTAATCCACAATTTTTACTAGTGCTCCATGCAAACTTCTTCAAAATTGCCGCATTAGTAGCTTCTAAGGATTTAATTCCAATTCCCTCTTCTTTTTTCTGAAGGCAAATCCGCTCCCATGCCACAATGACTTGCTTAGTTTTTTCAACGCTTCCGGACCAAAGAAAATTTCGCATTGCTTTGCTAATTTTCTTAAGCAAATTCAACGGCCACTTATAAATCATAAAACTATGATTAAGTGAACTAGCAATCACAATGTTTATCAAAGTGAAACGACCAGCCATGGATAAAGTCTCTCCTTCCTATTAACAAATTTGGAAATTATCTTGTCAGCTACAGATTAGAGAAGCGTCTTTTTGGGAGTTACTTTGAAAAGTAAGACACCAAGATATTTAAATAGGCAATTCACCACGCCTCATAAAAAGAATTATGATAATATAGCTAACATGATGATTAGAAATTACTTTACCAAAGAAGATATCTGATTTATCAACATTAATCACATATCCCGAAAGTCTCTTATAGCATTTGAAAATTTCCTCCATACATTTTACATTATTTTCGTGACCCTGCAAAACATCAATATATCATCAGCAAAAAGAAGGTGAGTTGGAATAATACCTCCTCAAGTAGCCGTGATAGGCATAAGTCATCCTTCGTCGAGCTTGCGTTGAATCAGACGACTAAGGAAGTCCTCCGCAATGCAAAAAAGTAAAGGATAATCACAATTAGTAACACTTAATAAGCCCTGAATTGATAATCGTAAAATATCTAAAGATGAAAAGAATCACAAAGACAATTTCATAGATTAACAAATCTCAACAAAATATGCATCTTTTCACATTTTAATCAATTTTCTAAAACCTGATTTTTTTCATAATCTCTCCGCGTTACAAATGTTTCAAGAGGATCTTTGCATTATGGATATTTGTAAAGTAAGACTCACATATTGCAAATATCAAGAATGTGATTATGATCGTGATGGTGACACATCGTGAGACTATGATAAAAGATTCTAGATGGGTAGATGGAGGATTCTATCGAGTAGATCAATGGTTTTGATCCGCTAGAGTGAGAATCCAACGCAACACAAAAGCTTTACGCTTCTTATACAATTTAACAAAAACCATTAATGGCCATTTCGGATCGTGTTAAAGTTTTGGTTACTTACTATTTAGAAACTTCAAATAGCTCGTGACAACTTATGTACGGCACAAGTACTTTATAGGTGGGTGAAAGCAATGAAAGGGGAGGATAAGATAGGGATTCACAAGTCACAGTCGCAGATTGATCGAGGACATCGCCAACAGTAGATGTCTTGAGGATAAGATAGGGAATAACATATGTTTTGCATAAAGTTAGAAAACATAAAAAAAAACACACACAATCGTTTTCATTTTTTGTTAAGGAATTAGAAAATAGAATAAAGTTGTTTTCCGATTTCTGTTATCATTTTCTAAGGCTTACATACCCAATAAATATTTTCAGAAACACACCCAAAAAAATTTTACTTTTTCTAATACTCAAACTATTTTACCTAGAAACACAATCAAACACAATTTCGAAAAATATCTTAAAATGCTCCCAAAAGATCCTTACCTCTCTGTTTTCTTAGGTCAAGTGGGTTGTTGGTTTTGGTATATTCTGAGATCATGCTAGGCACGATCAAAGAGTATAGTTAGGGTTAGACTGTCACAACATACTATTACTTAGTCAGCACCATATTTTTGTTGTCTAATAGTTTTCAATGTTCCTGAACCAAGAAAATGAACATAAATACAGAAACAAAAGTCAAAGCTCATTAGTCAAAATCCAAGGCTTTCTGTCTTTTGACTTCTTCATCTTAGAACAAGCACTATTACAGAATGTGGATACCACGACAGTTTTTAACCTTCGCGGTAACATTTTCACGACGGTTTTCTAACTGTCGTGGAATCCAGGGTCGTGAAATCTTTTCAGATTCCACGACGGTTTTTAACCGTCATGAAATAAGCAAAAATAGGGCCTAAATATGGACATTTAAGAACATACCACGACGGTTCTAGGTAAAAAACCATCGTGGTAAGGTAATCTTCCACGACGGTTTCCTTGAGAAACCTTCGTGGTAGGTAACAAAAAATTTTTTTTGTGAATTCGTTTCATTTCACCAAAAACATTTAAATCACAAAATCAACACTTTTTTCCGAAAAATTTCCAAATCCATGCCTTACCCAACCAATTTAATTCAATCTAAAACACAACCACAATGAACAATCACCGAAAATGTAGAGGACGGATTTTGGCCATTTCGGACGGAATATTCCCAACTCAACAATCTACAAAATCAACATTTTGGACGGAACATTTTATCAACAACCACAATCAACAAAATCAACAATTTGGACGAAAAATTTCCAAATCCGTGCATTACCCAAGCAATATACATTACAATTTACCGGCTTGTCGAGCGTGGGTACGGGCGGAGTGCGGCGAGAGAGAGAGGGAAAGCCGCGTGAGTTCCTTGGTGGACCCGTCGGAGAATGGAGGAGGCCGCGTGAGTGGTGGAGGAGGCCGTCAGAGAATGGAGCCAAGAGAAAAATTTGAGAGGTGAGATAGAGAGAGGAGGCGCGGTGAGATAGAGTGAGTTTTTGGAGATTTTGAGTAGGGAGGGAGCGGAGAGAGAGAAATAGAGGGAGGAAATTGGGCGGCTTTGGGTATGGAGTTAGAGTGTGTATTAGAGAGTGAAAAAGTGAAAAAGGCTCGGAATGTAATGGGGTGTGAAATAGGGTATTTTTTTGGGTTTTAATACACTCTCCAAAAAATTGAATTTAATTCAAAATTTTTCAAAATTCCCGTCTTAGTACCTACCACGGCGGTTATTTGGGAAAACCGTCGTGGTATGTGAACATACCACTATGGTTTTCCCCAAAAACCGTTGTGGTAGAGTCCAAAAATTTAAAAAAATTGTGAAAAAAGGAGTTTCCACGACCGTTTTTTAAAAAACCGTCGTGGAAAATGCGACAAAAATACAGAGCAGAACAGAGTTTCTGAAAACCGTCGTGAAAGAGCATGTTTCCACGACAGTTATTAGAAACCGTTGTGGAAGCTTGCAAAAAAAAATTAAATTAAATTTAGCTTCCACGACGGTTTTTATAACCGTCGTGGAAGCTAAAATTTTATTATTATTTTTTTTTTTTGCAAGCTTCCACGACTGTTTTTTATAACCGTCGTGGAAGCTTCTGCTTCCACGATGATTTTTGAAAACTCTGTTTTGCTCCGTGCTTTTGCCGCATTTTCCACGACGGTTTTTTAAAAAACGATCATGGAAGCTCCGTCGTGGAATCCACATTTTGTAGTAGTGAAGCTTCTACCCTTTTTGAGTTTTGACAATTCTTAAGCATATTTAGATAACATTTTTTTTTTTTATCTGCAATTGGAGATTAATCAAACGGATAAATAACATCCATAATATAATAAGGAGCCTCTTTCAATCAAAACTGACTACAAGAAGTAGAAATACAAAATAAGCAAATATAGGAGCTACCATATTTTTTTGTACGAGAAATATGACAATTAGAACTGCCACGTCTCATACCAACAAAAGAACTATATCATCAACCCACAATAAAAGAAGAATAACATAAATTTTCTTGCCTTTTCTTATCATTCTTTTCCCCTTTTCATGAATTTTTAAAACCTCAAGCTTTAAGTTCTATTTTTATTTTTATTTTAATAAAATTGTCTGATTGACGCTTTTATAGTCTTGAGGACATTTGGATTTATATTCCAAACCTATATAATCTAGTTTGAATTATATTATCATACAAGATTTTCTTTTTGAACTTTTGATATTCTTTTTTTCCCCCTCCTTGAAACACCTATTTGAATTCATAATTTCAGTTTGAACAAAAACAAATTATACAAACTTTCTAATTCTAACCCATTTAACAACAAACAACACCTTAGTAATGCAAATAGGTAACTTTATCGAGGTTGACTTTGTGTATGCTTTTATTTTTAAAATTTTTTTTAAATTTTTTTTTTTATAACCTCATCAAAGACTTCAACCGTCCAAGAACAAAAAAAGAAGTAGGTGAAGGACACGGATAAACATGTGACAGAAGTTTTACATTCCGTATGATTCATATGTGACCCACCATTAAGGGTGACTTTCCACTGCCAAAATATAACTTTGATAGCGGATTCTTGCTTTCTGCCACCAAATTTTGGTAGCAAAAGAGCATATATTTCGCTACCAAGTATAAGTTTGGTAGTCAAAAACATGTATTTTGCTACTAAATTTTGGTTTGGTAGCTGGAAGGAATTTTTTTTAAAAATGAAAAAAATTATAATTTGATAACAAAAATTTATTTAAAACCATTTTTTAACCACATTATAATATAAAATATAGATTTCAAGATGTTATATCTTATTCTATTTATTAAAGTAATAAGATACTACTATAAGTATATTGTCAACTTTATGTGTAACATATATAATACGTATATATCATACAAACTTATATGTCCTACAAGAAAAAGATAAATCACCAAATAAATTTGTTCATATTAAACATATTATTTTTATAAACTTCGTATCGAAAGCATTCGTGAAAAACTATAAACAAAAATAAAAATAAAAATTGACAAGCATAAAATATGAGGTCATAAAGTTTATTGAAGATTTGCTACCAAAAAGTAACTTTTGGTAGCAAAAAATCCTTTTCCGCCACCAAAATATTAGTTTGGTAGCGGTTCTTACTTTCTGCCACCAAAATTTGATAGCAAAAAATATATATATTTCACTACCAAATTACAGTTTGGTAGCTAAAAACTATATTTTGCTACCAACTTTTGGTAGGAAAAAATATTATTTTATTTTGTCACCAAATTTAATTTGGTAGCAAACAATCTACGAGGAATGTTTTCAATTCCCGCCAATGTTTTCGCTACCAAAATAGGTTTGGTAGCAAAATGTAATATTTTTGTTACCAAAATTTGGTGACAGAAACTCATACTATGTTTCCAAAATTTGGTAGCAAAATGTATTATTTTGTTACTAAACAAAATTTGGCAGCAAAAAAGTTGAGAAGGAAAATTTTTTATTTACCGCCAACGTTTTTGCTACCAAAACAAGTTTGGTAGCAAAATGAGAAATTTCGCTATCAAAATTTGGTAGCAGAAATTTATATTCTAATTTGGTAGCAAAATATTATATTTTGTTACTAATAGAAATTTGGTAGCAAATGACATTAGGGAGAAAAATTTTGTCTTCCTGTCAATGTTTTTGCTACCAAAATATGTATGGTAGCAAAAAGTGATATTTCGCTACCAAAATTTGATGGCAGAAACCCATATTATGCTTCTAAACTTTGGAAACAAAATGTACTATTTTGCTACCAAAAAATATTTGGTAGCTAATGAGTTGAGCGGGAAAAATTTTGGCTTGCCGTCAACGTTTTTACTACCAAACTTTTGTTTAGTAGCAAAATGTGAAATTTGGCTACCAAAATTTGGTAGCATAAATTTATATTCTGCTACCAAACTTTGGTAGCAAAATATGTATTTTGCTACCAAAAGAAATTAGTTAGCAAATGACATTAGCTGGTAAAATTTTGGCTTTCACACCAATGTTTTTGATACCAAAATAATTTTGGTAGCAAAAGATTATAAGATTTGGTAGCGGAATGTTGACATTTTGTTACCAAATAGTGTTTTGGTGGCAAAAAGTTTTCGTCGGGAACCAAAATTCAATTCCGGCCATGTAATCTGTTACCAAATCATATTTGGTATCGGATTGTGTTGTTTTGGCTACCAAAGTTGGTAACAAAATGTCTATACTTTTCGGCTACCAAAATTTGTTAATGGAAAGTCTATTTTCTGTTACCAAATTTTTTTTGGTATAAAAAATTTGGTCTCTTAAAGTCATTATTCTTGTAGTTCTAGTAGTTTTCAACGTTTCTAAGCCAAGAAAATGAACATAAATACAGAAACAAAAGTCGAAGATCATTAGTCAAAACTCCAATGCTTTCGGTCTTTTGACTTCTTCATCTTAGAACAAGCTTCCACCTTTTTGAGTTTTGACAATTCTTAAGCATATTTAGATAACATTTTTTTTTTCTGCAATTGGAAATTTTGTTAATCAAAACGATAAATAACATCCATAATATAATAATATAATAAGAAGCCTCCTTCAATCAAAACTGACTACAAGAAGTAGAAATACAAAATAAGCAAATATGGGAGCTACCATATTTTTTGTACGAGAAATATGACAATTAGAACCGTCACCGTCTCAGACCAACAAAAGAACTATATCATCAACCCACAACAAAAGAAGAATAACATAATTTTTCTTGCCTTTTCTTCCCCCTTTTTCATGAATTTTTAAAACCTCAAGCTTTAGGTTCTATTTTTATTTTTATTTTAATAAAGATTGTCTGATTGATGCTTTTATAGTCTTGGGGACATTTGGATTTATATTCCAAACCTATATAATCTAAATTGAATTATATTATCAAACAAGATTTTCTTTTTGAACTTTTGATATTCTTTTTTTTCCCCCTCCTTGAAACACCTATTTGAATTCATAAATTTAGTTTGAACAAAAAAAAAATTATACAAACTTTCTAATTCTAACACATTAAACAAACAACACCTTAGTAATGCAAATAGGTAACTTTATCGAGGTTGACTTTGTATATGCTTTTTTCTTTTTTCTTTTTTTTTTTTTAAACCTCGTCAAAGACTTCAACCGCCCAAGAACAAAAAAAGAAGTAGGTGAGGGACACGGATAACATGTAACAGAAGTTTAACATCAACAATCTTGAGTTTTTCTTTGCATGGTTGTCCATAAACTTCTTCTATTTAGGAAAAGTGCATGAACAAAAAGTTAATTGACCATTTAAACTTCAAATTAGTTGCGACGGACTCATAATGAAAACGTGGTTAAATTTTTTACAATTTCATTACATATGATTCATATGTGACCCACCATTGAGGGTGACTTTGGGTTTTTTTTTTTTTTTTCCCTCAATTTCAATGTCAGATACCAAAACTATAAAAAATCAAAATTTCAGGATTAATTTACCAAAAATCAAAAGTTCAGAGACCAAAATGACATAATGTACAAATTTCAAGGACTAAATGAACAAATTACCCATTTTGTTATGTTACCATTTTGCTGCAGTGTCTATACGCATTTTCGGCAGCTTCACACCGCATGAGGAAGAATGTTTAGCATTTCGGGAAGGGGTTTTGTTGGCACTTTATTTGGGGGCCTCACAATGGATTGTGGAATCAGAGTGGAGACTAATATTATTGAGAATATTCGGGATTCTTTGAATCAGGCTAGTAGTGGTATCATTTGTTACGGTTCTCGTATTAGAAACTCTGTAGCCCACTTTTCGGCCAATCTTGTTGTGTCTAGATTTGTTTCATCTGTTTGGTTAGCCTTTTTGCCCAAATGTTTGGGGCCTTTTGTTAAAGCTAATTTAGCTTCATTGCAATAAAAGTCGAATTTCCCTAAAAAAAAGGAAAAAAAAAAAACCCATTTTTTAAAGGAATTAACCGATCAACTTGCAGTATGCTTGTATACACAAGTCTTTATATATATATATATATATATACGTAATATATATATATATGTATTTACTTGTATAGACACACCCATGCGCATGAATAGAGAAACCATTACTATTTATAATCACTTATATTTATGTGTTTGCATATGTTAAGTTAAAATTTTCTAGGCCAAAGTTCTTTCCTAATATTTTTGAAGGGAGAATTTAAGTGTCAAAATTCACCCCATTAAACACACACTAAAGATTTGTGGGCATTCCTACTATCAGCGGAGCGAATCATGGGCATGGATTTACTCATAGGCTAAGCAGGTAACAACCAAACGGAGGGGAATTTGCTACCGATCTTGATTTCTAGCCATCCGTGAAAACTTCGGAGTTACGGAAAAAGGAAAAAAAAAAAATATATATATATATATATATATATTTAGGCCCTGATCTGGAGCATCTCCAAGAAATGCTCAAGTTTAAGCCAACACATTCTTCAGATCCCCGAAAAGTGGGCAAGGGGGGAATTTGACTTCCAATAATTTATAAGCTGAAGGAGTTCTTCAACTTCCCATCAACAAAATAGTTCGCATAGATCATTCCTAAAGAACGAGTTTAATGATGATCAAATTTGCGACTGTTGTTCCACTACCACATACAACATACAAACCTGCCTCCTTTTTGATAAAACATAAACAGGAATAACTTGCCTCTGTCGGTTGGAGATAGTCCATAGATGGCAGAAGTAGTGAGTGACGAGCATCTCCCATGGTTTACCCACCTTGCTGGCCGGCAGAATAGGGGTTTCCTTGCTCGCTTCCGGCATCGTTACCTTCGGCATCGCTCCCATCTAAACAAATGAAAGCATTGTTGATGCTTGGTTCCGAGCTAGCATTGCTGCTTGTAGCAAGAGGAGAGTCTGAATTGCTAGTTGTCCTGTTTTTTGTCTGTCCTGATCTGGTACTATACAGAGAAGAAGCTGGAATACTCGTCACAAGTGGTCGTAGATTACCTTGCATGGTTCGCCTTATGTCCTGAACAAGGAATTCCGTGATAAAATTAACAATATGAGAGTTGTTATCATGATGCTAGTGTGGCAAACACTTCATTGTGATAACGTGTCCTAGTAAATTACTGCACAAAACACGCTCATAAGTTGCATTTTCTCAATCACCGAAGTACATACTCGGTTTTACACTAATGTTAAGGACTCTTAATTATGTGTATTGTCAATTTTTCTAATGCTAGGTGAAATTATTTTGGAAGTACTGCTATGAACAACATTAAGTTTGACAAGGAAATGGGTGCATACCATGTGTCGTAAAGCCATATCAAGAGACTTCTTTGATAGTGTTCTTCCAAAACCTAAGCTATCAGAAGACAACGACTTCCCAGCTGAATTGTTATTGGAGTAATCGTCTTCTCGCTTTGGTGGTGCCAGTTTTCTCATGTTTACAACTCTTTCAACCATTTGTGTTCCAATAAGAACAGGATTAACTTCATCATTGTCACCGCAGCGTAATTTACTCATAGTTCGACTGGAGTTTCCAATACTAGTGACACCACTATTCAAAGCCCGTACCCTGGATGGAGAGCATGATTGTTGTCTCTGTCTCCCATTGGAACCAGCGGTAGTAGAAGATGATTTAACGCTAGGAATCACTGGCCGTCCCCTAGAGGCAGAAGCAGGCCTTTCAGGCAATGAAGTCCTTAAATTAGCCGGAGCATCAAGAGAGAAACCAGGCATCTCAGAGGGTTTCCATGGCCTAGATTTTACAGTAGGGGAAAGGCCACGTGTGGGCCCTGAACTTTTTGAATTTGTGGGACGTATTTTAGATGCTGAAGAAGCTCGCCCGGTAGGAGCAGATATGCCAGGTGCACCTAATGGTGTTGCTGTTTGACGGGTAGGTGTTGCTGATCTTTTTGCTGACTTGGAACCTGGTAAGGAAGGTCTTGCAATTGGTGTCGAAGACCGAGCAGAGGAATTCGTCGGAGTTGAAGAACGAGCAGAGGACTTCGTCGGAGTTGAAGACCGAGCAGAGGAATTTGTCGGAGTTGAAGAACGAGCAGAGGACCTAGTTGGAGTTGACGACCCCACAGGAGGAGCCACATTCTTAGTGGAAGGTACGGAGGCCCGTGAACTCGGTGTGGAGGATCTCGAGGGCTTGGTTGTTGAAGGTAATGTAGGCCGTGCAGTCGGAGTTGCAGATCTACGAGTGGCAGGTTTCGGCCCCTCAGATGATGAGGGCCTTCTGTTTCCATTAGTGGAAGACTTCAATTCAGAATTCAAAGTTGGATTTTTAGATGCTATAGTTTTTGTTGAAGCTGGCTCTACCTGGATATTTGACGGCTGCAGCCCATCACATGGAAACACACTCAAATTTTTTAAATCTTTTACTAAGATGACAAAACTTGAAAAATACTATGGAGTTGAGAGAGCACCAAGAGTACTTCATATAAGGAACATTAAGTTCCACAAAAATATATGAGACTACCAAATAGTAGTTCACAAAACTCATCGAAATGAACATTTGAGAGCATGCTACACATGTACGTAACGCCGGTAGAAAACTGAAAAAGGCTACAATCATCCAGCTCAAACTAACTAGAAATCTCTTACCCTAGACCTGAGGGCAGTCGGTCGAGTTGCAGGAATCTCAAGTTGACTCGTTGCAGTTGTTTGTGATTCCATCTCCAAAGAAAAAAGCGGGGTTCCAGGTGGTGTAAGAAGCCTGAATAGATATCCATCATAAATACTAAACCATAGGACATAATCATGTAAGACCAAACCAAACACATCATAAAACCATACAAATTTAGTACAGTATACACTATGGTCCTGTCAAATGCATCTCCACATCCATATGCATTTTCTCAAATTGGAAAGCATAATTCAGTATTTGGGCCTACAAAATATCTTCTTTTTTTTTTTTTTCATGAAATTATGTTCGCTTCAAATTTCAAATGCATTGTTTCTCATGTAACTCTGTTATTTTCCAAGATGGGATTTACTAAAGTGTATGAAAAGAAACAAAACTCAAAAAAGACCCACATTGCTTTAACGAACTATTCACGGAAGAAGGCTTAAAGTAAAGTGTATAGTCGAGCTGCAAAAAAGCAACTCCTGAGAGTAAGGCTCCATTTGGTCCTCAAGAATATCAGAAAAGGAGGCCATGATTTGCTATAATGCTAAGCAACAAAACGACTTTAGGCGTCCACTACCTTTTTCTTTTTCTCATGTGATTAAAACTTACTTCTAAAAGTAGAATTTTTCCCCTACACATTCCGGAATTTCTAATAATGAGATTCTTCTTCATCAGCACAGGTGACAGGTTTCAGCGACCAAAATTTAAGTTTTTTTTTTTAAAATATATACATCTATATATATATATATATATATAGAGAGAGAGAGACACTTTTTTCGAATTTAGTGTTACAGAATCAGAAACAAAAAATGGCTCCTTAAATACTAATTCAGCTATTCTCAATCCTAAATACGGATCCTTATATATTTCCGTATCAAGAATATAAATTAAATGATAATAATGTTTAAAACATCCTACTTTATTACTTTTAAAATTTTCAAAAATTTAGAACTCCACAGCCAAATCAAAATCTACCAAAAAAATCAAGTTTTGAGCTATAATAGCAACCAATGTCCCGCTCAAAACTTTCTTGATCAAATTTAATTCACTATTTGAATCAACTCGCTTGGAATCAACCAGAAAAAAAAAAATAAATAAACCAGAAGATTACCAATCGTAATCAGATTTCTCATTCTCCGAATTCAAGAACTCATCGACACGGCTCTTCCGCTGCAATGGCAAAGACGGCACGCTCTTCGAAATCGGCGAGTTATCGTTTTTGTTAGATTCTGCAAAAACGCCAAACACCATCAACACCCAAAAAAAAAAAAAAAAAAAAAAAAAAAAAAAAAAAAAAAGCAAAATAAGAAAGTCAAAACAGCAGTGTTCGTACCGTGAGGAGGAGGAGGAGGAGGTTCATCGAGTTCTTCAGAGGTAAGAAGAAGAAGATTGTTATTGGCTTCGTTCTTTTTCTCTCTCCTCCGCATCTCGAAGAACAGCGACAGCTCTTCGTCTTTCCCGCTCAAGCTTCTCTCTCTTCCCTTCGCTTGCATTTCTACTTCTTCCTCTGTGTTTTTTTTTTTTTTTTTTTTTTTTTTCAAAAATAGTTCTTGAAACACCAAAAATGGAAGCCTCTCCGATCTGAAACTGAGAAATTGAAAACCAAGTAAATTAAAAATATATATATAAAAAAACAAAAAAATAAAAAACAGAGAGTTGTTATTAATGGAGAAAGAGAAGTGGCATTTAATTTGTGAATTGAGAGAAGAGAAACCTTTTTCACATATGAAAACAAAATCGAAATATGGGTTGTTTTCCGCTCCAATTATGACCTAAATGAAGTGCTCAAAAGAAATATAGAAAATAGTTATATATATATATATATGTCTATGTATGTGTAAATATATATACATGGTCTCTTACAAAGTGAGTTTCAGTATCTCAGAGAGTCAAAAGACGTAGAAGAAGAAGAGGGGGAATGGCAGTTTCGTAATTTTGACTAGATTTTCGTCTTATGTGTAAGAAGACTAGAAAGAGGACTTGGTCGTTTTCTCGAGTGTTTATTGTTAATGTACTTAACGAGCCAAAAAAAAAAGGAAAGAAAATAAGGGGAGGGACTTTTTTTTTTTTTTTTTTCCCGCTGAAATCAGATGAGAGGATTTGAAAACGACATTTTGAAAATGATGAAAATAATGACTAATGTAGTATTAATTGCCCCGGAGAGTCAGATTTAATAACGAAAATGCCATTACTTCTATTTAAATATAATGATGCCGTGGCACCTTCTTTTCTTCCCCAGCCTCACATGCGCGGAGTTCCCGTGCATATCAATTATTTCATAATTAAATTATTGAAAGTTTTTATTTTATTTTAAATTTTAAAAGTATTCGTTTGAATCATATAATTTAAATTGTGTAATTAACTTAAATGTGATTTGTATAATTTTTGTAAAATATTTGAATAATATAAAGATATAAAAATGAGTATTATATGTATTTCTAAAAACTAAAATTTCAATTTAAATTTGAGTTAAATTGTTATAAAATAGTAAAAAAAATTATAAAAATTACTATACTAGTCAAAGCCATCAAAAGTGATATTATACTGCATTTCAATAACATTAACTCTAATAATTCATCCAAACATAGCTGAAATGTCAATCATATATGGTTTACGATTTTCTTTCTAATTTATATGAGAATTTAATCTCCATTAACAAAAGAAAAATTAAAAAAAAAAAACATATTTTTTTTTTTCATAAATGAAATAAATACGCTCATGAATAATCATGGTTCACCGACCACATGGTCTCCATCAGCTTTCTCTTCGTATTAAAACGAATTTCTTGCAAACACTGCAGAGTTATTTATTTCTCACCGAGATCAATATATGACTAATAAATATGCAGGGGCAATTTCGTAGTTAAGAGAAAAAACGTGACCAAACAAAGAGGAGGATTTTAAAATGGTGGGAGGAACATTCTCTCCCACCACATGGTGGCAGGTTGGGGCCCGAGGAAATTCAAACTTGGGCGTTCAAAAGATGCCCAGATTTTTATTTTTTTTTTAACGTGGGCTGTTGGATTCCTTGGGATGTACAAAACTTGATCGGACGGCTGGTGTTCTGTGAGCTGGACGAATGATGTCAGAGATCAAAGTATGGTGAAATTACATAGAAGGACATGTGGCTGCCTCGTGAATCGTGCAGGTTTTTTAAAAATTTGTGAGGGTGACTCTACCTGTGGGCCCAATGTGTGGTCAGCATTATTTGTGATTGGACGAGAACACTGTGGATCAAAACTTTGGCCTATTTCAAAAATAAAAAGGAACAACAGATGGGGAAATTATTAGAGAAGCTAATTAGGATAGATAAAAAATATAATTGACCTAAGGTCTTGTTTGCGACTCACGTGAAATTATATTTTTTTTTGTTTTTTGAAATTTTTTTTTATTTTTTTTGAAAAAGTTTTTTATTTTTTCTGAAAAGTCAACAAAAATTACTATTGAAACTAAAATATTTTAACTTAAACTTACACACCAAACACCCGTTAAGTTTTTGTATCCTGAAAATATTATTAATTATTTTATTATTAAGGTTATTAAAGACGTATTTCTTGATGTTACACAAATAGATTATCAGTTATCACTTGATCTCCTATTAGATTACATAGTTGATACTTCACAATATGTTCATAACCCAAAAAAAAAACTTTATATGATAACAGTAACATGTGGTAAAATTAATGCCATAAGCTGAAAAACTAATGGATATGCTTTATTTTTTCCCATCTCGACAATTTTTTGTGCAAGATCACCTATGCATTTTAATTCCAAGAACTGTTCATCTGAAGTAACATCGATGATATAAGTTTCAAGTTGATCATCAAGTCTCATGAGCTCTATAGCAAAAACTGTTGGTTTTGAAAACGGTATTTTAAAAAATTTTAGCTGAAGCAAGAGACCGTAAATAATAAAAATTTCTCAAATTTTCATTATTACTCTATAGATATATTAATTTAATATATAAAAAGAAGAAAAGAATAAGATTTTTACCGACGTCCGATCAGATCAACTCCTTTAAAAAAAAATTTCAAACCCACGAACGATTATGTCTTCAAGACCACGTTCTTCCACACCTTTCCTCAGTCGTTCGATTGAACAAACGTGTGGGTGTTTTATCTTATTGAAGGAATGATCACTAGGTCACAATTTTGGATGTCTTTGTTTTTGTCTCAACACATGAGAAAACAAAGAGTGTAAAAAGGAGAATGATTATCTCTAAGTTTTCTTGTGACTTCAAAAAGTCTCTTCTAACTTGGTATATAGTCCTATTTATAGGCAAGGTAACTTACGCTAATATTCAATCATCAATTTAGAATTTTTCCAATATTCAAAATTACAAAATATTTCCAATTTTCAAATTAAGATCAAGTAAAAATTGGATACTAATTATATTATATTCTAAATATATTATAATTATATATATATATATATATAGAGATTATACGCACAAATCAACTTTCCTTTATTTGAAGGATTTTTTTCATTTTAAATTAAAAAATACATAATATATACCTATAAATATATCACCTATATAAATATATATATCATATATGAAATCAGGATAGAGGAAAAACGGTTTTTCCTTCTTTCCCTTATATATATATATATATATATATCAACTTATATATTATAAATATTTAATTTAAAATCTAAATTTTAAATATAAATATTCATAATCTCATAAAAAGAAAACTAGTAGATATCAATCAGTATACTGGTGGGTGCCACCCACAGTAGTAGTCGCATGAACAGTGAGTCTCACCCACTGCGTTATCCAATTTTAATATTTGAATAATCTCTACTATTTAAATAACATAATAAATTCTCAATTAATTATTTGGGTAACATATAAAAATTTTTGACATTAAAATAATAAAAGTAGATACTCTCTTTTATATTTATATCACACATTTAGTGAGCTAATAATACAATCCATCAAATAGTTCAATTACTAACAAAGGTGGTGTGGGGAACTATGGACTTATAATTTCAAACTCTAATAAATTTGATAATTAATCAAACTCTTTGACTAATTTACCAACTTTATTAATTCCAAAATAACTCTACTAAAAACTTGGAACTGAACTCTTGAAATTACATATATAAAATTACTCAAAGAAAAATCGTCCATTTAATATAGCCATTACAAATAAATTGATCATCCATAAATAATTCATAATTAGAGCTGGGTAAAATCCGTTAACCTTTCTAATTAACTCTTTATCGTTCAGTACTATTGATTCTCTAATGAATGATAAATTCAAGAAGTTAATCACGAATTGAGCGTTCATACCATTCAAGCCCCGAATCAACATGCAAGGGAATTATTCATCTACTTCTTAAATAAGAAGGAATGGATTCCATCTTGTAATATTAACATTACAGGCTACTTACTTGATCATATCTCCAAAATACAAGCAATAAGATTTGATACCCAAATCTGTACTGAGTAAATCAAAAGATATGATTCCATAAATAGTTGTCTGCTAATAACTTTAGATTAAGATCATTCTATATATAACTATCGGTTGATATGATTAGAATCCGCTATACTTAACGAAAATTATTAACGATTCATATCCCATCATATCCACGTCCTACATAATCACATTATGCATAGTGCACTCATTAAATGTCTCGCTACATTAACGATTTGGGTAAAATCATTCCATTCTTAATGGTAATGACATGCACTAGTAATATTCAATCAAAGATTCCTTAGTTTAATTGGTTAATCAATTAAATAATTTATTATTTATCATGGACCGTTTTAATTATCATCCTTAAACTTTATCATCCAATATATAACTCTTATATATACCATCTAAGGTCACATGGATTATTATGGAATTCTAATGATATTCATAAAGTATTCAAAATACATGCACATAAACATAATAAAAATTCAACTTTATTTATTAAAAAATAAATAATATTTGAAACATCACATGCTTTTAGGCATCAATCCCAACCATCTCCCACTTGTCCTAAAGTAGGTAAGAAATGTCTCTCAATCCAAATCCCACCAAGTGTTTCTCAAAAACTCTAATTGGTAATATATTCTTGAACGAATCCACAAGGTTGTCTTCCGATGCGATCTTCAAGACTTTCACATCCCATCTCTCAACTATCACCCTTATTAGGTGAGATCTCCTTTCTAAATGCTTTGTACACTTATGGTTTCTTAATTCCTTGATATTTGCAATTGCCACACTATTGTCACAGTAAAGATCAGTTGGTTTTTCCTTATCTGGAACGACTTCCAAATCCATCAAGAATTTGCGGAGCCAGATTGCATCCATGGATGCTTCACAAGCAGCCACATACTCAGCCTCCATTTTGGAGTTAGCAACACATTGCTTCTTTATACTCCTCCAAACAACGGCTCCACCACCAAAAGTGAACACAAAACCGGATATAGACTTTCAATCATCCTGATCCGTCTGAAAATCAGAATATGTATATCCAGTGACAGATAGCTCTTTAAGAATATACAAGCATATAGTTTCTTGTTCTCCTTAGATACTTGGGAATGCATTTGACTACCGTCCAATAATCAAATCTTGGATTAGACTGAAACTTACTGACTATTCCCACTTTCACAATTTTCAAGTTTATTTTAAACTTGTTGTGAAAATTACAAGTGCACAATATCGTAAACAAGTAATAAAGTTATAAGTAAAGTATCGTTCCCATAAGAACTGTTGTTACCAATTACCGAAATTATATTAACTCTAACTTCATTTGAATAACCGAAAAGAGATTCTTAAATAAAAACAAAATAAGTAAAAAGATAAAAGACTCAAAATACTAAAAATCCAGGGTTTCTGATTTTACCGGATTAATCATATCTAAATCCTTTAATCCAATTAATCAACATATATTCCCTATGTTGCCAGTGAATCTCACTAATAAAATCATTAATTTTTCTTAAGTATTAACAATTTATCTCATAATAAGCCCATTATCACCTTTCGGTCTCAAACTCTAAGCTTACAACAATTCATTAAGAACAGGAAATTCATAATGCTGCATAAGTTTCATAATTATCTCTAGCTTATGACAATCTCATGGTAGATTAAACAAGGACTTATTCAATTATCGCTTCTCAGTCTCAAATCAAATACCAAATAATTCAAAAGTTAGTCAGAAATTCACAAGCATTAAGCACATATAAAAATACTCAACATAGAATTGAAATAAAACATCAATCAATTAAAAATAAAAAATTTTAAATAATCATAATATGGCTATATCATATCCATAGAAAAGAAAATCACTTCATAAATAAAAATAGAAATATAAAAAATAAGGGTTTAATCATTTGTAAATTATAAAAATAAAAAGATAAGAAAATAAAGCAAGAAATAGTTTGGAGGTGTCACAAGTCTCCAAAGCTTTCTCCTAAATTTTCTTCTCCTTCTCTTCTTGATAAATCAAGATAATTATCCCTAATTTTGTAGAAAACTAAACCTAAAACTTAAATTATTTTTTCTTTTTTTTTCTTCTTCTTTGGTTTTTGGTTTCTCCCGCAGCCAAAAGACCAAGAACACGAAGCCCTAGGCTTCTATTTAAAGCCTCCAAGCCGCCACCTCCTTTAATTTCTCCTTTTTATTATTTTTTTTCTTTTCTTTTTTTCTCAGCTGCTGCCAAGGCAAACACAAGTCAGCCCTAGGCATGGACCCCACGCGGACAGGTGGCGACAGATGACTGGCTGGAGGAAAAAGTGGGGCACGTGTCGAGATGGCATTTACTGGAGCTCGCACGCGCACAGGATAAAGTTGGAGCGCACCACACCAGATCCGACAACTGTTGGTCCCTCTGACGTGAGCGCAACGACGTGCCTGCTAAGGCAAGTTTCATGTACTCGCGATCCTGGGCTGCTGATGAGGTGATCCGATAGCCAGGAGCACGCATGAAGTGCACATGAAGCTCCGGGAGTGGGCAAAATTATCTACGAATTTTCGTTTGCAATTTTTAAATCCTTTTTTTCACATTTTAGCTCCAAATTACTACTTTTAACCCTCTTAATATAATTTAACCTACATACTTGAAATAACATAATAAATTTGGGAGAAAATCAAGATAAATTATTAAAGATTATAACAAAAATATAAGTTTAAGAATACTTAAATAATTCTATTTTATAGAGTTATCACATAGCAAATGTCTGACCTAGGACACTGCATGGCATACATCATGCTACCAACTGCAGATGCATATGGGAAACGGCTCATGTTTTCTTCCTCCTGAGGAATCCTTGGACATTGCTCCTTTAAAAGATGAATACCATGCCTAAAAGGTATATTCCCTTTATTGGAGTTCTGCATGTTGTACCTAACAAGCACCTTGTAAATGTACGATGTTTAAGACAATGCCAAAAGCCTTTTCTTGTGATCACGCAAAATTTGGATCCCAAGAATATAGCTTGCCTCTCCTAAATCTTTCATTTGGAATTAACTTGCCAACCAGTCCTTTACTTTCAACATAGATTTCTTATCATTCCCAATGAGTAGGATGTCATCAACATAAAGGACTAAGAAGACCACCTTCTTTCCTTTTATCTACTTGTAGATACATGATTCATCTAGATTTTGCTCAAAACCATAAGACTTAATAACCTCATCAAATCTAATATTCCATGATCTAGAAGCCTGCTTAAGTCCATAAATAGATTTTTGTAATTTGCAAACTTTCTGCTCTTGTCCTTCAACAATGAAACCTTCTGGTTGTACCATGTAGATGGTTTCCTCAAGATAGCCTTTCAAAAATGCCGTCTTGACGTACATTTGCCATATGTCGTAATTTTAACAAGCAGCAATAGACAAGAGTATCCTAATGGACTTGAGCTTGGCAATCAGAGAAAAAGTTTCTTCATAGTCAACTCCCTCCTTTTGGGTATAACCTTTAGCCACCAATCACGCTTTGAAAGTCACCACTTTCTCGTCCACTCCTCTCTTTCTCTTGTAGATCCATTTGCATCCTATGGGTTTTACCCCTTCAAGAAGATCAACAAGTTCCCATACTGAGTTGGAATGCATCGAATCCATCTCTTGTTTCATTGTTTCCAGCAATTTCTCCTTGTCAAAATCATCTATAACAGACTTGTAAGTCAAAGGACCTTCTACTCCGTCATCAACAGCGACGAGTTGTGCCTCTCCTCGGAAGCGAATGGGTAATCTAATTTCCCACCCACTACAACGAGGTGGCACGTGATTCTGATCAGGGGTTGTGGTCATTTGCTTTTGACACTCGACAACTCTTATCGGCTGTGGTCCGATCTGATAAAAAAGAAACTCCTCCAATACCGCTTTGCTTCTGGGTTTGAAATCATTCATATAGTCATGTTCAAAAAAGGTAGCATTTGTCGATACAAATACTTTCCTATCTTGAGGACTATAGAATAAACCTCCTATACTAGTACCTTTAAGGTATCCCACAAAAATGCATAATTCACTACGAGGTTCCAACTTCTCAGTCTTATTTTTCATCACGTTTGCCAAACACCCCTATATGCGAATATGCTAAACTAGGTTTGCAGCCATTCCACAACTCTAGAGGTGTCTTGAGTATAGACTTAGATGGTACCAAGTTTAGAATATAAATTACAGTTCTGAGAGCATATCCCCAAAATAAAGTTGGCAATGAAAAATAACTCAACATAGATCTCATCATGTCTAGCAGTGTCCGATTTCTCCTTTTGGTAATACCATTATGTTGTGGTGTCCCTGGTGTGGTAAGTTGGGATAAAATACCACTCTCAATCACGTAATAAGTGAATTTTGAATCTAGATATTCACCACCTTGATTTGATCGAAGCGTCTTGTTTTCCTAACCTAATTGCTTTTCAACTTCAGCCCTGAATTCCTTAAACTTTCCAAAAGTTTTGGATTTTCTTTGCATAAGATGAACATAACCATATCTTGAATAATCATCAACAAATGTGACGAAGTATTCATAACCTCTTCTTGCTTGAACATTTAAAGGTCCGCATACATCTGAATGAATCAACTCAAGAGGTTCTTTGGCTCTTTCACCTTTGGCTAAAAAGGATCTCTTGGTCATTTTACCTTCCAGACAGGATTCATAGACTGGGAGTTCACTAACTTTTAGTTCCCTCAAAGGACCATCCTTTACAAGTCTTTCAATCATGTTTAGGTTAATATATCTGAGTCTAAGATGACACAGACATGTGTTATTTTCATGAGAAATCTTTTGCCTTTTATTATAAGGTTCGGCACCTCTGAACAATTCAGTATTATGCAGTGTTTTAGATTAGGTCTAATGAAATATAAACCAATTTCCAGATTTCCAGAACAAATATTGACTCATTTTCTAGAAATAAAAAACTTTTCATTATCAAAAGATACCTTAAATAATTGTTCTTTTAATCTGGAAACAAAAACCAAATTTCTCCTAAAACCGGGAATAAAATAAACATCGTTCAAAACAATTAATTTATCCCTAAATTTAAGTCTAACTTCTCCTACTACGTTTGCCGAAACCCTAGCACCATTGCCTACGACCATTGTGTACTCCCCATTGGCAAGCTCCCTCGAAGAACTAAGACTCTGCTAAGAACAACAAACATGATTAGTCGCTTCCGAATCAATTATCCAGGTTGAGAAATCATTCTCTACTAAACATGTTTCCAAGACAATTAAATCATATATACCTTGGTCTTTCTTTTTCTTCTTGTTCAACTCCTCGAGTTACTTCTTACAGTTCTCTTCCAATGTCTTGGCTTGTTGCGGTGGAAACAATTTCCTTTGCTTTTGGGATCGGAGTTGTTACCTCTGCCCTTATCTTCTTTCTTGTTCTTCTCATGCTTTTCTTTGGGGTTTGCATTTCCAGCATTCTATTTCTTCCTCTTTTTCTTGGGAGACTCAACAACATTTGCTTCCCCTCCCTTTCTCGAATTAACGGATTCAAACTTTGTTAGCTCATTCAACAATTGAGTGAGGTTGAATGTCATATCATTCATGACAAAGTTGTTCTTGAACTGCTGAAAAGCTAGGGTAAGACTCTCTAGAATTATCCCCACTTGAGTACCTACATCAATCTGTGCTCCATTAAGCTCAGCAGCATAAAGATGATCAATCATATTGATCACATGTTGACGTACCGAAATACCGGACTTCATCTTGTCATGCATGAACAACTTCACTAAATCAAGACGGGCCTTGCTAGATGGCTGTCCAAACATCTCATCCAATGACTGTATTATCTCATAAGCAGTGTCCAAGTTCTCAGGCTTCTTGCGAAGCATTTCATTCATGCCAGCGAGTAGGTAAAACTTAGCCTTGATATTGGCCTTGATCCACCTAGTATAAGCTTCTTGTGTGGCACGATTAGCATTTGTAGCAGGTTGTGGAGGACATTCCTTCAAAAGAACAAACTTATAATCATTATTGATAAGTAAGAAGTTTAGGTTACTTTTCCACTTTGCATAATTGTCACCAGTAAGTGATTCGAGTGAGAGATGGTTCATGATTGAGCTAGAATAAAAATAAAAAATATATATATCATATTGATGTGCATGTATATCATCAAGAAAATAACAATTTTAGGCAAAGTAAATATGATGCATGAATGCACATGAAAAATACACAAAAACATGTTTACTATATTGCCCAACGATTATCCAATTTACCACAAATATAGTGTTGTCGTAGGGTAGGTTACCTATTTGCAAATTGGACCAAGACACTCTAAATTGATATATGTTATCCAAAATATCTCATATTTTCAACATTTAACAACTACCGTTGATTTTAGTCAAAATGTAATCAACAATTTTAATTACATCTTTATAAGTGTAATCCATCGTTTCAGATCCCATAGACTTAACTCTAAAGTGTCACCGTAGGGTAGGTCATTTTAGAAATACATCAAGAAATCCTATCTTAAGGAGGCCAACCTTGGTATCGATCCAAATGAACACCTTCCGTAGGAAGGACGAAATCAAAGTGTCTCGAGATCCCATTTGAATCTCACGGCGTTGTACCTACGATGGAAATTAATGGGTCATATTGTCATATAACCTGCTCCCATTCATTATTTTGAAAAATATGTATTTTTTTTAGAAAACATTTCATGTTTCTTAATACTAAATAAATTCAAACGATTTGAATTTTTTTTAATAATAAAACATTTTATTTACTAAAACTATTTAAAATATAAATGTATGCGTATGTATGTCATGTCATTACAATATGGGTAGGCACTATTCTATCTAATATGGCATGTTATATGCATGGACATATCATAAATATTATTAAATAATGAATATCAAAATATGCAATCAAAATTGAAATGGAAACATTTGCCGGGTCCCTTGGATATTTAAATTACAACCCATATAGAAATTAAATAATCCTAAAAATATATAATCTTCTTCATCTTGTAATTTCTCCTACATCGTACGCAAAATTTGGAATGTCGCGAGCTCCGCGAAGACATCGGGGATCTTATCCCAATTGGGCCTCAAAGCCCAAAACTAATTTTAGGCCCAATAGGCCCCAGGACTTTAAAAAACTTGGGGCTGCTTGGGGGCCCAGCTCCAGCCTCTTGGAACTGTAGCACCCAGGCCCAGGCCTGAGCCATGGCTAGGCGCTACAGCACCCAGCCCTCTGGGCCGGGCTGGAGCTGGGCGCTGCTACTGCAACGGTGGCAAAATAGTGCCGCGCGAGGTGGCTGTCGTGGTGGTGCGCGAATTGCCCAATCCGGGCATGCCCTCCATACTCCAAAAATTACAATAATAAAATTTAAAATAAATCCTATTATACAATTTTGATCTAATCAAAATAAAAAATATATATAGAATTACAACAACGGATCCAAGGAGCCATTAATTAACGACCAATTCGTTATCCATACATTCATCTCATGAAAATAATAACATCCAAATATTACACAAAACATACATCATGGCCCGCCCATAAAATCATAGACAAATTCATATCCTTGATTATCACATAAATCAAAAATATATTAAATCAATATATGCTATAGCCTTACTTTGATACGAATGGTTGGTTTTGAAAACGGTATTTTTAAAAATTTTAACGGAAGCAAGCGACTGTGAATAATAAAAATTTCTCAAATTTTCATTATTACTTTATATCTATATTAATTTAATATATAAAAAAAGAAAATGGTAAAATTTTTATCGTCGTCCGATTAAGTCGGCTCCTTAAAATTAAAAAAAAAAAAAAAAACTTTCGAACCCACGAACGATCATGTCTACAGAACCACGCTCTTCCATACATTTTCTCGATCGTTTGATTGAACAAACGTGCGGACGTTTTTTTCTTATTGAATGAATGAATTAACTTCAAAAAAAATGAAAATTGCTATAATTATTATTAAATGAAGATAAGAGTAGAAATCCAGACCAAAAAAGGTTTTGATTAGAACCACATAAAGAAAAGCAAAGAGACAACAATAATGAATTCAAACAAATTATAGAATTAATTGGGATTCACTCTTCTTGCAGAATTGAGCTAGAAGATGCTTCATAAAGGATGTCTCAGACTTACCTAGCTGTATATGTTTTCCCCACTATGTGTAGGAATGATTTTATCAATACTCTATTCCCATATATATTGGCCTGATTGTTAAGCATCTTCATCATCTTCTTTTTTTTTCTTTTTTTTTTTTTCGGTCGAATTAATTGTCAAGCATAACTTATAACCCGGAGCAAAATATTTATTATTATCAAAGCAAAATGTGCAGAACATTTTAGACCATCTTATATATATACACTTATGTCAACAATGTTATATTTGTTAAAAACACACACACACACATATATATATATATATAAGTAGTATATTTGTTAAAAACACACACACACATATATATATATATAAGTAGTATATTTGTTACTTTGTTTTTTAATTTATAATGTCATTACTAGTGTTACCGTTTATAATAATCATTAAACTTTGTAATTAGTATTTAGATAAGGCAAAACATATAGTACCAAATGTACTTTTATTGTACCCAGTAGGTACTTTTATTTTAACTGCTCGATTAACTTTTTTTATTAATGACTTCATCCGTGAGTGTTCAAATTATACATTTTATTTTAAGATAATAGAGCTACTCTAGACTCTTAAAAAGTTATAAATAATAGTACTAATGAATAGTGTAAAGTACAATACCTATTATAAATTTAATATGTTAAGATAAGAAGGGTTCTTAATCCACTACGACTAAAGTTTTCCAAGAACAAAACACAAGATTATTTATCAACATTTTAATAATAAGTTTTACGTTAGTTTAATTGTCTTCACAACCATCTAAATTATGAATTATTTACCCAAAATATAATTGTAAGTACCTGAAGATTCAAAGAAGATAGAGAAAATCAAGAGAAATATACAAAACTAAAGTAACTTGTCGCCATCGATCATTTTCATCTTTCACGCTTCATAAGGAAGAAAGGCTATGATTTACAATGATTTCTAGTGCTCTATATATGCACAAAGGCGTGGGAATATATATATATATATATATATATATATATAATATGCATTATTATTTATGTAATTATGGATGTATGCCTATCACCAACTAATCTAATTACACAAATAATATTAACTTTTTCCCCTATAAAATTTACTCCACAAAGCCATGTGATTAGTCATGTAATGATATTAAAATAAATTATGTCATTAATTTTTCTTTATTATTTTGTTTTGCATTAAAATGTCACTTGGCACTATCATAAATTGGGTAAAATCACGATTATACGTAAAAATAGTACTGGGAATTTGGGCCGCCCGGCCCGAACCCGATGGGCTATTTCAAAAATTCGGCCCGGCCCGGCCCGACCCGGCCCATTTAAAATACGGGCCGGGCTGACCCGTCTCGAATTTTTAAAATATAAGCCCAGCTCGGCCCGCGGGCCTAGAGCGGGCTGGGCCGGGCCTAGCCTAATTTTTTAAATTTTTATTTATTTTTATTTTTTATTTATAATTTTTGAATAAATTTGTATATTTTTGATAATTTAATAATTTATCTTAATATTTTATCTTAGATAAAAAATAAAAAAATTTATACTTTGTTAAAAAAAATTATTATACTATTTCTATTAATTTTTATATTTATATTTATATTATAATTGCTTGGTTAGTACTTAATAATTATAATATTAGTTAGTTAATTAACTTAATATTATAATTAAACTTTTAATTTTAGTTGTTTAAGATTATAATTATTTATCAGTGTTTGCTTAGTAGTTATTTTTAATTAAATATTAATACTAAATAATATATATAAATTATTATTATTTAATTATTATTTATTTTATATATATAAATTTTTTATTTTTTTTAAATTTTTTTAAATAACGGGTGGGCCGGGCCAGCCCATCAGGCTTAAATATTCGAGTCTAAAAGGAGAGCCCAACCCGGCCCTTACTATAGGGCTGGGCTTTTACCGGGCTCATAAAATACGGGCTGGGTCGAACCACCGACCGGGCCTAAATTACGGGTCGCGGGCCGGCCCGTTTGGCCCGGTCCAAATTCCCAGCCCTACGTAAAAAGCATAATAGCATGTATTGTCCTAAAAAAAAAATTAATAAGTTTTTTTTTTTTGACTTAATGATTCTAATTTATGTTATAAAATTGGAACAAAATACTCATTTAATATTGATCATGCATGTCTCTTCAACTTAAAATACATAATTTTCAATGTTAGAACCTTTTGTCTTTATAACAAGACAGTGGTGTGAGTGTAGACCGCAAATAAAGAAATAAATTATTTTTAATTACTTGTTTGTGTCTTTCTAGAACTTGAAAAACCAGATTGGCACAAACATTTCATGAATTGTCTTTAATTATATTTCATCAATTTGTATAATAAGGATCACAAGATTGTCACAAATAGTTTAGCGCCCCTCCTATTTTACTTTTGGCATGAGTGAAATTTTAGCTAAACCGATTCCAAAAATATAAGAAACTATTTAATTAAATATTAAATGAAAATTACATTTACCTGTAGAAGGTGAAAGTAGACATAAATGAGCAATTAAATAAAGTTTTTACCCCATTAATGGGGTAAAAAAATTTTGCTATCGAATTGATTTTGGACGGTTGAGATTAAAAATATACACTAAAAAAAATTTAAAATCTACCACACTTAATTAATTTACAAAACATTTCAAAAAATTTGAAGAAAAAAAAATAAAATAAAAAGGAAACCACCGCGTCACCGGCGCCGACAGCACGCACCGGCAGCCCCTCCCCGTCCGACGCCGATGGCACCCACTATCACCGGCAACGGTGGCCAGATCCCGAAAAAAAAAAAAAAAGAGCCCCAGATCCTCGTCTTCTCCGCCGCCGTTCGGGACTGCTCCGGCATCGTCCACACGGCCTCCTCCTGCAAGCTTTTAAAAGAAAAAACCCAATCATCATCGATGGCGTGGCGAAGTGTGTCCTCAACCTCATCCTTTGTCGGAATCCGGCGGTTTCAGACATCAAAGGCGAGCCCCCTTCGTCGCGAGAGAGCTGTCGAGCCCCTCCGACGCGAGCCACCGAGCCTCTTAGCTGCAAGTCTTCGAGACCCATCTTGCTAGGTTGTCGGAAACTGGCTTCAGGTTGTGGATTTCGACGGCATAGGCGAGCTCCTCCGTCTCATGATCTCAGAGATTCGTCGCCGATCGTCGCTAGAACTCGCCGGAGAGCCACGTCGGAGACGACATTTGTTGAGTGGCCGACGAGGTCGGAGACAACGTGGTTGGGTGGCCGACGAGACCCACGGCCACCTCCTTCCTCGCCCCCTTTCTCTCTCGTCGACGGCGGCTCCATGGTCGGAACTGGGAAGAAATTTTTTTGGGTTAATAGTTGTTTGTAATCTGGTGTAGTTAGATGTATGATAGTTTTGTGTGCCATATAAGATCTACATCGTTTAAATGCAATCCTATTGTGAAAAAATTTTATCCCATCTATAGAGTAAAAAAACCTTCCCCCACTATAGAATTGGCCAAGTTTTATTTTTCAACCAAAAAAATGAAAACTAAGGGGGTGTTTGGTGTTTGAATTTGATTTAAGATTTTTAAGTTTAAATAGTAATTTTTATTAACTTTTTCAGTAAATACAAAAAACTTTTTTAGAAAAAGACAAAAATTGAGTTGAAAAATTTGAGTTTAAATGGGTGAACCAAACACACCCTAAAGTTTTACTTCTTACTGTACGTCAATTACGATCTCTTTCTTCTATATACTAGTTGAAAAATATATGCGGTGCACATGATTAAAGGTATTTGAGAAATTTTATTTAATTAGAAAAAATTAGATAAAAAATATATAAAAAATATTAATAAGATAAAAGAACTAATATATTAAAAATGGGAGAGGCTGTGATAGAGCCTCTTCTAGAGTAATTACCGGTAAAGTTTTTTTTTGAACCGTTAGATTTAATCGAACGGTTGACATATTGTTGGTATACCATACTTACCATACACCTTACCTCATATAAACTTTCCCAACCTTATCTTCTCCGTCGCCGACGATCCCCCGACGCTGGCGACTACACCGCTAGCCCCCTCACCCCAGGCTCGGCCGGCTCCCCACCCTATCCCTGGCAACCCCCTTCCCCCCCAACCCCAGCCCCCTCTCTCTCTACCCCTATCTCTCCCTTCTCCTCTCTCCCTGCCCCCGGCCCCCCACCCCGACGGGGACCCCCCCACCCCCCTCTCTTCTCTCGCCATGGGGAGTCGGTCGCATCAGGGGTGTGGGGGGGAGAAGGGGGTGGGGGTTCCCGTCGAGGGGGGGGGGGGGGCTGGGGTGGGCCGGGGGAGGGGGGACCTGGGGTGGGGGGGGGGCGCCAGACGGGCTAGGGGTCGGGGGGCCGACCGAGTGGGGGGGGGGGGCTGGGGTGGGGTAGGGTGGGGGGGCTGGGGGTAGGGAGAGAGGAGAAAAGAGAAAGAGGGGATGAAAGAGAGAGGGGGCCGGGGGGGGGGGGTTTGCTAGGGATGGGGTGGGGGGGCTGGGGGTGTAATCGCCGGTGTCGGGGGGTCACCGGCGACGGGGAGCAGGTCACCGGCGAAGGTCGTCGGTGACAGAGAAGATAAGGGTGAGAAAGTTTATATAAGGTAAGGTGTATGGTAAGTATGGTACACCAACAATATATCAACCGTTCGATTAAATCTAACGATTCAAAAAAGAGCTCTACCAGTAGTTACTCTAGGAGAGACTCTACCACAGCCTCTCCGTTTCTTAAAATATGAAATACATAGAAATTATATTTAAATTTTAAAAAATGAATATATTGAGATAATTAAATTATAAACTTTTAGATATATAATAAATAGATGTTATAAATCTTACATAATATATATATTATTTAGTCATAATACAAAAGTATTCAAATAATATTTTCTCTCCCTCACTTTATAAACCCCACAAATTTTCCAAGAGAAAATTTTTTTTCTCTCTCCTCTCTCTCACTGCATACTCTCTTTTTCTTCTCTCTCTCCCCTCCCCCCTCGAACCCAAAAAAAAAAAAAAAAGCCCATCCCACTCACCTCTCTCTCTCTCTCTTTCTCTCTCTCTCTCTCTCTCTCTTTTTCTCTCTCCCCTCCCTTCTGTGTGTCAGCAGAAAAAAGAAACCAAACCCAACAATTTTAGTTTAAAAAAAAAAACCAAAAACCTAACAACTCCCCCCCTCTCCTCTCTCTCTCTCTCACATACTCTCTCGAAAAAAAGAAGAAAAAAAAATTACAAAAACAAAAACAAAAAGGGCCTCACTTCCCCACTCCCAATTTTTATTTCCCAATGCATCCCCCCCCACACATCCCTCTTTCTCTCTCTCACCCCACCTCTGCTGGGATCTTTTGCATATATAAGCCACAAATCAACAGTCATTGCACATATAACCTTCATTGTTATTGCTTTTTTGTTTTTATTTTTTTTAATTCAATTTTTAAACAAAAAGACCAAAAGGTCCGACAGCTATCTTCAATTAAAAAAAAAAAAACATAAAAGGATGCAAGCAAAGAGTCAAACAGTCAAAATCCCTAATCCCCCAATTTGCTTTCTCCCTCCCTCGCCCAAACAAAAAAAAAAAAAAAACAAGAAGATGGTCCCCCCCTGCCGGCTAACGGCTAAAGCAGTCAAAATATTTTTATCCCCCATTGCTTGCGTTCTCCCTCCCTCGCCCAAACAAAAGAAAAGCCCCCCCCCCCCCCCCCCCTGCCTGCTAACTAACGGCTAACTTGGGCTCTCTCCCTCGCCAAAAGCCCCTGTAACTCACGGACTCTCCCTCTCACCCAACCGGCAAAGTGTAATATGTGCGCATGCAAGAGACAATCATAAACATCATAAACCATTCAAAAGGAAGTCTTCATAATTTTTTTTTCTTGAGTCACAATGTCAGAAAGTACTAATGCTTCAGTTCTCATGCGAAATACATAACAATAAAAACCTTTTACATAAGTTGAAGCACAAGCTCATTATAAGGTTAGCGTTCTGTTTGTCAAAGATTCAAACAAACACTAACTACTAAACTCTCCATAATTTACAGGTCCTGTCGTTCGTCACTTGTGATTATAGTTAGGAGCAAATGTAACAAGTATATTTATAACAGGAATCTGAACTGTAAAAAATGAAGAACCGTTTTCATTTTGTCGACACCTATTCAAAAACATTTAAACTTAAAAAATGAAGAACCGTTTTCATTTTGGTTCTTTTAATACATGTTTGTTTGCTCATGCTTTAATCAGTAGTTTCAAACTCTTTGTTTTTCGTCAGTAGTTTGCTGAGGAAATTTAGTAAAATCAATGGACCATCATTGCCAATATAAAAGAAATTTCCCAAAATTGAACTACCATTCCCAACAAGTTCCCTGATAAACATGTCCTGATCAAGTACTAATTTCAAGAGCAAGTTTTTTAAACTTTTTTTAAAATTCAAAATCCTTGAAATCCATTTATTCAAAATACATATATACGAATATGCTCCTTAGTAGTAAACTGTATGCTCCTTAGTAGTATTTTTTGGAATCAAGTGTTTATATACGAATATGTGTACTTAAATTTATTTTATCATTTTCGTTTCTAGCCTTAGCACGAATCCGGACGTCATCGGCATACTCTCCTCGTCCTACCCAACGGCGGCGATATTTAGAAACACCGGAGATGGACTCAGAAAATGACTCCGAAGGAGTCAGTAGGACCAATTCCCAACCGGATGGCAACACGTCACCTCAATCGACGTCAGTCTCAATACCAAGGGTAAGTTATCATTGGAAGATAAAGCAGGCAAAGTTTTTTTCTTTTTTTTTTTTTGCACGTTCAAAACAATTACATTAGTTAATAAGATAAAGCAATCACAACCATGCACTTTTGCTTTAGGTTAACAAGAAAGGTATTTTTTCGAAATAAAGTAAGTTTTAAATTTGGATGTCAATAAAAGTAAGTTGTTATGCTGTCGAATTTTTGGAGAAGTATTTAATTATTTGTCATTTATTAAATTGTATATTTTGTTTATGTTATTAGGTTTTGTTATAAAATATAGTTTATTTATATGTGATTTTATGTAAATGTAGGTTTTGGATCTCCCATCACCCATTTTGAAATTGAATTTGGATCAAGTCAATTTCAAATGCAAAATTACTATCAAGCACTTATTGAAGGATGTTGTTAATACTGTGAACAAAGCCTTACAGGACCACCCTAATAGCATAGAGTGATTTAAGAAGTCCCAATTTGGCCACCTATTTGATATTACAGACCACATTAAAATAACTTTAACCCCATTATGAATGTTACTGTCCCGAGCAGTGATTACACAAAAGAAATATGAAATGTGGTTCGTTTTGAATGGCATCCCCATTAGGTACTCTCTCATGGAGCATGCACTTATAAGTGGACTTAATTGTTCTGCTTATCCCGAAGATCCTCGTCATACAGGAGACGAATTTAGAGAAGGGTTTTTCGCGGAATGAAAAAGATCTCGCAGAATGATGTTAAGAAATCCTTGGAAGGTATGGTCATCCCTCCCGAGGAGATTGAGAGCAATAAAAGGAGGCGCACTAACGAAATCAGAGAAAGAGAAAAAGAAAGATCGATCCTTATAAATGATAAGTTGAAGTTGGTTGTCCTCTACTTTTTGTGTGCGGTCCTCCGTGATCCAGAAAAAGCCGATCAAAAAATTGATTACAACCTATTTAAAATAATTGAAGACCTGGATTGGTGTGCCAATTACCCATGGGGAAGAAAGACATACCAATATTTGATGACTCAGGTCCAGAAATTAGACATGGGTGCAAAATGTAAAGACGCTCGTGAGAAGTTGACAAGATGGAATTGTCATGCGTTCATACTACCATTGATGGTATGTAAATTTTGTTTTATTGTTGATTTTTACACTTAATTTGTTTTAAAATGTTTGCAATCTAATATTTGTTATTGCTCATTATTATAGCTTCTACCATTTGAGTGTATTTTTGCCCTGACCCCAACGTATGCTGAGATTAGAGAAGATGTGCAAGGACCGGTGCCAAGAATTTGTCGATGGAAAACAAAGTTTCATCGACAACAAGCTCCACCTTTGGATCAAATTCTTCATGCAGTTGGGGATAGCACGGTTGGCCTTTTGTTTTGTTTTATTTTATATTATGTAGATACATCTTTATTTCTCGGTTACTAATTTGAAGTTCCTAAATTTCAGAACATAAATAGCATACTTGTCCCAATCTTGGAGGAGCAGAAAGCCAACCACATGATTGGGTTTGTTCCTTATCATAATGATTCCGACGCCATTGTGGACAATTGGGCAACCATCCTAGAGTCGGGAAGAAGCATATTATGGGAGGACTTATTATATGCTGATCTAGAAGGCCGACGCAACTTCCTTAATGGTGGAACCGAGAGAGTTCAAGGAAGAGATAGAGAGAATCCTGAAGATCCAAGACATGAGCAGCATACAAGTCAAGAGGGCGCCACTGCAGCAGAGCAAACCAGGTATCTGCCGTCTCCCCCTACTGTCAACGAGTCTATACCTCCACAAGCTAGCTCTCATGCTGACAATTCAATGGTGCTACGTGAGCTTCAAGCTCTAAAGCAAACAATAGAGAAGATGTCCACCGACCATGAATCTCAGTTTTTACAATTAGAGAGATTGATAACCGAGAATGGTAACCGCGTTGATATGCTGACAAATATTGTGTCAAGATTTGTTCAGCAACAATCAGAGACATGGAAATGTGGAGATCGAGGTGAGAGCAGTGGAGGTGGAGGTAAGAATAGTAGCGGTGTTGATGTTAGGATTAATGCCGGTAGTGATATTGAGGCTCAGGTCGATATATATGCACCGACAGATGTTGGTTTTGGAACTGAAATCAGTGTAAAAAGAGACATGGAAGATTCTCCCCTCAATGAAATATTTTATCAGACTCCGACTTGTTCGAGTGATAAGGATTGTGAGGAAGATATTTTAGATGTTGGGCAACAAAAGAGACGACCTCAAAGACATCTAAAGAAGTCAAAATATAAGAGAAGTCCATACACCGACCCTGGTCCAAAGAAGATGATGTTTCGTAAAGGGTCGATAAAAGAATTCGATCCATTGTGCCTACCGGACAGTATGCGAAAATCATTTGAGAACTACAAGAATTCAGTTCCGAAGCCCCCATTTACTTCAGGTCTTAGGATAACACGAGCGTGGGATTTCTTTGATCAGATATTAACTGAGCAATTTTGGCTTTTAAGTGATGTAAGTGATTCTCTACTAAATAACGCTATATCTAAGCTTTTTTTTTTTTTTTTAAATATGGATTTCTTTTTATGTCTAACATTTTTGACTCATAATACAACATCTTTTTTTTTGTAGCACATAGAAGAAGCCATGTATGGAATAAGGAAAAAACAGTCCAAGTATCGAGATGTCATCAATCAAGACGTCGTCATTTTGGATGATATCTTCAGCCAATTATTGGTGATGAATGTCAATGAAGATGGGATCATATATGACGCTTTGATGACATACGTGAAAGGCGATACCCCCAAGATGGGAAAATGTTGGAATGGTAAGAAGGCATTTTACTTCATGTATAATTTATATGACATATTGGACACCAACGTCACCGAAAAGGAAAGAGGAAAACATTGGATTTCGGTGAAGGTCGATTTGATAACGGCAGAGCTGGTGGTTTTTGATTGCAATTGGAAATTCACCGAAAAAGTAAAGCTCGACAGATTTATGGAGCCCGTGCAGAAGATGATTCCGTTAGTGCTTCAAAAAACTGGATATTTCGGCCACCTAGATCCTTCTCCCTGGCCCTATAGGCGTCCAATCAACCATCCGCAATACGAAAAATCGTAAGTGTACTTCAAATGTTTTAATTTTTTTTGTCATTTATAACTACAAACACTAACAAATATTTTGTTTAACACAGGGGAAATTGTGCCGTATATGCCATCAAATATATCGAGTTCGATATGCAAGGGCAGAATTTTGAGACTATAAATGATGCGACGATCAAATTTTACAGAGAGAAAATGACAATTAATATTTATCATAACGATTGGGATCCTTAAACACTTGAAAGACTTTTGTGTATAAACAAACATTTTTTATTTTTCAAAATTTTTCGGATACACCATTCGTTCATGATATTTCAGGCATTTAACATTAAGTTTTTTTGGTCAAGTATACTGTTTGGTCCATCTTAGCATGAGAAAAAAAAATATAAAACAGTCTAAAATGGTGGGAAACTTGATCAATTTTGGTCAATTTCTTTAGTCATTAATGATTTCATTCATACGCCATATGAAAACCAAAAAAAAAAAAAAAACATACAACAAAATTGTTTTTACAAAGAACAAACATTATGAACCAGCGAGCAATTTGCACAGTCTGGTTTTCCGGACCGGCCTGACAGAGACCGGTCAGGCCGGTCCATAAAAACAGCAAGAACTTGTGTTTGGTAGTCCGGACCGGGATTTCCGGACCGGCCTTACCGGTCCCCCGGTCAGGCCGGTCTAGAAATCCAGTGAGTACAAGTGCTCGCTGGTCCAGACCGGCTTGACCGGGATCGGTCAGGCCGGTCCGGAAATCCAGCGAGCATTTGTGTTCGTTGGTTCAGATCGGGATTTCAGGACCGGCCTGACAGAGACCGGTCTGGCCGGTCCGATACGGATTGGGTTTTTCGGACTGGCCTGACCGGTCCCGGTCAGGCCAGTCTAGAAAACCAGCGAGCATTCTTTTCTCGCTGGTCCGGACCAAGTCAGAAGGCTGCCCAGCGCGCGCCCAGTCACTAGCGCGCACCTTGCGCGTTCCCTGCGCCAGCCCAGCGCCCGCGCAACCGGCCAGCGCACGCGCCTTTCCAGCTATGCGCCCGCGGGCCCCACCAGCGCGGGCCCTGCCATCGCGTGCCCAGCCAGAGAGCGCGGTCCGGATAACCAGCGAGCAAAAGTGCTCGCTTGTCCGGACCGGGTTTTCCGGACGGGCCGGTCCAGAAATCCGGCGAGCACAAGTGCTCGCTGGTCCGGACCGGGATTTTCGAACCGGCCTGACCGCTCCCAGTCAGGCTGGTCCGGAAATCCAGCGAGCATTTGTGTTCACTGGTCCGGATTGGGATTTCAGGACCGGGTTTTCCGAACTAGCCTGACCGGTCCCCGTCAGGCCAGTCCGGAAAACCAGCGAGTATTTTTTTCTTGCTGGTCCGGATCAAGTCAGAAGGTAGCCCGGCGCGCGCCCAGTCACCAGTGCGCGCTCCCCGCGCCAGCCCAGCGCCCGCGCAACCAGCCAGCGCGCGCGCCCAGCGCCCGCGAGCCTCACCAGCTCTGCGCCCGCTCGACCCACTAGCGCGTGCCCAGCCATCGCGTGCCCAGCCAGAAAGCGCGGTCCGGAAAACCAGCGAGCAAAAGTGTTTGCTTGTCCGGACCGGGTTTTCAATACAGGCTTGACCGGTCCCGGTCAGGCCGGTCCTGAAAACCAACGACCACAAGTGCTCGCTGGTCCGGACCGGGATTTCTGGACCGGCCTAACCGGTCACCCGGTCACGTCTGTTGGGATCTAAATGTGCCCTAAGGATAGAAAATCAATAATAGGGATTTTCTGTAAATATGACATTTTGATATTAATAAGAGGATGTTATTCATGTTTAATAAGATGTGTCATATTTACTTTTATTTGTTGATTGTATGGTTATTTTGAGCAAACATAAAATACTCCTTGACTGTTGGTAATATATCAGATTACCATATGTATACGGGGTATACATAGAAGATGTGGTAATTTGATAACAGTCTAAATAAATAGTCCACAATCGATGGAATAAGATTTGGGGATCTTATTCATGATAAGATTGTACAAGTTGTCTACTTCCTTGGAGGGATGGTTTGTCTTGACCATCGGATATGTTCCGAGTAGAAACTTTAATGTATACCAGTATTGAGGTATGACATTGGACTGGACCTAAAATGTTAATTGTTTCGGTTTAATAATTCCATTTGTAAGAATCAATGACACTTTGATTATCATCATGCATTAATATTAATCCTGAAATGATTACTTGAATTCGCATCCATGACTTTTGTACTTTAATGCACTACAGGTGAGACACTGTTAATTCATGGTCAATATACTTGTGTTTTGGGTGCATGACTTATGGATGGAGAAATCAAGATTCATAGATACGGAATCCATAGCTATCTTAACGATAGTAAATGTTATCTACTTAAAGGCATTATTCAGGGATTGAAAGATAGTATAATAAGATCTTGGTCATCGGTTTACTTTGTGTTCTCTGGTGGTTTACCAATTGTATGGTTTTATAATTGGTGATTCTTTCAATAGAGAATAATGGAACTTTAAGTTAAAATGATTGAAAAGGTAAAACGGAAAAAGTCCTTAATTCAATCATGGATGACATATGGGGATTAAGCAATCGATGAATAAATCATGGAAGAAGCATTACGTGAGATAGCTTTTGTAATACGGTATGTAAACAGGAGTTCAGCTTCAAACTTTTAGTGGAATAGTTTTGAAGTTGATAATTGATGAATAATTAATCTGGGATTAATTTTTCACAATTATAGGAGCCTCTTTACATATTTCCATCGGGTCCCTCTATTAGCTCGCATAGTTCCATAAAGCGTCTCGGGATTTGTTCCTTATGAGATCGGTAAATTTAAATAGAATTTAGTAATGTCTATTAAGACATGTTACTCTCTAACATGCAATCCAGAAAGGATTGGACATGTAAAATTTGTAGACAAATGATTTGTTAACATGTGATTGGTTAATTTAAATTTTGGAAATAAGATTGTGTTTGGATTATTTAATTTTGGAAAAAAAAAATTTTCTCTCCTAATCTCAATAAGGTGCACGGTTTTTAGATAGGTGGAGGGAAGAAAAATTTTGTTTCAAAATTATTCAAATAAATTCCTAACATTAAATTATTAATTGATTTAAATAATGGAGATTATTTCATTTATTTTTCTTTCCTAATTAAAAGTGGTTCACGTTTTTTTTTTTTTTTTGAGGAAAGGAAATTTGAAATATTTTATTGATTTAAATTAATTAATATGGTTAATGTTTATGGAAAATATTAATTCAAATAAGTGAATCTTATTTAAATTCAAAAAGGTTTAAAATGAATTTGAATCTAGATAGAACTAGGATATTTTGACTAGTCTAGATTCTTGATTTAAAATTTGAATCACCAATCTAGCTTAACAAACTCAATGTGGCCGAATTTTTTGAGGAAGATTTCCTCTTTGAAAAACGTTTTTAGGTTCAATGAATCTAGCCCTAAAGTTGTATGATCTTTTGATTCAAAATTTATCCAGAAAAATAATTATTATTTTTTTTTTTATGAATTTTGAAAAAGGATTGGACTTCTATATAAAGGCTAGGGATTCATGAAAAACTAATTTTTGGTAATTTTTTAAGAGCAAAAAATATTTTTGGAGAAAAGGAAAAAATTTAGTTTTTCCGGAACATAAAAAATTCGGCTATCTTGTGAGAAAAAAAAGAGAGAAAATTCTATTGAACCAAAACTGAGAGGAAGGTTAAACCGAGTGATTATTTTCATAAGAAGGTTAACCGGTTCCTGTTTTGCAGTTTTGAAGGAAGAAGGTTGATCATATTCTAAATGAGGTACATTGGAATTGAGAAGGAGGGATCTAAACTTCGAAAAGCATTACCGGTAGCTTGGATTCATAGAACGTGTGCCCACACACACTCTGAGACGTGGAACTCGAGAATAATAGAGAAGACATGTTGGTCAAACGCTCTAGTAATTCCGGAATCCAAGAATAAAGGTACGCTTGATCATAAATTTAATTTATTGTTATATGCATCATGAGATTCTTTTCCGGAAACGGCATAAAATTTTTAAAACTTCCGCTGCGCCGTAACTCTGATTACCGATCCGATTTTTCCAACAACTGGTATCAGAGCCAACTCATGATCATGTATATAACATAAATTATTTGATCAAATAAATTTCTCTCTATGCAGTAATGAAATATTTTAGAGAGTTGGCACTCTAAGTTTTATTTTGAATATGTTAAATATATTATGAATGGATGTATGGATGAATGAATGCTTAATATTATTTTTATAATATTTGATGCTTGTTCAATTTTGCCGGTCATGATTCCATAGAGGTTAGAATTTGTATCTAGGTTTTTCAAGTGTAATAGATGCGGTCTATTATCACCGCTAGGTCGTTCTTTCAATTCCTAGAATTTTTGTAAGCCGGAAACGGCGTAGGAATTTTTTTGTAAAATTCGGGCTACAATGAATTCGAGGAGATTAAAGATGAACGAAGGTATGAAAATTTTCAAAGGATGTGATTTTTTATTTTTTGAAAATTTTTAATTAAAAAAAACGTTTTTTTAATAAAAATAAAAAAAAATCACAAAATCTTTTTGAAAATTTAATTTTCCAATGATATGTGATCTTGATAATTTGGAAATCAAAATTAAAAATTTAAATTTAAATTTAATGGATATTATTATGAATTTTAAAATTTTGAAATTTCAAATTTTTGAATTTTAAAATTTAAATAACCGGATTTTTTATTTAAATTTTGAGATTTTATAATTTTGATTAAAATTAAAAATCACATATAATCTTTTTTGAAATTTAAATTTTAAATTTAAATTTAAAAGGATGTGACATTGGAGAAGGAAGACACTTTAAAGAAGGATACAAGGCATGGATCTACAAATGAAGGCCGATATATGTTTCGGTTAATTTTTGTAAATTTTGCAATTTTCTTTTCTCTAGGATGGAATCATGATCCACGGCTGTTTACATATTTTGCAAACCATAGATGATGAATTGCTAGATGAATATGTTATACTATTTCATGATGTATTGATAACATGCCATATAGATTAGGGAGTGCCACTCAATAAATATTGTTTATGCATGAAAAACAAAAACCCTAATTTAAAAGATTGAGTGGGAGAAAGTTTTACACACTAAGACCTACGGCCTCCATCGTTGGTCCAATAGTTACGCATGGTAGTGCCTACTACTCGGTTTTGACCCGGGAATTCCCTTTGGATAGGTATCTTACCTAGAGCGCACACTGATTTGGATTTCCGAAAGGATAATGGTTTTGGGCATATTTTATGTTTAGATCACCCCTCGGTGGCGGATGTAAAATATGGATTCAAAATTGGAAACGATGGTTACACACTCATGCTACTTTATTTATTAATCCTCCCTCGAGGCTCTGTTATATAAAGTAGTGGCCAAATAAACGATAGTTAATATATATTTAATGGAATTTGTTTCATGGACAAATATGTATTAATCGGAAGGGATCCGTGTTCTTGGCTAGTTATTCTATGACTACCCCTCGGTAGCTTAGAAAGCGGAAGCTAGGAATTATCGTTGTAAGGTATGTGTTTTAAGGGTTTTACACATAAACATTTAGATTGCATATAGATCTTTTTGTTTAATTACAAAATCATATTTTATAAACTAATAGGATGTTTGCTCGTACTTATTACATGTTTTCTTACTATAGATCAAAATGTCGAGCCCTTTATCTGTGATACTTACGCAAAACAAATTAACCGACGAAAATTTTAATGACTGGAAAAGGAACTTGCTTATTGCCCTAAACTTTGAGAAACACAGTTTCGTCCTAACCCAACCTAGACCACCCACGCCTGCGATCGATGCTCCTGATAGGGATTTTGTAGCGCTTGAGCGCTGGGACAATTCCAACCTAAGTGCTATGTGCTATATTCGGGCGAGCATGTCTAACGTGCTCCAGAAACAGCATGAAGAGCATCAAACTGCTAGGCAGATCATGGATAACCTGGAGGAAATGTTTGGTGAACAAACTATCCAGGCTAAGACCGATGCTATCAAAGGTCTCATGAACTGCAGGCAGAAGGTTGGAACTCCCATCAAGGAGCACATGATGAAAGTCATGGCTTATTTGTCTGAAGCTCAGACAAATGGGGCTGAGATCGATTCTGCAACTCAATTGGTCATGGTTTTCCAAACCTAGTCCAATGATTTCGATTTGTTTCAGGCATCTTACAACCTTAACAGGAAGGAGATGTCTTTAACGGAATTAATGAAAGAGTTGTAAGCCTTTGAGAACATTTTTAAGGGTTCTGGATCTAAGGCTGAGGCGAATGTGGCTGAACCTAGTTCGCCTGCTCCTAATCCCAAAAGGAAGAAGGATAAGGGGAAGAACAAGGGGAATAAACCTGCTGTGGATGCACCTGCTATTAAGAAGTCTACTAAGACTAAAAAGCGGAAGGTGGATCCCAAAAAGGTTAAGTGTTTTCACTGTGGGAAGAAAGGACATTTCAAGAAGGATTGTCGTGAATACCTGTCCATGCTAAAGCAAAAAGGTAATTTCGATGTTCTGTATCTTGAGGGTTGTTTAGTGGAAGAATCTAAGGACAATTGGGTTATAGATTCTGGAGCTACTAACCATGTTTGTATTTCTCTACAGGGGCTCAAGGTAACGAGAAGTCTGCATGAGGAGAACTTAACGTTAAGAACCGGTGATGGGATGTTGGTGCGAGTTGAAGCAGTGGGAGAAATGCATCTTTATTTTGATGAATTTAGGTTTATTGTTTTGAGACATTGTTTTTATGTTCCTAGTTTCAAGAGGAACCTAATTTCGGTAGCTTGTTTGATTAAAGATTCTTATTCAGTTTCTTTTAATAATAAAGTTGTTATTAGGAAAAACAATTCTCTTATCTGTAATGGATGGATGCATGTAAATCTTTATTTTATCAAACCTAAGATGCACTCACTGCTTGATACAGAATTGGAAAAGAACTTTAAAAGACATAAGTCTTCTCACTCTAACAAGTCATATCTTTGGCATTTACGACTTGGTCACATAAGCCTTAACAGAATTCAAAGGATGGTAAAGGAGGAATGCCTTGACTTGTATGAGATTGAACCTTGGCCACAATGTGAATCCTGTTTGGAGGGCAAGATGACTAAACGGCATTTTGCTGCCAAGGACAGTCATGTTGAGAAACTTTTAGAACTAGTGCATACGGATGTTTGTGGTCCCATGAACATAGAAGCACGTGGTGGGTATGAGTATTATATCACTTTTATTGATGATTACTCGAGGTATGGATATGTTTATTTGATGATCCGCAAAAGTGAAGCCTTTGACAAGTTCAAAGAATTTCGGGCTGAAGCGGAGAAACAATTAGGCAAGTCCATTAAGACACTTCGATCGGATCGAGGTGGGGAATACCTAGCGGATGAGTTCTTAGGATATTTGATAGAGAATGGGATACAAACCCAATTAACTGCACCTGGTACTCCTCAACAGAATGGTGTAGCTGAGAGAAGGAATAGGACCCTATTGGATATGGTCCGGTCTATGATGAGTTATTCCAAATTACCTTTGTCATTTTGGGGGCACGCCATACAAACTGCATGCTATCTTTTGAATAACGTTCCCTCCAAATCGGTTCCTAAAACTCCTTACGAGTTATGGACGAGTAGGAAACCTAATTTGAATCATATTCGAATTTGGGGTTGTCCAGCACACGTCCTGGATAAGGAAGCGAAGAAGTTGGAGTCGCGATCAGAAGTGTGCTTGTTTGTTGGTTATCCAAAAGGGACAAAAGGTGGTCTGTTCTATAATCCGAAGTAAAATAAAGTCTTCGTTTCTACACATGCAACATTCCTGGAGGAAAGTTACATAGAAGACTTTAAACCTCGTAGCAAAGTAGTGCTTGAGGAGATGACTTCGGGTTTGGATGTTCCTAAAGTCACAGAAAACCCTGTGGAAAAACCGCTAAAGAATCAACAATCAGGGGAGCTTCGTCGTAGTGGGAGGATTATCAGGGAACCTGATAGGTACATGTTCAATGGTGAAGTTTTTGAAGCAGAATCCATAGAACATGATGATCCGACTACGTACAAAGAAGCTATGGAGGATGATGATTCTAGTTTTTGGCAAATAGCTATGAACACCGAGATGGAATCTATGGATTCCAACGGGGTCTGGATACTTGTAGACTTACCCCAAGACATAAAACCGATTGGGTGTAAGTGGGTATACAAGAGGAAGAGAGGTGTGGATGGGAAAGTAGAAACTTTCAAGGCAAGACTTGTAGCGAAGGGCTATACGTAAAAAGAAGGAATCGATTATGAAGAAACCTTCTCGCCTGTAGCAATGCTCAAGTCAATCCGCATTCTTTTATCCATTGCGGCTGCTCTCGATTATGAGATCTGGCAAATGGATGTCAAGACAGCTTTCTTGAATGGCTCTCTTGAAGAAGATATCTATATGATACAACCAGACGGGTTCAAGGCAAAAGGCCAAGAAGATAAAGTATGCAAGTTGCTTAAATCCATTTATGGATTAAAGCAAGCATCTCGTTCTTGGAATATTAGGTTTGATCAAGCGATCAAAACCTATGGATTCGAACAAAACATTGATGAACCATGTGTTTATAAATGTATCAAGAATGAGAAAGTGGTTTTCCTTATACTTTATGTGGATGATGTATTGCTTATTGGAAACGATGTGGCAACATTATCATCTGTCAAAGTTTGGTTAGCCAAACAGTTTGACATGAAGGACTTAGGAGAGGCTAGTTATGTTCTTGGTATTCAACTCTTTAGAGATAGAAAGAACAAAACGATAGCACTCTCTCAAGCTTTATACATTGACAAAGTACTTGAGAGGTTTTCTATGAAAGATTCCAAGAAAGGTGCCCAACCTTTCAGGATTGGAATCAAACTTTCTAGAGATGACTGTCCCAAGACATCGGAAGAAAGGGAGCGTATGAAAAACGTACCTTATACATCAGCAGTAGGTAGTCTTATGTACGCTATGTTATGCACTAGGCCTGACATTTGTTTTGCGGTTGGTATGGTAAGTCGAAATCAGTCGAATCCGGGACCGAACCATTGGGGTGCGGTCAAGCATATACTCAAGTATCTACGGAGAACGAGGGACTATATGCTTGTGTATTCCGGTCAGGACCTTGTTCCTAGAGGATACACTGATTCTGATTTTCAATCAGATCAGGATTCAAGGAAATCGACTTCAGGATCTGTTTTTACCCTTGGAGGTGGTGCCGTTGTGTGGAGGAGTATTAAGCAATCTTGCATTGCTGACTCGACCATGGAAGCCGAGTATGTGGCAGCCAGTGAGGCATCAAAGGAAGCGGTATGGCTCCATAGGTTCCTTGGTGACCTTGAGGTCGTTCCTGGTATGGATAAAGCTATAGTGCTCTACTGTGACAACAGTGCAGCAGTAGCTAATACCAAGGATCCTAGGCATCATTAGAGGAGTAAGCACTTTGACAGAAAATATCACATCATCAGAGGCTTTGTTGAGAGTGGAAATGTGACGGTTTGCAAAATCGCATCAGAGGACAATCTTGTTGACCCGTTCACGAAGACTTTGGTGGCCAGAAGATTCGAAGAACACGTTGAAGGCATGGGGATGCGTAATATGTCACATTTACTCGTTTAGGGCAAGTGGGAGATTGTTGGGATCTAAATGTGCCATAAGGATAGAAAATCAATATTAGGGATTTTCTGTAAATATGACATTTTGATATTAATAAGAGGAGGTTATTCATGTTTAATAAGATATGTCATATTTACTTTCATTTGTTGATTGTATGGTTATTTTGAGCAAACATAAAATACTCCTTGACTGTTGGTAATATATCAGATTACCATATGTATACGGGGTATACATAGAAGACGTGGTAATTTGATAACAGTCTAAATAAATAGTCCGCAATCGATGGAATAAGATTTGTGGATCTTATTCATGATAAGATTGTACAAGTTGTTTACTTCCTTGGAGGGATGGTTTGTCTTGACCATCGGATATGTTCCGAGTAGAAACTTTAATGTATACCAGTATTGAGGTATGACATTGGACTGGACCTAAAGTGTTAATTGTTTCAGTTTAATAATTTCGTTTATAAGAATCAATGACACTTTGATTATCATCCTGCATTAATCTTAATTCTGAAATGATTACTTGAATTCGCATCCATGACTTTTGTACTTTAATGCACTACAGGTGAGACACTGTTAATTCATGGTCAATATACTTGTGTTTTGGGTGCATGACTTATGGATGGAGAAATCAAGATTCATAAATACGGAATCCATAGCTATCTTAACGATAGTAAATGTTATCTACTTAAAGGCATTATTCGGGGATTGAAAGATAGTATAACAAGATCTTACCCATCGGTTTACTTTGTGTTCTCTGGTGGTTTACCAATTGTATGGTTTTATAATTGGTGATTCTTTCAATAGAGAATAATGGAACTTTAAGTTAAAATGATTGAAAAGGTAAAACGGAAAAAGTCCTTAATTCAATCATGGATGACATATGGGGATTAAGCAATCGATGAATAAATCATGGAAGAAGCACTACGTGAGAGAGCTTTCGTAATATGGTATGTAAACAGGAGTTCAGTTTCAAACTTTTAGTGGAATAGTTTTGAAGTTGATAATTGATGAATAATTAATCTGGGATTAATTTTTCACAATTATAGGAGCCTCTTTACATATTTCCATCGGGTCCCTCTATTAGCTCGCATAGTTCCATAAAGCGTCTCGGGATTTGTTCCTTATGAGATCGGTAAATTTAAATAGAATATAGTAATGTCTATTAAGACATGTTACTCTCTAACATGCAATTCAGAAAGGATTGGACATGTAAAATTTGTAGACAAATGATTTGTCAACATGTGATTGGTTAATTTGAATTTTGGAAATAAGATTGTGTTTGGATTATTTAATTTTGGAAAAACAAATTTTTCTCTCATAATCTCAATAAGGTGCACGGTTTTTAGATAGGTAGAGGGAAGAAAAATTTTGTTTCAAAATTATTCAAATAAATTCCTAACATTAAATTATTAATTGATTTAAATAATGGAGATTATTTCATGTATTTTTCTTTCCTAATTAAAAGTAGTTCACGTTTTTTTTTTTGAGGAAAGGAAATTTGAAATATTTCATTGATTTAAATTAATTAATATGGTTAATGCTTATGGAAAATATTAATTCAAATAAGTGAATCTTATTTAAATTCAAAAAGGTTTAAATGGAATTTGAATCTAGATAGGACTAGGATCTTTTGACTAGTCTAGATTCTTGATTTAAAATTTGAATCACCAATCTAGCTTAACAAACTCAATGTGGCCGAATTTTTTGAGGAAGATTTCCTCTTTGAAAAACGTTTTTAGGTTCAATAAATCTAGCCCTAGAGTTGTATGATCTTTTGATTTAAAATTTATCCAGAAAAAAAAAATAATAATTTTTTTTTATGAATTTTGAAAAAGGATTGGACTTCTATATAAATGCTAGGGATTAATGAAAAACTAATTTTTGGTAATTTTTTAAGAGCAAAAAATGTTTTTGGAGAAAAGGAAAAAATTTAGTTTTTCCGGAACATAAAAAATTCGGCTATCTTGTGAGAAAGAAAAAGAGAGAAAATTCTATTGAACCAAAACTGAGAGGAAGGTTTAACCAAGTGATTATTTTCATAAGAAGGTTAACCGGTTCCTGTTTTGCAGTTTTGAAGGAAGAAGGTTGATCATATTCTCAACGAGGTACATCGGAATTGAGAAGGAGGGATCTAGACTTCGAAAAGCATTACCGGTCGCTTGGATTCATAGAACGTGTGCCCACACACACTCTGAGACGTGGAACTCGAGAATAATAGAGAAGACACGTTGGTCAAACGCTCTAGTAATTCCGGAATCCAAGAATAAAGGTACGCTTGATCATAAATTTAATTTATTGTTATATGCATCATGAGATTCTTTTCCGGAAACGGCATAAAATTTTTAAAACTTCCGCTGCTCCGTAACTCTGATTACCGATCCGATTTTTCCAACAACGTCGGTCCGGAAATTCAGCGAGCACTTGTGTGCTCGCTGGTCCGGACCGGCCTGACCGGTCTGGAAAACCATCTAGCACTTGTTTGCTCGCTAGTCCGGACCGAGTTTTCCGGACCGGCCTGACCGGTCCCAGTCATGCCGGTCCGATCCGGACCAAGTTTTCTGGACCGGCCTGACCGGTCCCGGTCAAGCCATTCTGGAAAACCAGCTAGCACCTGTTTGCTCGCTAGTCCAGACCGGCCTTACCGGTCCCGGTCAGGCCGGTCCGGAATCCCAAATTGAGTTTTGATAAAAAAAAATAAAAAATCAAAAGAGAACACGCCGTTCCGGATAAAATTATTCCGGCCCGGCATGAGCGGTTAGGCCGATCATGCCGGTTCAAAAACTCAAAAGGTGTGTTGATAAAAAAAAAAAAAAAAAACAATGGAGAACACGCCGGTCCGGATAAAATTTTTCTGGCCCGGCATGAGCGGTTAGGCCGGTCATGCTGGTCCGGAAAACCCAAAAGGTGTGTTGATAAAAAAAAAAAATTGAACACGCCGTTCCGGATAAAATTTTTCAGGCCCGGCATGAATAGTTAGGCCGGTAATGCCGGTCCGAAAAACCCAAAAGGTGTGTTGATAAAAAAATAATAATAATAAAGTTGAACACGCCGATCCGAAGAAAATTTTTCGGACCGGCAATATCCTGCAACTCCTTATAAAGTTTCATAAACCCAAATGAAATTAAACTAAACTAAATGATAAATAGAAAAATGAAAAATAATAAAAATAACTAAAAATATAATTTTCCGGACCGGCATGACCGGCGACTCCTTGAATGCTTGAACGGTCGATTCTTTTGTTTTCGTCTTAACTCTTATCTTTGCTAACTAAAAATAACTAATAAGTTATTATAATATTAATAACCATAACGAATCTAATGGGTATAACTAATAATTAATTCCTTTTTTTTTTGAATAATTAAATTTAGAATTAAATTATTTTGAATATTATTATTATAATGTAAAATCTTAATTAATGTAATTAATATGTATTAATTATATTCTATATATATCGAATAATAGAATAAGATTCTACTTTAATTAGTAAGTTATAGTAATTTAATTACTAGATTCTCTTTAAAATTCTAAATAGATAAGATAGAAAATGAAAATTTTACCGTTCCCGAAAAACCAGTAAGGTGTTTTTGATCAAGAATTAAGTTGTTTATAGATAAAATCGCTTGTCGTTACGTTAAATTAATCAGTGATTTATAATAAGTCAATTGTACTTATTAACCATTCAGATAAAATGATTAATCATTTTAGAAACCAAATGACATTTTAACTAATATTTTTGGATTTTCGGTCATTTATTAAAAAACTTGTAAAATGGTCATAAATTTTTATTTATAAAAAATGATCGTTTGTTTTGTTTTATTGTTGATTGACTAATAATCAATCAGTAATTGACTTTCAAATTAGTAATTGACACTATTTAATATTATTATAATTTTGTGAAGTGATATCAAAAAGTCATGAAGTCATAGGTAATATTTTCAATTTATACTACGTCATATTAGGTAAGCCGGTCCGGAGATACCGGTCCGGAATATCCAAAAGGTGTGTTGATTAAAAAAAATAAATAAAGTTGAACACGATGGTCCGAATAAAATTTTTCCGGCCCGGCATGAGCAGTTAGGCCGGTCATGCCGGTCCGGAATACCCAAAAGGTGTGTTGATTAAAAAAAAAAAAAAGTTGAACACGCCAGTTCGGATAAAATTTTTCCGGCCCGGCATGAGCCTTTAGGCCGGTCATGCCGGTCCGGAATACCCAAAAAGTGTGTTGATTAAAAAAAAAAAACAAAGTTGAACACGCCGGTCCGGATAAAATTTTTTCGGCCCGACATGAGCGGTTAGGTCGGTCATGAAAAATTTTATCCGGATCGGCGTGTTCAACTTTGTTGTTGTTTTTTATTTATTTTATCAATTTTCGTTGGATTTTCCGGACCGGCGTGTTCAACTTTATTTTTTTATTTTTTTTATCAACACACATTTTGGGTTTTCCGGACCGGCATGTCCGGCCTAACCGCTCATGTCGGGTCAGAAAAATTTTATCCAAACCGGTGTGTTCAACTTTATTATTTTTTTTTTATCAACACACCTTTTAGGTTTCCGGCCCGGCATGACCGGTCCCTGTCAGGCCGCTCCAAAACACTCGGTCCGGATCGGACCGTCCTGACAGGTACTAGTCAGGCCGGTCCGGAAAACTCGGTCCGGATTGGACCGGCCTGACCAGCGAGCAATTTTGCTCTTTTTTTTCCGGACCGACCTAACCGGGTTCGGTCAGGCCGGTCCGGAAAATCCGGTCCTGACCAGCGAGCAATTTTGTGCTGTTTTTTCGGACCGACCTGACCGGGACCGGTCAGGCCGGTTCGGAAAACCCGGTCCGATCCAGCGAGCAATTTTGAAAATTTTTTTTGTTGTTTTCTGTTTGTTTTTTTGTTTGGTATTTATTAATTTTCATATGGCGTATGAATGAAATCTTTAATGACTAAAGAAATTGAAAGATTAGGTTTCCAACCATTTTAGGAAGTTTTATATTTTTTTTCTCCTGCCAAGATGGACCAAACAATATACTTGACTAAAAAATGCTTTGTTAAATGCCTGAAATATCATGAATGAATGATGTATCAGAAAAAGTCTGAAAAATAATGAATGTTTGTTTATACACAAAATTCCAAGTGTTTAAGGTACCCAATCGTTATGATAAATATTACATGCCGGTCTGGAAAACCAGAAAAGTATTTATTTGGTGTGGTGAACGAAAAAACAAAAAAGATAATTCCGGTCCGGAGAAACATTTTCTGGACCGGCATGACCGGCAAAAACATGTTGACTTATTTTAATCAAATACCAACACTAAGGATCCTGTAAAAAACAATTAAAATGATTTCAGCTACTATAATATCCAAAATTCAGTTTATCATTACAAACATAATTCAACTACTAATATAAGAGATTTAGTCCAAAATCTTTAGTAAAAGTAAAAATAAAACCACGATCATACAACATGAAAATCTGCTTCGATCAAATATATTCAAATGGGGGTTATAAATTCTGAGCTCTCATGAGAAGTTGCTTGACATGATCGCTTATTTTTGCCTTTCCGATGTTCTCCAACAGAAGGAATTCTGGTTTGTTGAAGCCTCCCACGTTTTTTTTGTGAAATCAGGAGGCAATACCTTCTTACTCCTTATGTCATCCGGGATAACCCACTCTGATGAGCTCGGGACGGGATAAATGGTTTGGACATAAGCCAATGCCCATACCTCCTTTAGATAGTATTTTGAGTATAAATCATGCATTTTAACCTTACTCCCTGGGAATGCTGCAAGGGCATGGACACAAGGAATTTTGTCGATATCAAACACTTTACTTGTGCAGGTTCCCCTTCCAAGATCAACCAAGAAACTGCCATCCGATCCTGTGACATAATACTCCAGTGTAGTATTGTTTAGTTCCTTCGCAGTCAAGATTGTGGACTCTTTGTATCTTGTATGCAATGTTTTCTCCACCATTGGAGTTAAGTATTGTGATGAAGATCCAAGAGTCGACTCCTTACAGTGATTGTTGAACCATTCAAAGGTTCTCTACAATTGATTCAATCAAGGGCAACAAATGATATGTTCTTGCCTTTTTTAACACACTGTTAATACTCTCGGCACCATTGGTAGTCAGGATATTGTAACGTGATCCTGTGAAGTGACACCTAGCCCATTTTCTGACATCTACATGATCATCAAGATATTCTGCGGCGGCAGGATATCTATTCTTTAGGTCATCATAGAGTCGGTTGAACTCGTGCTCAGAGTATGCCGCAGCGACTTTCATGAAAATACTTGCGACGGTATCTTTAATTTTGACCTGACCTGTACCATTTCCGGCTCTAACACGAGATCCTCGGTTAACACGTGATTTGATATTCTGAGAGAGGTGCTATGCACAAAATCCATAGTGAGACTTTTTATATACCTTTTCAACGGCATTGCGGATGCTTTGGTGCCTATCAAAAATTATGACCAGCTCTTCGTCATCGGGTATGAGCTCCTCAAGTTTCGTCATAAACCATTTTCATGAGTTGTCATTCTCCGAGTCAACCACTCCCCAAGCAAGAGGATATTGATGGTAGTTGCCATCTTGGGCGGTGGCGATGATCATTGTTCCCTTGTATCTCGTCTTCAAAAACGTTCCATCAACCGCAATTACCTTTCTCATTGCTTTAAATCCCTCGATGCACGCGCCCAACGCAATGAAAAGGTACTTGAACCTTTGATCTTTGTCTACTTCCAAGTGTGTGACCGTACCGGGATTTATTAACTTTATCATGTGCAAATAGCTAGGAAGAATCTCGAAACTGACCTCTGGTGCACCTCTAACATCACTTGCTGCTTTTCGTTTGCCCCTTCAAGCTTTGAAGTAGGATATTAACACGCCACGATTTTTCATCATGTTTATCACTCTCTTTGGGGTAGGTGTCTCAAGCTGGCCTGAAAACTCCTTTTTTAACATGTCCGAAACTAAATCTGCAGTTGCTTGTCTGTTTCTTTTATCCACCGAACTAGCAGAGCAGGTATGAGTGTTGTAATATGTTCGGAGAGAGAAACGATCTGAGTTCGTGATCCTCACAGCTCGTAATGCCCACTTGCAATATAGGACTGTACATTTCACCACAAACAACTTTGTGGTTGACTTGACTATTTTATAATCAAAACAAGCTTTCAACGAAGCATCGATAATCAAATTCTTCACCTCGTTCTTGCTTTCAAATTCCTGACCAACTGTAATACCCATACAATCATCAAAACTAAAAGACACATAATTGTTATCTATTACTAATGGTTCACAATGATCCATGACCGGGTCTACTTCTACTCATGAACGTTATCGTTTCGGAGTTGGGACAGATGCCGTTGTCTTTAGGGTGTTCCACCAAGGTAGGCACGTCAAAAACATCACCTTCGTTGCATGGTGCTGAAGCAGCATCATAGACCTTTGGTGGCTCCATGTTAACGTTGAAGTACTCATCTCGAATATTTCCATCATTTTCCAAATTACATCCTCCATCTCCTTCAACTTCAAGACCATCTTTATCATTGTCGTCACTATTTTCAACCTTTTTCATGAGCTCAACGTGCAACATACTTCTACGTTGTGTCGTTTTACAAAAGTCTAAAAGATAACACTTAGCATCAAAATCATCCAAAATGCTTTTAGGACCTGACGATATTGTACACAACGGAATGTAACTTATTTTTAATTCCGTACTTTTTTGGTCCACATGAAGCCTTTTAAATATGCAATCAATAACTTCAGAATATTTCACCTTATCCGGATCATCTAGTAGTATTATGCTCTTGATTTCCTTATTCCTTCTGCACCATTCATATGACCTGTCATCTTTCTCCTTCCATTCTCCATCATATTGAAAATATATGACAATCTCACTCATTTTCCTTTAAAATAAAAATAAGAAAACAATAAAGATTGTTATGAAAGAATTAAAAAAATTAATGAAAAATTGAAAACTAGTTCAAAACTACCAGACCGTCCCAAAAACCACCTAACCAGTCATGCCGGTCAGGAAAACTAGCAGTATGAAAAAAAATATAAAAAAAGTGACAATGTGTACATTGTTGGTTTTCCTGACCGGTATGAGGGGTCAGGCCGGTCAGGAAAACTAGCAATGTGCAACAAATAAACAAAATAACTTTGTTTTCATGCCGATCCAGAAAATTTTCTCCGGACCGGCGTGTTCAACTTTATTTTTTTTTAATCAACACACCTTTTGGGTTTTCTGGACCGGCATGACCGGCCTAACCCTCATGCAGGAAAAATTTTATCCAGACCGACGTGTTCTCCTTTGTTTTTTTTATAAACAATCCTTTTGGGTTTCCGGACCGGACTGACCGGGACCGGTTAGGTCGGTCTAGAAAACTCGATCCGGCCTGACCGGGACCGGTCAGGCCGGTCCGAAAAACTCGGTCCGGACCAACGACACACAAGTGCTAGCTGGTTTTCCGGACCGGCTTGACCGGGACCGGTCAGGCAGGTCCGGAAAACCCGATCTGGACCAGCGACACACAAGTGCTGGCTGGTTTTCCGGACCGGCCTGACCGGGACCGGTCAGGTCGGTCCGGGAAACTAGGTTCGGATCAGACCGGCCTGACCGGTCCCGGTCATGCTGGTCAGGAAAACCAATAACGTGTAACAAACAAATAAAATAATAAAAAAAGAACAATCCGGTTAGGAAAAAAAATTCTTGACCGGCATGATCGATCAGGTCGGTCCGGCCGGTCAGGTCACTGTACTGTATTTTTGACGGGATTTACAAATTTACAGATTTTACAAGCCAAAAATTAGTGCAAAATAGGTTGAATCATTTTGTTTTTCTATACTAAGTCCCAAATCATGAATCCCCAACCATTGAAAAACTTTGAAAACGATTTCAATAAAAAAATTTGAGGGTTTGAGATGAACTTACCAAAATTTTAGAGTACTTCCTCTCTTCTCCTTGTGGCTGGAAATCGATGATGTTAACCCGAATATAAGGATGGTCGTTTTGAGGGGATGATGGAGATGAAAAATGATGGTAGTTTTGAGGTGGTGGAGACGAAACCAATGAAAGAACCAAGTTGGTTTCTTCAGTTTTTTTTTTGTTTTTTGTTTTTTTTTGTAAGAGAAGATGGTCCTTCCCGCCTTCCCTTCAGATCCCCTTTTATATCTCATATTTCTTTTATTTTTATTTTTTAATTGTAAAGGGTATTTTGGAGAAAATAAAAGATTCATTAATGAATGAGGTTAGCCTTACAATGTTTTCTCTTTGGGGGTTAGTCTTGGAAATTGGACATTGTATATTTTTCTTTCTTTCTTTGTCTTAAAAAAAAATTTAGATAAATATGTAGTTTTTTTAACACTTATTCAAATAAAATGACCCAATTTTTTTTTAATAAAATGATTTTTAATATGATCATAATCAATTAATAATGAACCATAATCAATCAATAAAAATACATTATTGATCAATCAATTATTATTTGAATTGACTGATCGTCTATTAAAAAAAACTCAATTTTTGTAATTCATTAAATTTCAATAATTTATTAAAAAACTTCTCAAAAAAGGTAAGTCAAATTATCCACAAAGTCCCTTTTGAGTTTTTTGGTGAAAAGGCTTCAATGACCACTTTAAAAATGGGGAAAGTAGTAAATAATAATAAGAAGAAAACAATTTTCTCTCTCTCTTTTTTTTTTTTTTTTGAAACTTAGATATGGAAAATTTGAACCCTGCATTTTATGATGAAATCAAATGTGAAACTACAGTTAGGTTATACCTATAAAAGAGAGCAAAATTAATTGATTGGATGTACCTTTTTGGGAAACTAAACAATGAAATTGGCCATTCAGAAACAATAATAATAATAATAATTTAATTGCGCCTAAAAGGACATATTTTCCTTTTCTTTTTTTACTTAATAAACATAAATAAATACGCATTCACTAAATAAGAATGATGCAAGTCAGGAATATCTTTATAGACGTCTCTTTTCTGACTCAGCTTACTTTAGAATAGTAGTATTATTAATTTCAAAAATAACAGTAGTATTGGTGACTGGTAAAACTGCGGTAAAGCTCTTTTTATATACATTATCGATAAAGCTCATTTTTAAACCGTTTAGATGTAATCAAACGGTTGAGATGTTACTTGTGTACGGTAATTATCATACACTTTATCTTACAGTAGTATTTGATTAAGAAATTAAATAATAATAAAAAAAAGAATTTTAAAAAAATCCACCTTCACTGGTGGAAGGTTTGGTTGGGGGGGGGGGGGGGGGGGAGGGGAGGTTTCCGTCGTCGGGGTCGTGAAGGAGGGAGGGACTGGGCTGGTCAGTGATCGGGGGGTGCAGATCTAGTCAGAGGGGAGCGGAGGTCCATCGCCGAAGTTTGGGGGGAAGGACTGGGTCGACGCCGACGTGGGGAGGGGGAGGCAAGGCAGATCTGGCTTGGGGGGAGGGGGTCCGTCGTTAGCGACAATGGGGAAGTCGCCGGCATTGAGGAAGGGTGTTGGTCTTTTAAATTTTTTTTTTAAAATTATTTATTTATTAATCTATACTAATATAAAGTAAGGTGTATTATAATTATTATACATAAACAATATTTTAGCCGTTTGATTATATCTTAACGGTTTAAAAATGAACTCTATCAATATGGTATATAAAAATGACTTATTTTCATTGTTGACAACTAAAGATTTAAGAATGATATGCTAGGGATTGTAATAACCAATTTTTTTACAAATTTATGATTTCCGTTTTAAGGAATCAAAGTTTGTATTATGTATGTTTATATGAAATGTTTGATTAAATTGTCAGAAAATTATTGAATTCTTTGTTATAAGACTCAATAATTTACTTATGCAAGTTTGAAGCCTTTTGTTGAAAAAGGTGAAGTTAGGATTTATGAACTTATGTCGGTCAATGTTTGATCAGAATGACTTAAGGTATGATTAAAATGGTACTACAGTATAATTAGCTGAATGAAAATTATACTGTGAAAAAAACCATCATTTCATACGAATAAGCAAGAATAAGGTACGAGACCACTGTAGAAAAATCAAGCACAATTTTCTAGAACAATTATACTGTTAATAGTTAAAAACAGTAAATCGTAATATCTGCATGGACTGCATTTAGGAGAAAAGCCAAACGAGGCTTTATGGGATGACACCTCGTCTTTAAATGAATGACTAAGCAAAAATATGATGACAAGTGTCACCACCATAGCCGGCCACCTCATAAGGACTAAAATGAAAATATTTTTGTCTTTAGGGGTCAAAGTGTAATTTTGAGAAAAATATGTGATTATAGGGGGGAGTTTGGGAACTCAGTTTGGGCTTGGGAATTTCAGTTCAAACTGAATTGAAATGGTTTGGCACAACGGTTCAGTCCAAACTAATGACTGAACCGTTATACAGTAATCTGAGTTCGAGCACTGTTGCCCCTGCTCGCCCACGTGCTTCGATTCCCTTTACTCTGTTCAAGCATTCATTCAGCGAAGAAACAAATCTCCTCGGGCTGGCGAAGATCAACAATGGACGAATCTCAGTCTGACCAGATTCCACGAGGTAGCTGGCTTTTTCTTCCCTTTCCCCATCTACAATTTTTGCTGCTCTCTCCTCACAAACATATTCTCTTTCCCCAGCCCATCCATCACCGCATCCTGAAGCACAACTGTGGGAAAGACCCGTTTTCGCTCAGCCAAACAAAGGTGCACGAAGATCCCACTGGTTAGTTAAGTTTACCTTGCTTTCTCTCTCTACTTTCTCTCTCTAGATCATCTTCTCTACCCATCCATGAAAAACGTTTACATCTTCTGCAAAACCACCAAAAAAAAAATTGTAGAAATTGAGGGCCATTGTGAACCGATTCACTTACGGTTTGGCCGCAGAGAGAGAGATCAGAAGCGCGAGGTCGAGATAGAAATATAGGGCGAGCTCGCCGGAGGAGGTGATGCCGCCAGCAAACCATGGGTTTGCTTTTCATTCCCTTGCCTTTATTTTAAATTTCTGGCTTACCCACGCGGCGATTCTACTTAAGCCCGTCGCCACCCATGGCCTCTGTGGCTGCCCCCTGCTCGCCGTAGATCTAGGAAGTAAAATTTCTTTTTTTTCCTCACCCGCGAGCCAGGAGTTGATAGCAATAGTTTCGGCCATTAATAGACAACGGCCAGCCAATAATGTGAATTTTGTCCAAACGGCGCGTCGTTTATCCCATTGGTTACTCAAAAACGACGTAGCTGGCTGTATGTGAGCAATCAGTGGAACGGCACACCAAAGGAATCCGGCAGAAACGACGCGTCGTTTGAGTGGCTTAAGGGAAAAGGGAATCTGGCAAAAACGACGTGTCGTTTGAGTGGCTTAAGGGAAAAACGACAAGCCTTGATTAATCAAGCTTTCTTGTCGTTTTTTCTGTTCCTCTGTCGCGACATCTTGCTGTTGTTCAAGCATGAAAAACAACATGCCATTTCTAGAGTCAAAAAATTATTTGCTGGTTTTGCTATTTTCTTGTCGTCTTTTTCGTTTCCTTCTTGGTTATTTCTAAGTAGTTAAATTAAAAAATAATACCTAGGAATTTTATGCCTATTTATGAATTGATTACAACATATCAAAAATTTGTTTTTTATAATAGACAGGGTATGATTTTATTGTTTTGGAAAATATTAAAATTTGTAATAATCGAAAAATACGTATAGAATTGAAAAACTTTTTGCCCTCTGTTTTTATATTGAAAAAATATCGAATGTTTTGGCCACTGTATCATGTCTCAAGAATAATATTATTTCACACATTTAAATTGTTTTTTTTTTAAATGATGCCCCGTAAATCTGTTATCATTCTTCTAGACTACAACGTAGTGTTATCAACTATAATTGCCTATTTATGCTATATATTGGTGTAAAAACATTACTCTTATTTTGTAGGTCATACTCTCGGATTCTGTGTCGTCGAAGGCATATGCGTCGTAGATTGAGGTCCGCAACTCAGACTCGGACAAAAGGCCATATTACCCACTTTTCATGCTGTAGGAAAGCATCGGTGCGACCCATTGCCTCCTGCCCTGATCCGCCGTCCTCTACATTTTATTCCTCTTCCAGCTCGAACTCGGTTCACCTGGTTGGCTTTCTTAAACTGAACTTGGTTAATTTATTCTTGTTTACTTTCATGATTCCACGATCAAGTTGTTAGTAATCTGTCCTAAATTTGTTCCGATTCTAAAAATCTGAACTTCTCTTGGGTACGTTTATTGTCATGTGTTGATTTTTGATGTTCAAGTTGAGTTATCATTTTTACGTATAAATTATTGGTTTTTTTTTTCCTTATATTCGCTAATTTAAGGAAATGCCGCGTAAATCGTCGGGTGAGACGTTTGTCTGGAACCCCGTCAAGGAAAGACGGTTACTGGAAAAATTGGATGACTTCTACTCATCCAATCCCGGTCGACAGCCCGCCATGCAGATCTATGACTTATGGGCCAATGAGTTTAACACCGAGTTTGGTTGCGTTCCCGCTCACAGCTCTACTTTATACCCAAAAAAAGAGCGCATGAGAAAAATTTATAAGGGTTGGAAGGTCTTGAAAGTCCAGACCGGCTTAGGGTACGATGCTGAATCCGATAGAGTTGTTTGCTCAGATGAGGCGTGGCAGGGTTTTATAAAAGTAATATTATTTTTCTAATAAGTATTTAATGATTATTATTTTCATTAACAACTTGACTAGTAGAGACGGCTGACGTGGCATTTCCCATTTGCAGGAGCATCCATTATGCAGGCATCTCCGTTACGAGGGCCTTCGCCATAAGGAGTTGCAGTACAACGTGTTCGATAAAACGCACGCGGCTGGCGCATACGGTTATGGATCAGTTACGATGGGGGACGCCAGTAATCCATCCGTTGATTACGATTTCAACTTTGCCAACTCTGAAACACACCCGTTCTTAGAGGAGGACGTTACCCCGACCGCCGGTGGGCGACAGGTCGACACGCGGCAAGGGCCCGACGCCGCCAGTCCGTCCCGACGTAGTGGCAGCCTGGGTAAGAGAAAGCAATGGGATGCAACCGAGGCGATGGCGTTTGAGGCTATGGAAGAAGTCCGAGACTACTTCCGAGGCATATCGCAAACTGGCGGTGGCTACGAGCAATCAGTCCAAAACGGTGGCATAGTTCCGTGCATGAACATAATGAAGGGAATGGGTTACTCATCACATCATCAGATGATGATGTGGCACTACTTCGATTCTCACCAACATCTCATGGGTCCATTCTGTCAGATTGACGACGGCCTTCGGCGAGAAATAATTGGCTCCGTCATCAACCCCTAGCCGCCGACAACTATATGATTGATTATATGTTTATCCATGTTTGTTTATGTTTTCATTGCTCTTTTAGGCAACATTGAGACTATTTTTATAAGTATTTGTTCAAAGGAAAAATATTAGTTAATGATTAAACCAATTTATGTAACAATTACCGTTAAATTGTCTTGTTAAGTTCATTTATGTTTAAGATAAATGTGCGCGTAGTTTTTTTTTTTGTCATGCCGTATATTATGTCGGCAGTTGCCAAAATTAAGTAAATACGAAACGGATTCCAAAACTAATACAATGTTTTTTTCTATGTACATTAATGTATAACAGGAATTGTAGACCAAGTATAGTTAAGCTCGGGAAGAAGAACATGAACGACCGTGGATCAGCAAACCATCGTGAAGCTGACAACCATGTGTCCGAAAATGGACAACGAAACGTTCCGGCAATGGCTGCAATGTCAGTGTTTACGTACCGTACATGGCGGCGTAGCATGCGCAGGGATCCAGTACCGATGCATAATTCAAGCTTAACAGGACAGATGCGCGTGCACGAGATACTAAATGGTCACCCACGTATAATTCAAGGTTTGATAAGTATGGAATCCGGCACATTCAGGGTACTATCTAACCATGTTATTAGTCGGGGATTATTATCCCCAACTAATAACATGACAGTGGACGAACAATTATTTATTTTTTTATATATTTGTTCCCAAGGCGCCACAATCCGACAAGCCTCTTACTTATTCCAACACTCGAAAGAAACAGCGTCGAGGTGGTTCTATGCAGTTTTATTGGCCATTTGTTCGTTGAAAGACGAGTTCATCAGGACACCCGACTACACATCGGTTCAAGCATTGATTCAAGAGCACGGTTACAAATATCGACCGTGGTTTGATGTAAGTTATTGGTCAACAAATACTAATATCATCGTATTCCCATACTTTAATAGAAAATCAGATTTAAGTGGATTGGATTTCATGATTTAAACAGTTTGCGAATTTTGCAGGGTTGTATTGGGGCGATAGACGGCACGCACATCCCATGTGTGCCTCCATCTGAAAATGCGGACGCCTGGATTAATCGAAGAGGGTTTCATTCACAGAATAAATTAGCGGCCTGTTCGTTTGACATGAAATTCACGTACATGTTGACCGGGTATGAGGGTTCGTGTCATGATGCTCGAATGTTGGGAGAGGCAATTGCATTCAAGGGTTTCCCAATACCTCCGCCAGGTAAAAATAGTTGGCGTTTAACTGTCAGTAAATTATTCATATTCCCTATAGGTTGAAATAGAAAAATGCCAACACACTATTCATGAAGTGGTATTTATTTTGTAGGTAAAGTTTACTTAGTCGACTCAGGGTACGCTAACAAGGATTGTTTCCTGAGCCCATATCGCCGAGAGACATATCATTTACCTGAATACCGAAGAAGGCGCGACGGGCTCGGCAACCGAAGAGAGGTGTTTAACTACACACATTCATCGTTGCGGAACTGTATTGAGCGGACATTTGGTGTCTGGAAGGCAAGATTCAAAATACTAAAAGGCACCAATAGCTACCCGATGGACAAACAGGCTATGATCCCCGTGGCTTGTGCTATTCTACATAATTTCATACGGATGGTGCAGGTTGGGGATCCCTTACACGAAGATTATGCCGGAGATTGTATGCCTGTAAGTGAGAATGTTGATGTGAACGCAGATGATGAAATTGACGACGTAGCCTTCGGTACAGGGCCAAGTACAGGACTGCAGCACCATGACACGAGGAGGGATGCCATGAATATGTTGAGAGATATGATGGCTGATGATATGTGGGACAGCTTTCAATCAGCCCCGTGGTATAGAACCACGCAAGCGTTGGCGTCGTGATGTCACTGTTGACAACATTATGACAGTATTGCTTAATTAATATTTTAACATAAAGTTAACTGACCTACTACATACTGATGGTGCGTATATTTTACGGCTATTTACGATATTTATAAAAATAATTTTGGACGTAAGTTGATTGGTGTTATATATTGGGAATTGTTAATCGCGACATTTTACGGTAATAGAACCTATAATAGAATGATAAATTGAGAATAAATGAAAAATTTAAGTTCTGAGTAGTTTGATTATAATTTTTATTCAATAAAATAAATAAATTTAGTTGATAATATGAAAAAAGACAGTAGTTGAGGTGTAAAAATTTCATTTAGTTGGAGTTTAGATCAGTTACCAAACACAAAAGGCAAAAAAATTGGTTAACTCAATTTTTATACATCCAAACAAGGCCCTTGTTTTTTTTTTTTTACTTTTTAACTCAAACTTTTTCACCAAACACTCAACTCAACTTAAACTTTTCAACTCAAACTTTTACCAAACATTCACATTTTAAACTAAACTTAACTTAACTCAAACTAAACTTAAAAATTTCAACTTGAACTTGTGCACCAAACAGGCCCTAGATTTTTGGAGTTATAGATTTTTCTAACTAAGTTTTCAAGTCCAACTAAGCCAATGACCAACTGCAAGCTTGGTTAACTTATTTGGAAACCAAAGAAATAAGTTAGGGTTTGATGAATCAAAATTTCCCAAACCATGTTCTTCCACATGGACCTACTAGGACCGGCCACCTCATGGTTCTATGAGCAAATATTTTGCTCTTAAGGACCAATATGCAAATTAGGAAAATTTAAAATTCATTAGAAGTTGACACTTCATATTTTTAGCATTGTAGCCTTGCTTACTTGGCTATGTGTTGTGTTTCATTTAGCAAGCTCCTTTATTTGGCATCTTATGGCCGGCCACCTCATGGGGTACATGGGCAAATATTGTGATTTTAGGGACTCATAGGCAAATATGGAGATAGGTGTTTTAAGAAGAGCTTGACACCTCAAGTCCTAGCTTTGATAAGCAAGTCCTTAGCCTTGCTTACTTAGCTAGCTAGAACAAGCACAACACTCCACCTATGGCCGACCACCATGAGGATTGAACACCTCATGTCCTAGCTTTGATGAGCAAGCTTCTAGCCTTGCTCACTTGGCTAGCTAAGGCATGCACAATACATCAAAACATGGCCAGCCACCACAAGGAGAAGACACCTCATGCTTTTAGCCTTTATGAGTAAGTCTCTTAGCCTTGCTTACTTGGCTTACTAGGACAAGCACCATGTCTCAACACATGGCCGGCCATCACAAGGAGAGGACACCTCATGCTTCTAGCTTTGAGGAGCAAGCCCCCCTAGCCTTGCTCACTTGGCTAGTTTAAGCAAGCTTGGCCGGCCACCACATAAGGGTTATAAGCAAATATTTTGCTCTTGAGGATTACTAAGCAATTCCAAAAGTAAGTTAATTTCACTTATAAATAGGTGGAAGTAAGATCACTTCAAGAACTTTTAGTGAAACCTAAAAAGCAAGCAACTCATTCTCTAAGTCTATCTTTCATTAGGAACCGAACTAAAGAAAAGAAAAAGAGAAGGAGAGGGAGGTCGGTTTAGTATAAGAAAGTGTGAAGAAAATTTCTAACCCTAGTCTAGAACCACTTCCGTGGAACTTGAGGTAAAATCTTTATATCCTCTAGTTCTTCATTTAAGTTTTGGTTTAAGATTTAAGTGTATTCACATGTTGTGAATGTAAGAGCATAAGCTCACTTTTTATTTTTATGCACTAGGGTTATGGTGATTGCTTGATTATGCAAGATTAGGGTTTGGTGGTCTCTAGTTATGATTTGAAGCAAGTTTATGATTATTTGAGTTAGAGGTTAGTTGGCTGTATGTATGCTTACGATATGGTTGCTATATGTTCTCATATACTCAAAGATGAGAATTTATGAATGGTTATGGTATAAGTTATGTATGTTGCAATTAGGGTTCTAAAAAACCCTAAAACCCCTAATTTGGTACAGATTACCATTTGGGTTTGCACCAAGGTTATATGTGCAATAACCAACCTGTTTGTAAACTTAATATTTCTTTTGTTAAGAATCAAAGTTGTGTTATGTACGTTTAGGTGATATGTTTGACTTGTTTTTATGATGAAATGTATTGAATCTTTTGTTAAAAGATTCAATAATTTACTTATGCGAGTTTAGAACTTTTTGTTAAAAAGAGTAAATTTATCATTTATGATTCTATGACGATGATTTCTAGTTTCAGGAAAATCCTATACGCAGTTCAGATAAGTTCTGGATAGTGATCCAGTACCATTATATTGTTAACAGTTGAAAACAGTATCTAAGTATCTATGTTAGTATGAAAATGGACTGCATTCAGGAAGAAAGCCAAACGAGGCTTTTTAGAATGACACCTCAGATGACAAGTGTCACTACCATGGTTGGTCACCTTATAGGGACCAAAATGTAAATATTTTGAGTTTAGGGGTCAATATGCAAATTTAAGAAAAGTTCATGATTATGAATTTTTAGAAGTTAAGAAGTCTTTTAAGTAATGATTAAGCAAGAAATGGGATGTTTAGCAGCTTTATCTTAACCGGCCACCTTAGAGGGACTAAAGTGCAAATATTTTGCCTTTAGAGGCCAATGTGCAATTTTGAGAAAATTATGGATTTCTAAGTAAATATGTAAATTCTTGGAACGGTGGACTTTTTAAGTTAAGTTTCCTAGTTCAATTAAGCCAATGATCAATTACAAGTTTAGTTAACTTAGTTGGAAACCAAGAAAATAAGTTTGGATTGGATAATTCCAATTGGACCAATCCTATCCTTCCACGTGGACACCCTAGGGACCGGCCATCTCATGGTCTTATGAGCAAGCATTCTTGTTTTTTTAAGGAGTATTATGAAAATTGAAAAGATTTAAGTGTCATTAAAATTTGACAAATCATGCCCTAGGATTAGTGATTAAACACTTTAATTTTGCTTACTTGATTATGTTTGTGATTCAACTCACAAGTTGGTTCACTTGGCACTCTATGGCCGGCCACCTCATGAATTTAGAGGCAAATATTATACTTTTAAGGACCAATTGGTAAAGTATAAAAAATTTGAGAGTCATTAGAATTGACACCTCATAACCTAGCTTTGCTTGGTAAGCAATGTAACTTGGCTTACTTGGCTATGTGTGATGTATCATCAAGTAAAATGTTGCCAATTGTATCACCTATGGCCGGCCATCATGAGTGTAAGACACCTCATGCTTCTAGCTTTGGTGAGCAACCCTTCTAGCCTTGCTCACTTGGCAAGCTAAGGCTTGCACAAACCATTCCCCATGACCGGCCATTACAAGGAGGAAACACCTAATGGACTAGCTTTGGTGAGCAACCCTCCTAGCTTTGCTCCTTTGGCTAGCTCAAGCATTGCCAAATCACTAACCATGACCGGCCACATAAGGGTAAGACACCTCATGGATTAGCTTTGATGAGCAAACACCCCTAGCCTTGCACCCTTGGCAAGCTAAGGCTTGCACAACTCACCACCTAAGGCCGGCCACCATCAAGGAGAAGGCACCTCATGCTACTAGCCTTGGTGAGCAAGCTCCCTAGCTTTGCTTACTTGGTAATTTTGGGACAAGAATGGCCGGCCACCACATAGGGATTTTGAGTAAATAATTTGGCCTTAAGGATTAATAAGCAAAGTATAAAAATTTAAACCTCATTAGGACTTGACACCTCATGCTTTCTAGCTTTGCTTAGTAAGCATGCTAGCCTTGCTTGTTGGCTAGCTAGAGCAAGCTCAATGCTCCACCTAAGGCTGGCCATCTCAAGGAGTGGACACATCATGCTACTAGCCTTGGTGAGCAAGCTTCCCTAGCTTTGCTTACTTGGCTATTTGGGACATCCTTGGCCGGCCACCACATAGGAAGCCATGAGCAAATGATTTTCTTTTGAGGACTATTGAGCAATTTGAAGAAGTAAGTTAGTTCACCTATAAATAGGTGAAGGTGTGTCATTGCATTTTTTTTGTTTAGTGAACTTTAACTAGCAGCTCATTCCCTAACTCTTCCCCTTAAAAGCCAAACCAAAAAGGAAAAGAAAGTGAGAGAGAAATTCGGTTTTGGTGATTAGGTTAGTGTGAAGGAATTTCAAAACCCTATACTAGAATTTCATCCGTGGAACTTGAGGTAAATCTTTTTATCCTCTAGTTCCTCATTCAAGTTTCAGTTAAGATTTAAGTATATGTTCAATATGTATGAGCATGAGTTCATTTTGTAAGTTTCATGCACTAGGGTTTTGGTATGCTTGATTAGGGTTTGTAACTGGACGGTTTTTCTGGGAACAAGATTTTGAGGCCTTTAAAGGCCGAATTTGAAAAATGTCAAAACTGTAAAGTTGTAGAGGAGGGAAAATCCTAGGGGTCTACGCAGACCATTTTTGAAAATAAGACCTCTAAGACCTTTGTTTTTACAAAAACCCGACATCAGGTTATGATTAGTAAATATGGTCGAAATATTTTCAAAGAAAGAAACAAGCAGGTTAAAGACAGAATTAGGTTTTGAGTTAAAAACAAAAGTTGTAGGAAACTTCAAGATCTACAACTTTTATGAAGGAATTATTTTCAATTTTAAAGCATATTTGTAAGAAAAGGACCAAACTTATGAATTGGTTTCAAACCCAGTTTTCAGAATTCTAGGGATTTACTAAAAAGAGAGTCGAGTTTTAGGGTTTGTATTTTGTAATGAGTTAGTAACTAGAATTGTTTATGATATCATGATAGGATGATTCTTATCCTATGATTTTCTTAAAAACAGGAAAGCAACCTGTTTAAGTGAAGTATTTTAATTCAAGGTGCAAAATAACTGGTAAGTACGACTCCGCCTACAGCATAAACAAAAATGTTTACTGTTGTATGCTTCAAGTTCAAGTTGATATGTGTATGATAAATATTTATGGCATGTAAGTTTTCAAGGTATGATGAATGAGTATGGCTTGTATGTTTTCAAATTTGTGTTGATAAGTATATGATGAATGTTTATAGCATGTATATTTATATGATGAATATTTTGATATATGGCATCACGATGTTTGCTCATTAATAATAAGTCACTCGGTAATGAGTAAGAACCCAGTTTCAAGTTAGAAACTGTTACAAGTATGAAATGTTTTCAAATACAAATAGAATATTTTTCTATATTTAAAGGTAAGAATATGTATGATGATAAGCAGGATGCTATATGTCGTATCGACCCGCACTAGGTCGGGTTTGGTCCATGGTTTGAGTTGGACAGGGCTGGCCGCCCCAACCACTCCATGGCTGCGCGCCACGGTACGTACATTTATGTTATGTAAGGGCCCAAAAAGTATGCTAACCGTAGAAAACAATAAGAAAGCATAAATGATTCATGCATTATGATACTATGAAATATTTTGCGGATAAATGGTTGTACTTGCTGAGCGAAAGCTCATAGTTCATGTTTATGCTGTAGGTAAGCAAACTTATGACAGGACTTGATACAAGACAGTGGAGCGTGATGATGCAAAACTGTGAAACTGTGGGTCGGGAACTGCTATGTTTCTTTTTGTTAATTTATGTTATCTTAAATATATTGTATTTAAGTATAAGACTTCAGTACTACGATAAGTAAATAAATATATGTACAAGTATGTATACGAAAAATTGCCAAAAGGATTTCCCAAGCTCAAGTTATATATATATCGTTTGTAAAAAAAAGAAAATTTAGCTCAAATTTTCGTAGGTTATAAATAAGTATGTATGGTAACGGCCTACGTTAGACGGGTCGTTACAGAGTTGGTATCAGAGCCAAGGTCCTGCCTATCGGTTTCACAGTATGCTTGCCTGCGCCACTGTCAATGTAAGTTAAAAATATTTTGTATTAGTAAAATTAATTTGTAAGAATTTGTATAATTTAGATTCAAGGACAATGGACGAGGATTGAGGTACGACTTATGCATTCTTTATGATGTCCCCACTAATATTCGATGGAACAAGACAAACCGTGACATTGGCAGCTTGGCTTCATGACATGGAAGCTATATTTTGCATATGTCATATTCAGCCTCATCTACAAGTATCATTGGCTAGTCGTTGTTTAGCAGTAGATGCTAGACTATGGTGGAGGACTCAAGGGGAACAAGAAGTCCAAGAAGGATCGTGGGAAAATTTCTGTAATGTCATCATTGCTCGTTTTGGACCTCCACTAGAGGAAGACGCCGGCATACACTATCGAGACCCAGAGATTTATCGTGACATGAACCTTGTCCGATATCTTAACTATGTTTATGACTGGCATGCTTATCCGGGCGAATCTATGGGCCATATTTGTCGAAGATTTCGAGAGGCTATGTTACCACATATTCCAAACCCCGAGATGCGAGCACTAAAATTGGTAAGGGAGGGTTTACCTCCCGAAATTAAGGAATATGTTCAGGCTCTAACATTGGGAATGACACTGGAGCATATGATTAATGATATCTTGGATGCCGAGTTAACAGCCCATATGGTTTAGGCAGATGCTTTAGTGAATGACAACGGACAGGAGCCAGTCAACGATGTTGGTATGGAAGAGCCACCATTTCAATGGGGACCGGTATTGCCAGAAGACTCAATTCCAGCAATGTCACTTCAGGAAATTCCTCCTCATGAGGATGGAATTGATGCTGATGCCTTGGATCCTGAAGAATTCCCAGACAATCCAGAGCTTCTTAAGGATCCTCCCGAAATCAACATGGATAATGGAGAGGATGAGCAAGTAGATATAGAAGATGATCCTGAAGAAATTATATTCAAAGATGAGGACTGGGATGTATTCTCCGATGTAACAACTGAATAGATAACTTAAATATAGGATAATATACATATGTGTGATGGCTAAGTGATAGTCACTTCCATCTTGTGTTTAATTATGTATATATATATATATGTAGCAAGTATAGGATATGTACATGACAGTATGAATATGTATATATGTAAGTATGTATGTATCATGAGTTAGGATGTTATGATGATATGTAAGATATGATACGATGATACGATCTATGATATGGTTTATGTTATGATCAGATATGGCATTATAGGATATTATGATAAATTAAGTAAAGTTTAAGATAAAGTTAAGATAAGATATGAATGGACGAGGAAATGATTAAAGTATAACAATATCTTTCTTGTGACTAGATAAGAATTAGAAGATGTCACGCCCGCGTACCCGAGCAAACCCAAATCCGCAAGAGCCTGATCTTGCAAACATTGTAGCCACGTTGCAACGGCAATTACAAGAACAACAGCAAGAAACGAACCAGCTTCGGGAACAAGTAGCCCAATTAAATCAGATACCCCAAATTAATGAAGTTCCACCACAAAATAACCTTGTACCCCCAGCAGTGCCTCAAGTACTGGAGATTCATCAAGAAGTTCCGTTAGCAGCCGCGGGGCTGCAAAGGAATCCACCCTTAGTTAGGGAGGATCTGTTGTACGAACGATTTAGACGAATGAAGGCGCCTGAGTTTGAAGGAACCACGGACTCGATAGTAGCGGATAATTGGCTAATCGATATCCAAGTAATCTTGGATTTTATGGGACTTACAGAACAAGAGAAAGTCCTTTGTGCCTCTTTCGCACTAAAGAAGGATGCGCGTCACTGGTGGATGACGGTCCAGATGCGTAGAAATGTGGCGAACATGAATTGGAAAGATTTTGTAGCCGAATTCAGTACAATCTACTATAATAGGTAAATATTGGCAGTTCAACAAGATGAATTTACCAGTTTTAAGTAAGGATCTATGTCGGTGATAGAAGCAGTTAAAAAGTTTGAACAACTTGTCCGCCTATGTCCAGAACTGATACAGAATGAACAGGAGAAAGTAAGGAAAATGATGAAAATGTTCCAGACAGACATCACCAAACAAGTTAGTGCTGGAAGTAGTCCTCCAACCCTAGTAGCTGATTGTATAAGTCGAGCTATGAGAGCAGAATACTGGATTAATTAGAATAAGGAAGCGAGGGTTCAAATATTTAAAGCTAAGAAAGAAGAAAAAGTTGTAGAGAAACAGATACAGTCTAGGCAGAATCATGAACCGAACTCGAAAGGCCAGACTAGTAATTCCAGCCAAAATTCCAAGCAGTTTGGGAAGAATAAAAGAAAAGGAAATGCTACGGGCCAGGGCCAACAGAGGAATTACCCTCAAAAGAAGAGCAATCGTGGGAATGGGGGGTAATAATAACAACTATCCTGTGTGTGCTCAATGCGGAAAGAAACACCTTGGTGTGTGTAGGATGGGAACAAACGCTTGCTACCTTTGTGGCAAGGAAGGCCATTATGCGAGGAATTGCACCTCCAATAACCAGAACCAGAACCCTTAGTACCAGAATAGTAATGCAAACCGACAGCTGCATGTGGTGCAAGCAAAGATCGAAGGTCCTTCGATTGTACAAGGAAGACTAGAGGCTCCCGAACCTCAAGCCAGGATTTATGCCTACACAAAGGGAGATGCTGAGGCTGGAACCTCTAATGTGGTAACATGTCAGATCTCTATAGCTGCTTACGATGCATTTGCCTTATTTAATTCTGGTGCCACCTATTCATTTGTATCAATGGAATATGCTCAAAAGTTAGAAAGAAATGTAGAAAATATAGGGCAACTTTTTAGGACCTCTCTTCCGTCGGGAGAGATTTTGTTGTCTGATTCCTGGATACGAAATATTCCAGTAGTCATGTGTGATAAAGAATTATATGTAGACCTAATTGCAATTAAGCTTCAGGATTTCGATGTTATCCTGGGAGTGGATTTCTTAGGTAAGTACAACGCTAAGATTGATTGTCGAAAGCGCTGTGTTACGTTTTGTCCTTTCGGTGAAGAGGAATTTAATTTTCACGGCCAGTCTAAGAGCTCATCAACCCGGCTAGTTTCGGCAATAAAGGCTTGGAAAATGTTAGCTAATGGATGTCAATGATACTTAGCTAACATGGTGGACAGAGAACAAGAAAAAGAGCTACATCCTGAAGATGTTTCCATTATTAGGGAATATGTATTTGAATGAAATCTATCATTTTCGTTTTAACTGGACAGTTTTCTGGAAACAAGATTTTGAGGCCTTTAGAGGCCGAATTTGGAAAAAGTCAAAACTGAAAAGTTTTAGGAAATGGAAAATACAAGGGGCCTTAATAGGCTGTTTTTGAAAATAAGGCTTCTAAGGCCTTCATTTTTATCAAAACCCGAGACCAATCTTACGGTTAGTAATTATGGTCGAAAAATTTTCAAAGGAAGAAACAAGTAGGTTAAAGATAGAATTGAGTTTTGAGTTAAAAACAAAAGTTGTAGGATTCTCTAAGGTCTACAACTTTTATGAAGAAAAATTTTTCGAATTCGAAACAAATTTTTAAGAGAAAACCAAATTTATTAGATTGGTTTCAAATACAGTTTTTAAAATTTTAAAGTTGTATTATTTCTATTTAAATTAATTACAGTTTTCTTAAAAACAGTTTAAAAAGTAAGTTTAAGTCTTAGGGTTTGTGTTATGATAAGTCTTGGATCAAATGTTACTTATAGTAACCGAATAGGATACCATTGCAACGCAATAAGCTTGTAACTAGGGTTACTTATGGTTGTTAGTTTAAATACTGATAATATGATAGGATGATTCTTATCCTACAATTTTCTTTCTGAAAACAGGAAAGTGACCTGTTTAGGCGGAACATCAAACTCAGGATTTAGCATAAGGTAAGTACAATTCCGCCTACAGCATAAGCGAAAAATGTTTTACTGCTTGTAAGCTTTCAAGTTCATGCATACATGTTGAAGTGCATATGATTTATGCTTTATTGTGACATCACGAAGCATGCTCACTAATGATAAGTTATATGGTAAGAATAAGAACCCAGTTTCAAGTAAGAAACTGTTTATAAGTATGAAATGATTTTTCTGTATTAAAGTAAGAACAAGTTTTAAGTATGATGGTAAGCAAGTTACCCCGTGTCGTACCAACCTGCACTAGGACATGTTTGGTCCATGGTTTGAGTTGGACAGGGCTGGCCGCCCCAACCACTCTATGGCTGCGCGCCAAGGTTCGTACACTTATGTTATGTAAGGGCCCAAAAAGTATGCTAACCTAAGAAAGCATAACCAAAGAATAAGTGATTCATGCATTGGCTATTATGAAATGTTTGATTTAGCACATGGGAAGGATCAGGTACATATTTCTTTAACATCGAAACGTGGAAAACGTCATGTATAGAAGCCAATGCTGGCGGCAGGGCAAGCCTGTAGGCTACTTTTCCAATCCTTTCGAGGATTTCAAATGGACCTGTGTATCTTGGGCTAAGCTTTCCCTTCTTACCAAATCTTATAATTCCCTTCATTGGAGCAATTTTAAGAAAAACTGAATCTCCAACTTGAAATTCTAAGGGTCTTCGACGTTTATCAGCATAGCTTTTCTGCCGACTAAAAGCTATGTCGAGTCGTTGCTTGATCACCTTGATGTCTTTTGAGGTTTTTCTGATGAAGTCTGTAGTTTGAAGTTGCTTTTGTCCAACTTCTTGCCAATGGATGGGAGATCGACATTTTCTTCCATATAACGCTTCAAATAGAGCCATACCAATTGAGGCGTGATAACTGTTATTATACGAAAATTCGATCAAGGGTAGCTTCTGATCCCAGTTTCCCTTGAAATCCAAAACACATGACCTCAACATATCTTCTAATGTTTGGATAGTGCGTTCTGATTGTCCATCAGTCTGAGGGTGAAAAGCGGTACTGAATTTCAACCTTGATCCCATAGCTGAATGAACATATTTCCAAAATCGAGAGGTAAAACGCCCATCCCAATCTGAAATGATGGATTTTGGAACTCCATGAAACCTAACAATCTGGGATACGTAAATTTCAGCTAATTTCTCGACCGAAAAGGTGGCTTTAATGGCAATGAAATGAGCTGATTTGGTTACTCTATCCACAATCACCCAAATCATATCATTCCCACTTGTGGTCCTGGGTAATCCTACTACGAAATCCATGGTGGTTTGTTCCCATTTCCACTCTAGGAGTTCGATTTTCTGCAAGTCTCCACCAGGTTGCCGATGTTCAACCTTAACTTTCTGACAAGTTAGGCATTTTGATACAAAATCAGCAATTTCTTTCTTCATGTTCGGCCACCAAAAATTTTCATTGAGGTCCTTGTACATCTTAGTAGCTCCAGAATAGACTGAGTATGGCGTTTCATGCACTTCAGACATGATCTGTTTCCTAAGGAATTCAAAGTTAGGAAGACAAATCCTTCTTTTGAAAAGGATTAGCCCATTTGTAGATGTCTTAAATTCTGTAATGACCCAAATTTTCTATAAGCTTATGATTTCTTTTGTTAAGAATCACAGCTATGTTATGTATGTTTATGTGTTATATATGATATGTTTTCTAAGAAAAGAAGTTGAATCTTTTGTTAAAAGATTCGATAAATTTAATTACGACTCTTTTGTTAAAAGAGGAAGTTGTGATTTATGACTCTATGTTAATAGTTTATAATTTTAAGAAAATCCTATACGCAGTTCAGATAAGTTTTGGACGATGGTCCAGTTAAATTATACTGTTATCAGTTGAAAACAGTATATGAATATCCATGTTAGTATGAAAATGGACTGCATTTAGAAAATAAGTCAAACAAGGCCTTTAAAGATGACACCTCTGATGACAAGTGTCATTGCCATGATTGGTCACCTTACAGGGACCAAAATGCAAATATTTTATGTTTAGGGGTCAATTTACAAATTTAAGAAAGTTCATTATTTTGAAGTTTTAGAAGTTAAGGAAGTCTTTTTAAGAAGGATTTAGCAATAAATTGAGGTTTAGAAGGCTAAATTTTAGTCGGCCAATCTATAGGGACTAAAGTGCAAATATTTTTGCCTTTAGGGGCTAAAGTGTAATTTTGGAAAAAATTGTGGACTTATCAGCAATTATGTAAATTTTTGAACCAGGGACTTTTTAAGTACAGTTTCTTAAGTCAATTAAGTAATTGATCCATTTCAAGTTCGGTTAGATTGGTTGAAAATCAAGGAAGACAAGTTAAGATTGAACTAAATAACTCTAGCTAGAACCAATCATAATGTTCCATGTGTCACCATAGGAACCGGCCACAACATGGCCTTACGAGCAAGGGATCTAGTTTTTGAGGAGCATTATGCAAATTAGAAGAATTTAAGTGTCATTAAAAGTTTACAAATCATACCCTAAGTTTAGTAACTAAGCACTTTGATTTGCTTGGTTGATTTTGTGTTATGGTTCAATTAGCAACCTTGTCTCACATGGCATCACCAAAACCGGCCACATGAGGGTGAGACACCTCAAGCCTTTAGCTAGCATGAGTCACCTTCCTAGCTTGCACACCCAAGCAACAAGGGCCGGCCACAACAAGGAACCACCACAAGGAAGCAACACATGGATCAATTTTGGTGAGCAATATCTCTAGTCTTGCTCACATGGCAAGCTTATGCTTTGCCAAAGCCACACCATGACCGGCCACTTGAGGAAGCAACACCTCTTGGCCTAGCCTTGATGAATCCACACTCTAGACTCCCTAGCCTAGCCCCCTTGGCAAGCCAAGGCTTGCACACCTCACCCTAGGGCCGGCCATCACAAGAGAATGCCACATCAAACATGTAGCCTTGATGAGCAAGCATTCTAGCTAAGCTTGCTTGGCAATTTGGGACAAGGAAGGCCGGCCAACACATAGGGACTAAGGAGAAATATTTTGGCCTTAAGGATCAATGTATAAAATTACAAAAGATGGATTTCTTGAACTCTTCTAGCTCTTGACACCTCATGCACCATAGGCTAGCTTAGTAAGCTTGCTAGGCTTACTTGTTGGCTAGCAAGAGCAAGCACAAAGCTTACCTAGGCCGGCCACTTTAGGGAGATGACACCTCATGGTTCCTAGCCATCATGAGTAAGCACCCTAGCTTGGCTACATGGCAACTTGGCCGGCCACCTCTCAAGAAGTCAAGAACAAGTTGGATTCTTCTAGGGACTTTTGAGCAATTCCAAGAATTTGTGCTTCACCTATAAATAGGTGAAGGTCCTCTCATTGTATTTTGTTAGCCAATACACACACAAGCAGCACATACTCCCTAGTTCTGCCTTAGGAGCCGAGACAAGAAAGGAAAGAAAAAGGAGAGAGGAGAGAACAAGAGAAAGAGTTTTCGGTTGGTATAGAAAGTTTGAGGAAAGTTTCAAAACTCTAGTTTAAGGATTTTAATCCGTGGAACTTGAGGTAAATACTTGAATCCTCTAGTTCTGTATTTAAGTTTCAGTTAGGGTTTGAGTATAAGATCATTGAGTATGAGCATGAGCTTAGTTTGTTAAGTTTTATGCACTATGGTTTAAGTATGCATGAGTAAGAATCAAAACTGAATGGTTTTTCTAATAACCAGATTTTAAGGCCTTTAGAGGCCGAATTTGGAAAAAGTCAAAACTACAAAGTTGTAGAGAAAGAAAAATACTAGGGGCCAACGTGGACAGTTTTTGAAAATAAGGCCTCTAAGACTCTGTAACGACCCGCCTATCGTAGGCCGTTACCTTACATACTTACTTACTACATATGAAAACTTGAGCTAAATTTTTTTATTTTTATTTTTATTTTTTATACATACAATATAAAACTTGAACTGAAATCTTTTTAATAATTACTTACATACATACTTGTACATATAATTAGCTACATATTATAGTAAAGAAATCTTGTACTTAATTACAACATATTTAGCGTAGCATAATTTAACAAAAGAAACGTAGTGATTCCCGTCCCACAGTTTCACAGTTTGTCTTGCTATGCACCATAGCCTTGTATCATGTAACACCGTAGGATTTCTTACCTACAGCATAAACATATGTCATGAGCTATTGCTCAGCAAGCACAACTATTTATCCGCAACATATCACATAATAACATAATGCATGAACCAATTATGCTTTCTTACTGTTTTCATAAGTTAGCATACTTTTTAGGGCCCTTACATAACATAAATGTACGTACCGTGGCGCGCTGCCATGGAGTGGTTGGGGCGGCCAGCCCTGTCCAACTCAAACCATAAACCAAACCCGACCTAACGCGGGTCGATACGACATATTGCATCCTGCTTATCATAATGATGCTTTAAATCTTGTTCTTATCTTGTTTCGTTTTTGAAACCTTATTTCATGATCATAACCAGTTTCTTAACTGAAACTGGGATTTCATATCTTACCGATTAACTTATCATTAATGAGCATGCTTCGTGATGCCATAATATCAAACTATTCATCATATGAACATACATGCTCTAACATACCTCATATATCTCATAACATAAACTTAAAAGCATACAAGCCGTAACATTCATCATTTCATGGAGACATACATATACATACCATAAACATTCCTTGTACACATAGCATCATGAACTTGGTATCATACAAGTCATAAGCATTTCATCACACTTATATCATCATATACTTAAAGGCATACAACAAACAGTTTTGTTTATGCTGTAGGCGGAGTCGTACTAACCTTTACTGCGCTTTGAGTTAAATTACTTCACTCAAACAAGTTGTTTTCCTGTTTTCAAGAAATCATAGGATAAGCATCATCCTATCATAATTTCATAACGATCCTATTAGCTAACAAACTACAAATCCTAAAATTCAAATTCCTTTTTGAATTTTTAATAAAACCCTAAAGTTCTCAAAACCGGGTTTTAAAACTATTACATAGTGTTTGGTACTTTTCTTACAAATCCTTTTAAAATTTTGAAAAGTTTTCTTCATGAAATTGGTAGACCTTGAAGTCTCCTACAACTTTTGTTTTAAACTCAAAACTCAAATCTGTCTTTAACATGCTTGTTTCTGCCTTTGAAAATTCTTCAACCATATACTCTAATTATAATTTGGTCTCGGGTTTTTGCAAAAACAAAAGTCTTAGGGGTCTTGTTTTCAAAAACTGTTCGCAATGACCCTTAGGATTTTCCCTTCTCTACAACTTTACAGTTTTGACTTTTCCCAGATTCGGCCTCTAAAGGCCTAAAAATCTCATTTCCAGAAAAACCGTTCAATACGAACCTTAAACGAGCATACTAAAATCCTAGTGCATACATCTTACAAAATTAAACTCATGCTTATCCATACTAATCATACTCTTAAATTTTAATGAAGAACTAGAGGATAACAATATTTACCTCAAGTTCCACTTGATGAAAATCTCAAACTAGGGTATTGAAATTTTCTACTCACTTCTTACACTAACCGAACTCTCCTCACACTCTAGTTCTCTTTCTATTCTTTTTCTTTTTCCTCCTCTCTTGGCTCGGTTCCTATGGCAGAAAACTAGGGAATATAGGCTGCTTGTGTGTATGTGTTTGCTAACAAAACAAAGTGGAATAACTCTCACCTATTTATAGGGAAACAATCTACTTTCTCAAATTGCTCCATAGTCCCTAGAAGAATCCAATTTGTCCTTGACTTCTTGAGAGGTGGCCGGCCAAATTGCCAAGTAGCCAAGCTAGGGTGCTTACTCATGATAGCTAGGAACCTTGAGGTGTCCCTTCCTTAGTGTGGCCGGCCTTAGGTGGAGTTTGTGCTTGCTTTTGCTAACAAACAAGCAAGGCTAGTAAGCTTGCTAAGCTAGCCTATAGTGCATGATGTGTCAAGAGTTAAAAGAGTTCAAGAAATTCATCTTTTGTAATTCATCTATTGGTCCCTAAAACCAAAATATTTCCCCTTAGTCCTTATGTGTTGGCTGGCCCTCCTTACTCTATATTGCCAAGCAAGCTTAGCTAGAATGCTTGCTCATCAAGGCTACATGTTTGATGTGGCAAGAATGTGTTGCTTCCTTGTGGTGGTTCCTTGTTGTGGCCGGCCCTTGTTGCTTGGGTGTGCAAGCTAGGAAGGTGACTCATGCTAGCTAAAGGCTTGAGGTGTCTCACCCTCATGTGGCCGGTTTTGGTGATGCCATGTGAGACAAGGTTGCTAATTGAACCATAACACAAAATCAACCAAGCAAATCAAAGTGCTTAGTTACTAAACTTAGGGTATGATTTGTAAACTTTTAATGACACTTAAATTCTTCTAATTTGCATAATGCTCCTCAAAAACTAGATCCCTTGCTCGTAAGGCCATGTTGTGGCCGGTTCCTATGGTGACACATGGAACATTATGATTGGTTCTAGCTATTTAGTTCAATCTTAACTTGTCTTCCTTGATTTTCAACCAATCTAACCGAACTTGAAATGGATCAATTACTTAATTGACTTAAGAAACTGTACTTAAAAAGTCCCTGGTTCAAAAATTTACATAATTGCTGATAAGTCCACAATTTTTTCCAAAATTACACTTTAGCCCCTAAAGGCAAAAATATTTGCACTTTAGTTCCTATAGATTGGCCGACTAAAATTAAGCCTTCTAAACCTCAATTTATTGCTAAATCCTTCTTAAAAAGACTTCCTTAACTTCTAAAACTTCATAATCATGAACTTTCTTAAATTTGCAAATTGACCCCTAAACATAAAATATTTGCATTTTGGTCCCTGTAAGGTGACCAATCATGGCAATGACACTTGTCATCAGAGGTGTCATCTTTAAAGGCCTTGTTTGGCTTATTTCCTAAATGCAGTCCATTTTCATACTAACATGGATATTCATATACTGTTTTCAACTGATAACAGTATAATTTAACTGGACCATCGTCCAAAACTTATCTGAACTGCGTATAGGATTTTCTTAAAATTATAAACTATTAATATAGAGTCATAAATCACAACTTCCTCTTTTAACAAAAGAGTCGTAATTAAATTTATCGAATCTTTTAACAAAAGATTCAACTTCTTTTCTTAGAAAACATATCATATATAACACATAAACATACATAACATAGCTGTAGTTTTCATATGTAGTAAGTAAGTATGTAAGGTAACGGCCTACGATAGGCGGGTCGTTACAGAGTTGGTATCAAAGCAAAAGGTCCTGCCTTCCGGTTTCACAGTATGCTTGCCTGCGCCACTGTCATTGTAAGTTAAATATATTTGTACTTGTATAATTAATTAGTAAGAAATTTTATAATTTAGATTAAAAGACAATGGATGAAGATCGAGGTGCGGCTTATGCGTTCTTTATGATGTCCCCGTTAACATTCGATGGAACTAGACGGACCGTGACATTAGCAGCTTGGCTGCATGATATGGAATCTATATTTCGGATATGTCACATTCAGCCCCATCTACAAGTATTGTTGGCTAGTCGTTGTTTAGCAGTAGATGCTAGACTCTGGTGGAGGACTCAAGGAGAAAATGAAGTTCAAGGAGGATTATGGGAAGATTTCCGTAATGCTATCATTGCTCGATTTGGACCTATACGGGAAGAAGACGATGGTATGCATTATCGGGATCCAGACATTTATCGCGACATGAACACTGCCCGATATCTGAACTACGTTTATGATTGGCATGATTATCCAGGCGAATCAATGGGCCATTACTGCCGAAGGTTCCAAGAGGCCATGTTACCCTATATTCCTGATTGGGGCAACCCTGAGATGAGAGCATTACAACTGCTCAGGGAGGGCTTACCTCCCAAAATTAGGGAACATGTGCAGCCTCCAGCGTTGGAAATGACGTTGAAGGCTGGAGGCTGGAGGCTGCACATGTTCCCTAATTTTGGGAGGTAAGCCCTCCCTGAGCAGTTGTAATGCTCTCATCTCAGGGTTGCACCAATCAGGAATATGGGGTAACATGGCCTCTTGGAACCTTCGGCAGTAATGGCCCATTGATTCGCCTGGATAAGCATGCCAATCATAAACGTAGTTCAGATATCGGGCAGTGTTCATGTCGTGATAAATGTCTGGATCCCGATAATGCATACCATCGTCTTCTTCCCGTATAGGTCCAAATCGAGCAATGATAGCATTACGGAAATTTTCCCATAATTCTCCTTGAACTTCATTTTCTCCTTGAGTCCTCCACCAGAGTCTATCATCTACTGCTAAACAACGACTAGCCAACAATACTTGTAGATGGGGCTGAATGTGACATATCCGAAATATAGATTCCATATCATGCAGCCAAGCTGCTAATGTCACGGTTCGTCTAGTTCCATCGAATGTTAACGGGGACATCATAAAGAACGCATAAGCCGCACCTCGATCTTCATCCATTGTCTTTTAATCTAAATTATAAAATTTCTTACTAATTAATTATGCAAGTACAAATATATTTAACTTACAATGACAGTGGCGCAGGCAAGCATACTGTGAAACCGGAAGGCAGGACCTTCTGCTTTGATACCAACTCTGTAACGACCCGCCTATCGTAGGCCGTTACCTTACATACTTACTTACTACATATGAAAACTACAGCTATGTTATGTATGTTTATGTGTTATATATGATATGTTTTCTAAGAAAAGAAGTTGAATCTTTTGTTAAAAGATTCGATAAATTTAATTACGACTCTTTTGTTAAAAGAGGAAGTTGTGATTTATGACTCTATATTAATAGTTTATAATTTTAAGAAAATCCTATACGCAATTCAGATAAGTTTTGGACGATGGTCCAGTTAAATTATACTGTTTTCAGTTGAAAACAGTATATGAATATCCATGTTAGTATGAAAATGGACTGCATTTAGAAAATAAGTCAAACAAGGCCTTTAAAGATGACACCTCTGATGACAAGTGTCATTGCCATGATTGGTCACCTTACAGGGACCAAAATGCAAATATTTTATGTTTAGGGGTCAATTTGCAAATTTAAGAAAGTTCATTATTTTGAAGTTTTAGAAGTTAAGGAAGTCTTTTTAAGAAGGATTTAGCAATAAATTGAGGTTTAGAAGGCTAAATTTTAGTCGGCCAATCTATAGGGACTAAAGTGCAAATATTTTTGCCTTTAGGGGCTAAAGTGTAATTTTGGAAAAAATTGTGGACTTATCAGCAATTATGTAAATTTTTGAACCAGGGACTTTTTAAGTACAGTTTCTTAAGTCAATTAAGTAATTGATCCATTTCAAGTTCGGTTAGATTAGTTGAAAATCAAGGAAGACAAGTTAAGATTGAACTAAATAACTCTAGCTAGAACCAATCATAATGTTCCATGTGTCACCATAGGAACCGGCCACAACATGGCCTTACGAGCAATGGATCTAGTTTTTGAGGAGCATTATGCAAATTAGAAGAATTTAAGTGTCATTAAAAGTTTACAAATCATACCCTAAGTTTAGTAACTAAGCACTTTGATTTGCTTGGTTGATTTTGTGTTATGGTTCAATTAGCAACCTTGTCTCACATGGCATCACCAAAACCGGCCACATGAGGGTGAGACACCTCAAGCCTTTAGCTAGCATGAGTCACCTTCCTAGCTTGCACACCCAAGCAACAAGGGCCGGCCACAACAAGGAACCACCACAAGGAAGCAACACATGGATCAATTTTGGTGAGCAACATCTCTAGTCTTGCTCACATGGCAAGCTTATGCTTTGCCAAAGCCACACCATGACCGGCCACTTGAGGAAGCAACACCTCTTGGCCTAGCCTTGATGAATCCACACTCTAGACTCCCTAGCCTAGCCCCCTTGGCAAGCCAAGGCTTGCACACCTCACCCTAGGGCCGGCCATCACAAGAGAATGCCACATCAAACATGTAGCCTTGATGAGCAAGCATTCTAGCTAAGCTTGCTTGGCAATTTGGGACAAGGAAGGCCGGCCAACACATAGGGACTAAGGAGAAATATTTTGGCCTTAAGGATCAATGTATAAAATTACAAAAGATGGATTTCTTGAACTCTTCTAGCTCTTGACACCTCATGCACCATAGGCTAGCTTAGTAAGCTTGCTAGGCTTACTTGTTGGCTAGTAAGAGCAAGCACAAAGCTTACCTAGGCCGGCCACTTTAGGGAGATGACACCTCATGGTTCCTAGCCATCATGAGTAAGCACCCTAGCTTGGCTACATGGCAACTTGGCCGGCCACCTCTCAAGAAGTCAAGAACAAGTTGGATTCTTCTAGGGACTTTTGAGCAATTCCAAGAATTTGTGCTTCACCTATAAATAGGTGAAGGTCCTCTCATTGTATTTTGTTAGCCAATACACACACAAGCAGCACATACTCCCTAGTTCTGCCTTAGGAGCCGAGACAAGAAAGGAAAGAAAAAGGAGAGAGGAGAGAACAAGAGAAAGAGTTTTCGGTTGGTATAAAAAGTTTGAGGAAAGTTTCAAAACTCTAGTTTAAGGATTTTAATCCGTGGAACTTGAGGTAAATACTTGAATCCTCTAGTTCTTTATTTAAGTTTCAGTTAGGGTTTGAGTATAAGATCATTGAGTATGAGCATGAGTTTAGTTTGTTAAGTTTTATGCACTATGGTTTAAGTATGCGTGAGTAAGAATCAAAACTGAACGGTTTTTCTAATAACCAGATTTTGAGGCCTTTAGAGGCCGAATTTGGAAAAAGTCAAAACTACAAAGTTGTAGAGAAAGGAAAATACTAGGGGCCAGCGGGGACAGTTTTTGAAAATAAGGCCTCTAAGACCTTTGTTTCTGCAAAAATCCGAGACCAAATTATAATTAGTATATATGGTTGAAGAGTTTTCAAAGGCAGAAACAAGCATGTTAAAGACAGATTTGAGTTTTGAGTTAAAAACAAAAGTTGTAGGAGACTTCAAGGTATACAACTTTCATGAAGAAAACTTTTCCAAATTTTAAATGAATTTGTAAGAAAAGTACCAAACACTATGTAATAGTTTTAAAACCCGGTTTTGAGAACTTTAGGGTTTTATTAAAAATTCAAAAAGGAATTTGAATTTTAGGATTTGTAGTTTGTTAGCTAATATGATCGTTATGAAATTATGATAGGATGATGCTTATCCTATGATTTCTTGAAAACAGGAAAACAACTTGTTTGAGTGAAGTAATTTAACTCAAAGCGCAGTAAAGGTTAGTACGACTCCGCCTACAGCATAAACAAAATTGTTTGTTGTATGCCTTTAAGTATATGATGATATAAGTGTGATGAAATGCTTATGACTTGTATGATACCAAGTTCATGATGCTATGTGTACAAGGAATGTTTATGGTATGTATGTATGTATGTCTCCATGAAATGATGAATGTTACGGCATGTATGCTTTTAAGTTTATGTTATGAGATATATGAGATATGTTAGAGCATGTATGTTCATATGATGAATAGTTTGATATTATGGCATCACGAAGCATGCTCATTAATGATAAGTTAATCGGTAATATATGAAATCCTAGTTTCAGTTAAGAAACTGGTTATGATCATGAAATAAGGTTTCAAAAACGAAACAAGATAAGAACAAGATTTAAAGCATCATTATGATAAGCAGGATGCAATATGTCATATCGACCCGCGTTAGGTCGGGTTTGGTTCATGGTTTGAGTTGGACAGGACTGGCCGCCCCAACCACTCCATGACAGCGCGCCACGGTACGTACATTTATGTTATGTAAGGGCCCTAAAAAGTATGCTAACTTATGAAAACAGTAAGAAAGCATAATTGGTTCATGCATTATGTTATTATATGATATGTTGCGGATAAATAGTTGTGCTTGCTGAGCAATAGCTCATGACATATGTTTATGCTGTAGGTAAGAAATCCTACGGTGTTACATGATACAAGGCTATGGTGCATAGCAAGACAAACTGTGAAACTGTGGGACGGGAATCACTACGTTTCTTTTGTTAAATTATGCTACGCTAAATATGTTGTATTTGAGTACAAGATTTCTTTACTATAATATGTAGCTAATTATATGTACAAGTATGTATGTAAGTAATTATTAAAAAGATTTCAGTTCAAGTTTTATATTGTATGTATAAAATAAAAAAATAAAAAAATAAAAAATTTAGCTCAAGTTTTCTTATGTAGTAAGTAAGTATGTAAGGTAACGGCCTACGATAGGCGGGTCGTTACAAATTCTTTGTTTTCTCCTCCAAGAAGTTGCGTCTTTAACAGAAAGGAATCCTTCCCCTGATAACATTTAATAGATTCTAGGAGATTGGACTGAAGAGTCAAAGCAGCCAATTTCCCCGTTATCAGTTCCAATTTGAAATCAGAAATTTCCTTTTGGAGGGACTTGGACAACGTTTCAATCGACATGAGCATACCCGATGACTTCCTGCTTAACGCGTCTGCTACTTTGTTTGCTTTTCCAGGGTGGTAAAGGATTTCACAATCGTAATCCTTTACGAGCTCAAGCCATCGACCCTGTCTCATATTGAGCTCATTTTAGGTAAAGATGTATTTGAGACTTTGATGATCATTAAAAATCTCACATCTATTACCATACAGGTAATGTCTCCATATTTTTAAGGCAAAAACCACCGCTGCAAGTTCCAAATCGTGCGTCGGATAGTTTCGTTCGTGGTCCTTCAGTTGACGTGAGGCATAGGCAACCACATTTCCTCCTTGCATAAGAACAGCTCCTAGTCCGGTCCTTGACGCATCGCTATAAATAACGAAATTTCCTGCATCAACGTCAGGAATTATTAATACCGGCGCACTTGTAAGCTTCCTCTTGAGTTCTTGAAAGTTTTCTTCACACTTCTGTGTCCAATCAAACTCTCTCTCTTTTTTAGTAAGAGCTGTTAGTGGCGCCGCTATCTTGGAGAATCCTTCAACGAATCGTCGGTAGTATCCGGCCAAACCAAGAAAACTTCATATCTCCGTAACGTTTTTGGGTGCTGACCATGCACTAACCGCCTCTATTTTTGCAGGATCAATGGAAATTCCTTCCTTTGAAACTACGTGGCCCAAGAAATGCACTTTTTCCAACCAAAATTCACATTTTGTGAATTTGGCATAGAGCTGATTCTGTCTTAATGTCTCCAAAACTATTCTGAGACGCTGCTCATGTTCCTTTATGGACCTTGAGTAGATCAAAATATCGTCAATAAAGACGATAACAAACTTATCTAGATATTCTTTAAACACCCGATTCATGAGATCCATAAAAGCAGCTGGGGCATTAGTTAATCCAAATGGCATGACAAGAAACTCATAATGCCTATAGCGTGTTCGGAAAGCTGTCTTAGAAATATCTTCATCCTTAATTCTAAGTTGATGATATCCCGATCACAAATCAATTTTCGAGAATACCAATGCTCATCTGAGTTGATCAAAAAGATCGTCGATTCTTGGAAGAGGATACTTGTTCTTAATCGTGATTTTGTTTAACTCACGATAGTCGATGCACATTCGCAACGATACATCCTTCTTTTTGACGAACAGCACAGGTGCTCCCCATGGGGAATGGCTTTGTCGAATGAATCCCTTGTCCAACAGTTCTTGTAACTGTACTTGGAGTTCCCTAAGCTCAGCTGGCGCCATACAATAGGGGGCTTTCGGCATTGGAGCTGCTCCTGGCAACAATTCTATTTCGAAAGAGATTTTTCGCTCCGGCGGAAGTCTGGTTTAATCTTTTGGAAAGACATCTACATATTCCCTAATAATGGAAACATCTTCAGGCTGTAGCTCTTTTTTTTGTTCTCTGTCCACCATGTTAGCTAAGTATCCTTGACATCCATTAGCTAACATTTTTCAAGCCTTTATTGCCGAAACTAGCCGGGTTGATGAGCTCTTAGACTGGCCGTGAAAATTAAATTCCTCTTCACTGAAAGGACTAAACGTAACACAATGCTTTCGACAATCAATTTTAGCGTTGTACTTACCTAAGAAATTCATTCCCAGGATAACATCGAAATCCTGAAGCTTAATTGCAATCAGGTCTACATATAATTCTTTATCACACATGACTACTGGAATATTTCGTATCCAGGAATCAGACAACAAAATCTCTCCCGACGGAAGAGAGGTCCTAAAAAGTTGCCCTATATTTTCTACATTTCTTTCTAACTTTTGAGCATATTCCTTTGATATAAACGAATGGGTGGCACCAGAATCAAATAAGACAAATGCATCGTAAGCAGCTATAGAGATCTGACATGTTACCACATTAGAGGTTCCAGCCTCAGCATCTCCCTTTGTGTAGGCATAAATCCTAGCTTGAGGTTCGGGAGCCTCCAGTCTTCCTTGTACAATCGAAAGACCTTCGATCTTTGCTTGCACCGCATGCAGCTGTCGGTTTGCATTACTATTCTGGTACTGAGGGTTCTGCTTCTGGTTATTGGAGGTGCAACTCATCACATAATGGCCTTCCTTGCCACAAAGGTAGCAAGCGTTTGTTCCCATCCTACACACGCCAAGGTGTTTCTTTCCACATTGAGCACACACAGGATAGTTGTTATTATTACCCTCATTCCCACGATTGCTCTTCTTTTGAAGGTAATTCCTCTGTTGGCCCTGACCCGTAGCATTTCATTTTCTTTTATTCCTCCCAAACTGCTTGGAATTTTGGCTGGAATTACTAGTCTGGCCTTTCTAGTTCGATTCATGATTCTGCCTAGACTGTATCTGTTTCTCTACAACTTTTTCTTCTTTCTTAGCTTTAAATATTTGAACCCTCGCTTCCTTATCCTGATTAATCCAGTATTCTGCTCTCATAGCTCGACTTATATAATCAGCTACTAGGGTTGGAGGACTACTTCTAGCACTAACTTGTTTGGCGATGTCTGTCCGGAACATTTTCATCATTCTCCTTACTTTCTCCTGTTCATTCGGTATCAGTTCTGGACATAGGCGGACAAGTTGTTCAAACTTTTTAACTGCTTCTATCACCGACATAGATCCTTGCTTAAAACTGGTAAATTCATCTTGTTGAACTGTCAGTATTTCCCTATTATAGTACATTGTACTGAATTCGGCTACAAAATCTTGCCAACTCATGTTCGCCACATTTCTGCGCATCTGGACCGTCATCCACCAGTGACGCGCATCCTTCTTTAGTGCGAAAGAGGCACAAAGGACTTTCTCTTGTTCTGTAAGTCCCATAAAATCCAAGATTACTTGGATATCGATTAGCCAATTATCCGCTACTATCGGGTCCGTGGTTCCTTTAAACTCAGGCACCTTCATTCGCCTAAATCGTTCGTACAACAGATCCTCCCTAACTAAGGGTGGATTCCTTTGCAGCCCCGCGGGTGCTAACGGAACTTCTTGATGAATCTCCGGTACTTGAGGCACTGCTGGGGGTACAGGGTTATTTTGTGGTGGAACTTCATTAACTTGGGGTATCTGATTTAATTGGGCTACTTGTTCCCGAAGCTGGTTCGTTTCTTGCTGTTGTTCTTGTAATTGCCGTTGCAACGTGGCTACAATGTTTGCAAGATCAGGCTCTTGCGGATTTGGGTTTGCTCGGGTACGCGGGCGTGACATCTTCTAATTCTTATCTAGTCACAAGAAAGATATTGTCATACTTCAATCATCTCCTCGTCCATTCATATCTTATCTTAACTTTATCTTAAACTTTACTTAATTTATCATAATATCCTATAATGTCATATATGATCATAACATAAACCATATCATAGATCGTATCATCGTATCATATCTTACATATCATCATAACATCCTAACTCATGATACATACATACTTACATATATACATATTCATACTGTCATGTACATATCCTATACTTGCTATATATATATATATATATATACATAATTAAACACAAGATGGAAGTGACTATCACTTAGCCATCACACATATGTATATTATCCTATATTTAAGTTATCTATTCAGTTGTTACATCGGAGAATACATCCCAGTCCTCATCTTGAATATAATTTCTTCAGGATCGTCTTCTATATCTACTTGCTCATCCTCTCCATTATCCATGTTGATTTCGGGAGGATCCTCAAGAAGCTCTGGATTGTCTGGGAATTCTTTAGGATCCAAGGCATCAGCATCAATTCCATCCTCATGTGGAGGAATTTCCTGAAGTGGCATTGCTGGAATAGGGTCTTCTGGCAATACCGGTCCCCATTGAAATGGTGGCTCTTCCATACCAACATCGTTGACTGGCTCCTGTCTGTTGTCATTCACTAAAGCATCTGCCTAAACCATATGGGCTGTTAACTCGGCATCCAAGATATCATTAATCATATGCTCCAGTGTCATTCCCAATGTTAGAGCCTGAACATATTCCTTAATTTCGGGAGGTAAGCCCTCCCTAACCAATTGTAGTGCTCGCATCTCGGGGTCGCCCAAATCTGGAATATGTGGTAACATAGCCTCTCGAAATCTTCGACAAATATGGCCCATAGATTCGCCCGGATAAGCATGCCAGTCATAAACATAGTTAAGATGTCGGACAAGGTTCATGTCACGATAAATCTCTGGGTCTCGATAGTGTATGCCGGTGTCTTCCTCCAGTGGAGGTCCAAAACGAGCAATGATGACATTACGGAAATTTTCCCACGATCCTTCTTGGACTTCTTGTTCCCCTTGAGTCCTCCACCATAGTCTAGCATCTACTGCTAAACAACGACTAGCCAACGATACTTGTAGATGAGGCTGAATGTGACATATGTAAAATATAGCTTCCATGTCATGAAGCCAAGCTGCCAATGTCACGGTTCGTCTTGTTGTATCGAATATTAGTGGGGACATCATAAAGAATGCATAAGCCGTACCTCAATCCTCGTCCATTGTCCTTGAATCTAAATTATACAAATTCTTACAAATTAATTTTACTAATACAAAATATTTTTAACTTACAATGACAGTGGCGCAGGCAAGCATACTATGAAACCGATAGGCAGGACCTTGGCTCTGATACCAACTCTGTAACGACCCGTCTAACGTAGGCCGTTACCATACATACTTATTTATAACCTACGAAAATTTGGGCTAAATTTTCCTTTTTATACAAACGATATATATGTAACTTGAGCTTGGGAAATCCTTTTGACAATTTTTCGTATACATACTTGTACATATATTTATTTACTTATCATAGTACTGAAGTCTTATACTTAAATACAACATATTTAAGATAACATAAATTAACAAAAAGAAACGTAGCAGTTCCCGACCCGCAGTTTCACAGTTTTGCATCATCACGCTCCACTGTCTTGTATCAAGTCCTGCCATAAGTTTGCTTACCTACAGCATAAACATGAACTATGAGCTTTCGTTCAGCAAGTACAACCATTTATCCGCAAAATATTTCATAGTATCATAATGCATGAACCATTTATGCTTTCTTATTGTTTTATAAGGTTAGCATACTTTTTGGGCCCTTACATAACATAAATGTACGTACCGTGGCGCGCAGCCATGGAGTGGTTGGGGCGGCCAGCCCTGTCCAACTCAAACCATGGACCAAACCCGACCTAGTGCGGATCGATACGACATATAGCATCCTGCTTATCATCATACATATTCTTACCTTTAAATATAGAAAAATATTCTATTTGTATTTGAAAACATGTCATACTTGTAACAGTTTCTAACTTGAAACTGGGTTCTTACTCATTACCGAGTGACTTATTATTAATGAGCAAACATCGTGATGCCATAATATCAAAATATTCATCATATAAACATACATGCTATAAACATTCATCATATACTTATCAACACAAATTTGAAAACATACAAGCCATACTCATTCATCATACCTTGAAAACTTACATGCCATAAATATTTATCATACACATATCAACTTGAACTTGAAGCATACAACAGTAAACATTTTTGTTTATGTTGTAGGCGGATTCGTACTTACCAGTTATTTTGCACCTTGAATTAAAATACTTCACTTAAACTGGTTGCTTTCCTGTTTTCAAGAAAATCATAGGATAAGAATCATCCTATCATAATATCATAAACAATTCTAGTTACTAACTCATTACAAAATAGAAACCGACCTTAGAATTCTGAAAACTGGGTTAGAAACCAATTCATAAGTTTGGTCCTTTTCTTACAAATCTGTTTTGAATTTGAAAATAATTCCTTGAAAAGTTGTAGATCTTGAAGTTTCCTACAACTTTTGTTTTAAACTCAAAACCTAATTCTGTCTTTAACCTGCTTGTTTCTTTCTTTGAAAATTTTTCGACCATATTTACTAAACATAACCTGGTTTCGGGTTTTTGTAAAAACAAAGGTCTTAAAGGTCTTATTTTCAAAAACGGTTTGCGTGGACCCCTAGAATTTTCCCTCCTCTACAACTTTACAGTTTTGACTTTTTTCAAATTCGGCCTTTAAAGGCCTCAAAATCTTGTTCCCAGAAAAACCGTCCAGTTACAAACCCTAATCAAGCATACCAAAACCCTAGTGCATGAAACTTACAAAATGAACTCATGCTCATACATATTGAACATATACTTAAATCTTAACTGAAACTTGAACGAGGAACTAGAGGATAAAAAGATTTACCTCAAGTTCCACGGATGAAATTCTAGTCTAGGGTTTTGAAATTCCTTCACACTAACCTAATCACCATAACCGAATTTCTCTCTCACTTTCTTTTCCTTTTTGGTTTGGCTTTTAAGGGGAAGAGTTAGGGAATGAGCTGCTAGTTAAAGTTTACTAAACAAAAAAAAATGCAATGACACACCTTCACTTATTTATAGGTGAACTAACTTACTTCTTCAAATTGCTCAATAGTCCTCAAAAGAAAATCATTTGCTCATGGCTTCCTATGTGGTGGCCGACCAAGGATGTCCCAAATAGCCAAGTAAGCAAAGCTAGGGAAGCTTGCTCACCAAGGCTAGTAGCATGATGTGTCCACTCCTTGAGATGGCCGGCCTTAGGTGGAGCATTGAGCTTGCTCTAGCTAGCCAACAAGCAAGGCTAGCATGCTTACTAAGCAAAGCTAGAAAGCATGAGGTGTCAAGTCCTAATGAGGTTCAAATTTTTATACTTTGCTTATTAATCCTTAAGGCCAAATTATTTACTCAAAATCCCTATGTGGTGGCCGGCCATTCTTGTCCCAAAATTACCAAGTAAGCAAAGCTAGGGAGCTTGCTCACCAAGGCTAGTAGCATGAGGTGCCTTCTCCTTGATGGTGGCCGGCCTTAAGTGGTGAGTTGTGCAAGCCTTAGCTTGCCAAAGGTGCAAGGCTAGGGGTGTTTGCTCATCAAAGCTAATCCATGAGGTGTCTCACCCTTATGTGGCCGGTCATGGTTAGTGATTTGGCAATGCTTGAGCTAGCCAAAGGAGCAAAGCTAGGAGGGTTGCTCACCAAAGCTAGTCCATGAGGTGTTTCCTCCTTGTAATGGCCGGTCATGGGGAATGGTTTGTGCAAGCCTTAGCTTGCCAAGTGAGCAAGGCTAGAAGGGTTGCTCACCAAAGCTAGAAGCATGAGGTGTCTTACACTCATGATGGCCGGCCATAGGTGATACAATTGGCAACATTTTACTTGATGATACATCACACATAGCCAAGTAAGCCAAGTTACATTGCTTACCAAGCAAAGCTAGGTTATGAGGTGTCAATTCCTAATGACTCTCAAATTTTTTATACTTTACCAATTGGTCCTTAAAAGTATAATATTTACCTCTAAATTCATGAGGTGGCCGGCCATAGAGTGCCAAGTGAACCAACTTGTGAGTTGAATCACAAACATAATCAAGTAAGCAAAATTAAAGTGTTTAATCACTAATCCTAGGACATGATTTGTCAAATTTTAATGACACTTAAATCTTTCCAATTTGCATAATACTCCTTAAAAAAACAAGAATGCTGCTCATAAGACCATGAGATGGCCGGTCCCTAGGGTGTCCACGTGGAAGGATAGGATTGTTCCAATTGGAATTATCCAATCCAAACTTATTTTCTTGGTTTCCAACTAAGTTAACTAAACTTGTAATTGATCATTGGCTTAATTGAACTAGGAAACTTAACTTGAAAAGTCCACCGTTCCAAGAATTTACATATTTACTTAGAAATCCATAATGTTCTCAAAATTGCACATTGACCCCTAAAGGAAAAATATTTGCACTTTAGTCCCTCTAAGGTGGCCGGTTAAGATAAAGCTACTAAACATCCCATTTCTTGCTTAATCATTCCTTAAAAGACTTCTTAACTTCTAAAAATTCATAATCATGAACTTTTCTTAAATTTGCATATTGACCCCTAAACTTAAAATATTTACATTTTGGTCCCTATAAGGTGACCAACCATGGTAGTGACACTTGTCATCTGAGGTGTCATTCTAAAAAGCCTCGTTTGGCTTTCTTCCTGAATGCAGTCCATGTTCATACTAACATAGATACTTAGATACTGTTTTCAACTGTTAACAGTATAATGTTACTGGATCACTATCCAGAACTTATCTGAACTGCGTATAGAATTTTCCTGAAACTAGAAATCATCGTCATAGAATCATAAATGATAAATTTACCCTTCTTAACAAAAGGTTCTAAACTCGCATAAGTAAATTATTGAATCTTTTAACAAAAGATTCAATACATTTCCTCATAAAAACAAGTCAAACATATCACCTAAACGTACATAACACAACTTTGATTCTTAACAAAAGAAATATTAAGTTTACAAACATGTTGGTTATTGCATATATAACCTTGGTGCAAACCCAAATGGTAATCTGTACCAAATTAGGGGTTTTAGGGTTTTTTAGAACCCTAATTGCAACATACATAACTTATACCATAACCATTCATAAATTCTCATCTTTGAGTATATGAGAACATATAGCAACCATATCGTAAGCATACATACAGCCAACTAACCTCTAACTCAAATAATCATAAACTTGCTTCAAATCATAACTAGAGACCACCAAACCCTAATCTTGCATAATCAAGCAATCACCATAACCCTAGTGCATAAAAATAAAAAGTGAGCTTATGCTCTTACATTCACAACATGGGAATACATTTAAATCTTAAACCAAAACTTAAATGAAGAACTAGAGGATATAAAGATTTTACCTCAAGTTCCACGGAAGTGGTTCTAGACTAGGGTTAGAAATTTTCTTCACACTTTCTTATACTAAACCGACCTCCTTCTCCTTCTCTTTTTCTTTTCTTTAGTTCGGTTCCTAATGAAAGATAGACTTAGAGAATGAGTTGCTTGCTTTTTAGGTTTCACTAAAAGTTCTTGAAGTGATCTTACTTCCACCTATTTATAAGTGAAATTAACTTACTTTTGGAATTGCTTAGTAATCCTCAAGAGCAAAATATTTGCTTATAACCCTTATGTGGTGGCCGGCCAAGCTTGCTTAAACTAGCTAAGTGAGCAAGGCTAGGGGGGCTTGCTCCTCAAAGCTAGAAGCATGAGGTGTCCTCTCCTTATGATGGCCGGCCATGTGTTGAGACATGGTGCTTGTCCTAGTAAGCCAAGTAAGCAAGGCTAAGAGACTTACTCATCAAGGCTAAAAGCATGAGGTGTCTTCTCCTTGTGGTGGCCGGCCATGTTTTGATGTATTGTGCATGCCTTAGCTAGCCAAGTGAGCAAGGCTAGCAGCTTGCTCATCAAAGCTAGGACATGAGGTGTTCAATCCTCATGGTGGCCGGCCATAGGTGGAGTGTTGTGCTTGTTCTAGCTAGCTAAGTAAGCAAGGCTAAGGACTTGTTTATCAAAGCTAGGACTTGAGGTGTCAAGCTCTTCTTAAAACACCTATCTCCATATTTGCCTATGAGTCCCTAAAAGCACAATATTTGCCCATGTACCACATGAGGTGGCCGGCCATAAGATGCCAAATAAAGGGGCTTGTTAAATGAAACACAACACATAGCCAAGTAAGCAAGGCTACAATGCTTACTTAGCAAAGCTAAAAATATGAAGTGTCAACTTCTAATGAATTTCAAATTTTCCTAATTTGCATATTAGTCCTTAAGAGCAAAATATTTGCTCATAGAACCATGAGGTGGCCGATCCTAGTAGGTCCATGTGGAAGAACATGGTTAGGGCAATTTTGATTCATCAAACCCTAACTTATTTCTTTGGTTACCAACTAAGTTAACCAAGCTTGCAGTTGGTCATTGGCTTAGTTGGACTTGAAAACTTAGTTAGAAAAATCTATAACTCCAAAAATCTATAATCACATATTTTTCTCAAAATTACACTTTGGCCCCTAAAGATAAAAATATTTTCATTTTAATCCTTATGAGGTGGCCGGCTATGGTGGTGACACTTGTCATCTTATTTTTGCTTAGTCATTCATTTAAAGACGAGGTGTCATCCCATAAGGCCTCGTTTGGCTTTTCTCCTCAATACAGTCCATACAGATATTACGATTTACTGTTTTTAACTATTAACAGTATAATTGTTCTAGAAAATTGTGCTTGATTTTTCTACAGTGGTCTCGTACCTTATTCTTGCTTATTCGTATGAAATGATGGTTTTTTTTTTTTTTTTCACAGTATAATTTTCATTCAGCTAATTATACTGTAGTACCATTTTAATCATACCTTAAGTCATTCTGGTCAAACATTGACCGACATAAGTTCATAAATCCTAACTTCACCTTTTTCAACAAAAGGCTTCAAACTTGCATAAGTAAATTATTGAGTCTTATAACAAAGAATTCAATAATTTTCTGACAATTCAATCAAATATTTCATATAAACATACATAGTACAAACTTTGATTCCTTAAAACGGAAATTATAAATTGGTAAAAAGTTTGGTTATTACACTAGGGTACCATCGCTCAAATTTTTTATGATTGTTTTTTTGTAAATACTACGGAGATTGTATTAAATACAATACTAAGAAAGGGATGCACGTGCATCAATGTGAATTATTAATTAAATAAATATATTTTGTTAGAAAAATATGAAAAGCTAATAATCGTAATATAAAAAGAAAAAAGAGTTATATTGCCGCATATCAATATTACGTAGACATTTTTACATTAAATTTCAATACAATGACACTCCTTTAATTTTTTATTTCTTATAAAAAAAATGTCCAACAAAAATTAACAAAATACTTTTTTAGAGATAAGAATTTCTTTAAAAAAATATAAAATATACTTTGTCTTTTTAAATATTTAGGAAAGGCATCCACAAATATAATTTCTACAAAAGTAAAAAAGAAAATTAAAATACATCCAATAATTATAAAAATTATTTTTTGCCGTTGTTTTTAAAGTTAAGTAATATGTAGATAAATAAAATAATAATTATATAACTTTTTATTTTTTTCTTCTTTTATGATGCCAAACAACATAAAGGAAAAAAACCAAAATCCTTTATATCTCTTTTATTTTCTTTCACTTGTTTTTCCTCTCTCTTTTGTCCTCTTTCCTTCTTACCTTCAATTTTTGTGTTTGGTAAAAATAAATAAAGAAAAGAGGAAACGAAAAAATAAAAAATGAAAGAAAATAGAAAAGATGAAAGATTTTATTTTTCTTTTATATTGTTTGATATCATGAGAGAAGAGAAAATAAAAGGTTAAATAATTATTCTTTTATTTATCTACATATTACTTAACTTTAAACCAGACCTAATAGTGTATGTCACCAATGGTATGGTGGCAATTGAACCATCCGATCAAGCGGGTTCCATCAGCCATTCTAATCCGAATTGAGTTCTTACTCCAAAACAGAAAGGCATCAATTTTCTTCTTCTTCTTTTTTTTTTTTTCCCTTTTTATGAAAACTTTATTCTGTGTTTACTAATGGCTTGATGCCATCATTATTTATGAGGAGCCAAGATCTGAATCATTGATTTTCATGTTTAACTTGCATCCAGCTGAGAAGCCTATCCTGAAGTGCACATATTGCTTCACGTACACTTATAATGGAATGATAAGCCCCCTATTCGCTTCACTTATGTGAGGCGTGCCAAACACATGAGCCAAGGGGAAGCTGAACACATGAGCTACTCATGAGAGATTATTCTAGAAAGGAAAGTTGTTAGGTCTTGCCTTGGGATCCGAGTTGTATTTTCGGTTATGTGTGATGTAATAAAGAGGGTAGAAAGGAGGAAGTGAGGATAGGTGAATTTTGAGTGGAATTTTGGAGTGTGGGAGAGAGTTAGGCCTCTCCAAAGCCTAATAGAGTTTTGCTTCCTAATTCACAAACAATTGCCCATTTCTTTCTAATTCTTCTTGTCAATCTTCATTTTTCTTAATACCTTATCACTGGTATCAGAGCAATGATCACAATCTGGGCGAGTCATGGCTACAAAAAAGGTGGACACCGACTCGATGCGGTGGAGGAACAGATGGAGAAGGTTCGGCCTGATCTCCAGAAGTTGGACCATCTGGAGAAAGGGATTGTGTCCATTTTGGATTGGATGAATGCCTTGGATCAAGTGATTCAGAAACTGGAGGTGCCTACACAGTTAACGGCTATGGCGGTCGATCGAGGAAAAGTAGAGGTGGACGACTCTGCGAATCACCCGCTCAAGCCTTCACCGGATGCAGGGGGAGTTTCATCAGGGGGAGGTGGGAAAGTCCGACGGGTGCATATCTGATACGCTAACTTGAGATGCTGGTGTTCGACAATGCCAATCCCAAGGGTTGGATTTTTCGAGTAGAGCGCTATTTTGCGTTCCACCAGATGATGGAGGCCGAGAAGATCAAGGCGGCGGCGATCAGCATGGACGGCGAAGCCTTGGCGTGGTTCAAGTGGGAGGTTGGGCGGCGTCCGATGCGGACGTGGGGGGAGATCAAGGCTAATATGTTGGACTGCTTTGGATTGACCCAAGAGGGATCGGTGTGTGAGAAGTTCTTGGCTATTAGGCAGGAAGGGACCGTTCGAGAGTACCGACGTTTATTCGAAGCACTGGCGTCGCCTCTGACGTGTCGGAGCAAGTCATGGAGAGCACATTTATCAACGGGCTGAAACCGGAGGTACAGGCTGAGGTTCGGATGCTGAAACCTAGTGGATTGGGCCGCATCATGGAACGGGCCCAACGAGTGGAGAACCGCAACACCATCTTGAGGCCGAGTAAGGGGAGCCCAAGCCCGGCCCCCACAGGGTCGCGAAACACGGGCTCGGTTTCCAGCCCTAGTCCCACTTATCATTCAAGCGGTTTCGTGTAGCTACCTTCAATCCGGAAGCCTCAGTCAGCCGCCTCTCGCACAAGTTAGAAATCCAATTTTCCTTTTCGCCGTTTGACAGATTCCAAATTACAACAAAAGCGTGAGAAAGGATTGTGTTTCCGCTATGACGAGAAATATTCGGTGGGGCACCAATGTAAAAGAGTTGAACGTACTCGTAGTGAGTGATTGCACGAGTGAGTGGCCAGGGGAGAGTGAGGAGAACGAGGTGTTTTTGGATGCGAGGGAGGAACTGAAGGCTAGGGATGTGGTGCTGCTCTCGATCAACTCAGTGGTGGGGTTATCCAACCCGAAAATGATGAAGGTTAAAGGGCAGATCGCTAAGCGCGATGTGGTAGTTTTGATTGATTCCAGAGCCTCCCACAACTTTATTTCGACCGATGTGGTCATGGAACTCGACCTTCCAAAGGTGGGCACTACGGGCTGCGGAGTTCTCATGGGCACCGGCCTCACTATCAAAGGAGAAGGCATGTGTAAAGGAGTGGTGTTGTCTCTGCAGAACATTGAGATTGTGGTGGACTTCCTTCCATTGGAGCTAGGCAGCGCGGATGTTATTTCGGGAATGCAGTGGCTGGAGACACTTGATGGAATGCAAGTAAATTGGAAGACAATAACAATGAAGTTTCGGATTGGAGGAACCGCGGTGACCCTTCAAGGAGATCCCATCCTTTCTTCCTCTTCGGTTTCACTCAAGGCAATGTTGAAAACGTTGAAGAAGGATAAGGAAGGAATGTGGGTTAAGTTGGGAAGTTTAGAGACCGGCGGAGTTAGGTTCCTACCCCTTTTCAAGAGATTTTGCAGCGTTTTGTTGGAGTATTTGAGTGGCCAGGAGGGCTCCACCCTCTAGAAGCCGTGACCATGCCATTGAGCTGCTGCCCGGTACTGCCCCCGTAAATGTCCGACCTTACTGTTACCCCCAAATCCAAAAGGATGAGATAGAGAAGCTTATCAAAGAGATGTTGGCTGCCAGAATAATTCAGCCCAACGTTAGCCTGTTTTCCAACCCTGTTCTCTTGGTCAAGAAAGATGATGGGAGCTGGAGATTCTATGTGGATTACCGTGCCCTCAAAAAGGTAACGGTAGCGGACAAGTTTCTGATCCCAATCATCGATGAACTCCTTGATGAGTTACATGGAGCCACCGTGTTTTCGAAGTTGGATTTGAAGTCGAGGTATCATCAAATTCGGGTGCGTAGCGAGGATATACCCAAGACGGCTTTTCGTACTCATGAAGGGCATTACGAGTTTCTGGTGATGCCATTCGACCTCACCAATGCACCTTCCACCTTCCAAGCCCTCATGAATGACATATTTTGTGATTATCTTCAGAAATTTGTTTTGGTATTCTTCGACGACATTCTGATCTATAGTCATACCATACCCGATCACCAGCACCATTTGGCCCTTGTGTTGTAAACCCTTGCTACCCATCAGTTGTACGCTAACCACAAGAAGTGTCTGTTTGGCCAAGAGCAGCTTGAATACCTCGGCCACATCATTTCCAGCAAAAGGGTGGCAGCCGACGGAGCTAAGATTGCTGCCATGCTTCAATGGCCCTCCCTTCGGTCTCTCAGGGAACTTCGAGGATTTCTCGGCCTCACCGGGTATTACCGATGGTTTCTGGCAGGATACGGTGGGTTAGCGTGGCCTCTTACTAAGCGACTTAAACGGGATCAATTTTGCTGGACACCAAGGGCGGAGGAAGCATTTCAACGGCTTAAGCAAGCTATGACGACGGTACCGGTTTTGGCCTTGCCATATTTCAACAAGACTTTTGTCATTGAGTCAGATGTTTCGGGGCACGGTTTGGGGGCTATCCTCCTGCAAGAACAGCGACCGGTGGCTTATTTCAGCCATGTTCTTTCTCCTCAGGCTCGCCTCAAGTCAGTCTATGAACGGGAACTCATGGCCATTGCATGGCCGTACGGAAATGGAGGCATTATCTACTAGGTCGGAAATTTATGGTTCGCACGGATCAACAAAGCTTGAAGTTCTTGTTGGAACAGTGGATGGTCAGTGTTGATCACAAAAAATGGGTCACTAAGCTCATAGGCTATGATTTCGACATCCAGAACAAGCCGGGTCTCAAAAACAATGCGGCGGACGCACTCTCTCGGGTAGGAATCGAGCCCACCTTGGCAGCCCTGTCTATTCCTTGCCTCAAGGTGCTTGAGGAGTTGGAAACACAAGTAATGGCGGAGGAAGGTCTTCGCCAAATCGTGGAGTCCTTGAGGAAGGATCCTAATTCGGTTACGGGGTATTCTATTGTTAAGGGACAGCTTCTCTACAAGAACAGGCTGGTTTTTCCGCGCCACTCTCCTTTGATTAAGACGATGTTGCAAGAGCTCAACGATTAGTGTATTGGAGGACATTCCGGGTTCTTAAAGACACTAAAGAGTATTGCTGCCACTTTTTATTGGGTCGGGATGAGGGGTGATATCCGGCATTATGTGGCCTAGTGTCCGATTTGTCAACAATACAAGAGTTCCAAGCTCTCACTTGGGGGCCTTCTTCAACCCTTACCCGTGCCGAACCAAGTTTGGGAGGAGTTATCCATTGATTTCATCGAGGAGCTGCCCCATTTGGAAGGGGTCGATTCAATCTTGGTGGTGGTTGACCGCTTGACCAAATATGCCCATTTTATTGGCCTCAAACACCGCTACACGGCTCACTCGGTCGCAGCCCTCTTCATTCGCGAAGTGGTTCGTCTTCATGGTATTCGGAATTCTATTGTGTCGGATCGTGACAAGATTTTTATGAGTAATTTCTGGTCGGAGCTCTTTAAACTGCAGGGGACAACCTTGAAGCACAGTACAACCTACCACCCCCAAACCAATGGACAAACCGAGGTCATCAACAGATGCTTGGAGGCTTACTTACGATGTTTGGCGACTTCTACACCGAAACAATGGGCGCACTGGTTGCCATGGGCGGAGTATTGGTACAACACTGCCTATAATGCATCTACCAAGACCACGCCTTTTCAGGCTTTGTATGCCCCCCCCCCCCCCCCCGGCCACCACTATTGCGTTTTGAGACCGGGTCTACCCCCTGTGCCACCGTGGACAAGCAATTGCAGGAGTGCGACGCGATGTTGGAGGAGCTGCAGTGCAACCCCCATCACTCTCAGCAACTGATGAAGAAGCAAGCGGACACTCATTGTAATAACCAACCTGTTTGAAAACTTATGATTTCTTTTGTTAAGAATCAAAGTTGTGTTATGTACGTTTAAGTGATATGTTTGACTTGTTTTAGGAGGAAATGTATTGAATCTTTTGTTAAAAGATTCAATAAACTTACTTATGCGAGTTTAGAACCTTTTGTTAAAAAGGGTAAATTTATTATTTATGATTCTATGACGATGATTTCTAGTTTCAGGAAAATCCTACACGCAGTTCAAATAAGTTCTGGATAGTGATCCAGTACCATTATACCGTTAACAGTTGAAAACAGTATCTAAGTATCTATGTTAGTATGAAAATGGACTGCATTCAGGAAGAAAGCCAAACGAGGCTTTTTAGAATGACACCTCAGATGACAAGTGTCACTACCATAGTTGGTCACCTTAAAGGGACCAAAATGTAAATATTTTAAGTTTAGGGGTCAATATGCAAATTTAAGAAAAGTTCTTGATTATTAATTTTTAGAAGTTAAGAAGTCTTTTAAGGAATGATTAAGCAAGAAATGGGATGTTTAGTAGCTTCACCTTAACCGGCCACCCTAGAGGGACTAAAGTGTAAATATTTACCTTTAGGGGCCAATGTGTAATTTTGAGAAAATTGTAGATTTTTAAGTAAATATGTAAATTCTTGGAACAATGTACTTTTCAAGTTAAGTTTCCTAGTTCAATTAAGCCAATGATCAATTACAAATTTAATTAACCTAGTTGGAAACCAAGAAAATAAGTTTGGATTGGATAATTCCAATTGGACCAATCATATCCTTCCACGTGGACACCCTAGGGACCGGCCATCTCATGGTCTTATGAGTAAGCATTCTTGTTTTTTTTAAGGAGTATTATGCAAATTAGAAAGATTTAAGTGTCATTAAAATTTGACAAATCATGCCCTAGGATTAGTGATTAAACACTTTAATTTTGCTCACTTGGCAAGCTAAGGCTTGCACAACCCATTCCCTATGACCAGCCATTACAAGAAGGAAACACCTCATGGACTAGCTTTGGTGAGCAACCCTCCTAGCTTTGCTCCTTTGGCTAGCTCAAGCATTGCCAAATCACTAACCATGACCGGCCACATGAGGGTGAGACACCTCATGGATTAGCTTTGATGAGTAAACACCCCTAGCCTTGCACACTTGGCAAGCTAAGGCTTGCACAACTCACCACCTAAGGACGGCCACCACAAGGAGAAGGCAGCTCATGCTACTAGCCTTGGTGAGAGCAAGCTCCCTAGCTTTGCTTACTTGGCAATTTGGGACAAGAATGGCCGGCTACCACATAGGGATTTTGAGTAAATAATTTGGCCTTAAGGATCAATAAGCAAAGTATAAAAATTTGAACCTCATTAGGACTTGACACCTCATACTTTCTAGCCTTGCTTAGTAAGCATGCTAGCCCTGCTTATTGGCTAGCTAGAGTAAGCTCATTGCTCCATATATGGCCAGCCATCATGAGAGTATAACACCTCATGCTACTAGCCTTGGTGAGCAAGCTTCCCTAGCTTTGCTTACTTGGCTATTTGGGACATGCTTGGCCGGCCACCACATAGGAAGTCATGAGCAAATGTTTTTCTTTTGAGGACCATTGAGCAATTTGGAGAAGTAAGTTGGTTCACCTATAAATAGGTGAAGGTGTTTTATTGTATTTTTGTTTAGTGAACTTTAACTAGCAGCTCATTTCCTAACTCTCCCCCTTAAGAGCCAAACCAAAAGGAAAAGAAAGTGAGAGAGAAATTCAGTTTTGGTGATTAGGTTAGTGTGAAGAAATTTCAAAACCCTAGACTAGAATTTCATCCGTGGAACTTGAGGTAAATCTTTTTATCCTCTAGTTCTTCATTCAAGTTTCAGTTAAGATTTAAGCATATGTTCAATACATATGAGCATGAGTTCATTTTGTAAGTTTCATGCACTAGGGTTTTAGTATGCTTGATTAGGGTTTGTAACCGGACGGTTTTTCTGGGAACAAGATTTTGAGGCCTTTAAAGGCCGAATTTGAAAAAAGTCAAAACTGTAAAGTTGTAGAGGAGGGAAAATCCTAGGGGTCAATAAGGACCGTTTTGAAAATAAGACCTCTAAGACCTTTGTTTTACAAAAACCCGAGACCAGGTTATGATTAGTAAATATGGTCGAAAAATTTTCAAAGAAAGAAACAAGCAGGTTAAGGATAGAATTGGGTTTTGAATTAAGAACAAAAGTTGTAGAAAACTTCAAGATCTACAACTTTCATGAAGGAAACTTTTTCAAATTTAAAACATATTTGTAAGAAAAGGACCAAACTTATGAATTGGTTTCAAACCCAGTTTTCAGAATTCTATGGTTTACTAAAAAGATAGTTGAGTTTTAGGGTTTGTATTTTATAATGAGTTAGTAACTAAAATTGTTTATGATATCATGATAGGATGATTCTTATTCTATGATTTTCTTGAAAACAGGAAAGCAACATGTTTAAGTGAAGTATTTTAATTCAAGGTGCAAAATAACTGGTAAGTACGACTCCGTCTACAGCATAAACAAAAATGTTTACTGTTGTATGTTTCAAGTTCAAGTTGATATGTGTATGATAAATGTTTATGGCATGTAAGTTTTCAAGGTATGATGAATGAGTATGGCTTGTATGTTTTCAAATTTATGTTGATAAGTATATGATGAATGTTTATAGCATGTATGTTTATATGATGAATATTTTGATATTATGGCATCACGATGTATGCTCATTAATAATAAGTCACTCGGTAATGAGTAAGAACCCAGTTTCAAGTTAGAAACTGTTACAAGTATGAAATGTTTTCAAATACAAATAGAATGTTTTTCTATACGTAAAGGTAAGATTATGTATGATGATAAGCAGGATGCTATATGTCGTATCGACCCGCTCTAGGTCGGGTTTGGTCCATGATTTGAGTTGGACAGGGCTGGCCGCCCCAACCACTCCATGGCTACGCGCCACGGTACGTACATTTATGTTATGTAAGGGCCCAAAATGTATGCTAACTTAAGAAAACAATAAGAAAGCATAAATGGTTCATGCATTATGATATTATGAAATATTCTGAGGATTAATGGTTGTACTTGCTGAGTGAAAGCTCATAATTCATGTTTATGCTGTAGGTAAGCAAACTTATGGCAGTACTTGATACAAGACAGTGGAGCGTGGTGATACAAAACTGTGAAACTGTGGGTCGGGAACTGCTACGTTTCTTTTTGATAATTTATGTTATCTTAAATACGTTGTATTTAAGTGCAAGACTTTAGTAATACGATAAGTAAATAAATATATATACATGTATGTATACAAAAAAATTACCAAAAGGATTTCCCAAGCTCAAGTTATATATATATCGTTTGTATAAAAAAAAAAAATTAGCCCAAATTTTCGTAGGTTATAAGTAAGTATGTATGGTAACGGCCTACGTTAGGCGGGTCGTTACACTCATCGTCGTGACTTGTCCTTTGAGATAGGCGATTTGGTCTTTTTTAAGCTCCGGCCCTACCGTTGCAAGTCTTTGGCTAGACGTCCTTTCGAGAAACTGGATCCTCGTTTCTATGGACCTTATAATGTATTGGCACGCGTTGGTGAGGTGGCTTACAATCTGCAGCTACCAGACCATGTGATTATTCATCCGATCTTCCACATTTCTCAGCTTAAGCGTGCTTTGGGCGCCTCCGATGTCTCCTCAGACGTGCCCCCGCAACTGTCCAAGGACCTGGAGCTATGTGTGGAGCCGGAGGCGATACTCGGGCTACGTCGAGGTCGAGGTGACCCGGGACAACAGTTGGAGGTGCTTGTGAAGTGGAAGGACATGCCAGCTTTTGAAACCACATGGGAGCCGTATGAACTACTGCAAGCCCAGTTCCCTGACTTTAACCTTGAGGACAAGGTTACTCATTGGGAGGGGAGTGGTGACAAGTCCCCCTATTCGCTTCACTTATGTGAGGCGTGCCAAACACGTGAGCTGCTCGTGAGGGATTATTCTAGAGAGGAAAGTTGTTAGGTCTTGCCTTGGGATCCGAGTTGTATTTTTGGTTATGTGTGATGTAATAAAGAGGGCAGAAAGGAGGGAGTGAGGATAGGCAAATTTTGAGTGGAATTTTGGAGTGTGGGAGAGAGTTAGGCCTCTCCAAAGCCTAGCAGAGTTTTGCTTCCTAATTCACAAACAATTGCCCATTTCTTTCTAATTCTTCTTGTCAATCTTCATTTGCTTAATACCTTAGCATGGAACCATTAAAACAACGGAGTATAACATGACCAAGCAAGAAAATCAGTACACTTACGGTAATTTACTCCAAGTTATTGTCTATTGATCGATAGTGTGTTCCAAATCATGTCATCGTAGCACAAAACACAGGACATGCTATTACTAATAAACTTCATTGGACGACTAAAAACATATCTAACGCACCCTGACATTTGCAATACTACAAATCACATTATTACATGTAATTACCAAGGGTAGAGAAGCAGAAACAAACCAAGAATTTCCATATGGTCATATCCAAGGGAAGAAATACCGCACACGACAAGTGCCTGAACCTGAAAAATGATCACACAATGTACACATCAGCCTATACCTGAATCAATCAGTGTATTGAATTGTTTCTTAAAAAAACAATTATACACACCACATTAGTTGGGTCTAATTTTCCACCTATACCAACCTCCAAGATAGCAACATCGACCTGCAAATATCATGGAAAGGTCAATGTTATGATTCCTCTGACTGATTTTACTTGCAAGTTCACAGGTGGGAAGGATTTTAAACATGAAGCAGCCTATCCTCGAAACTCAAAAAACATAGCAAACCTGCTCTGCAGCAAATATCTTGAATGCAAGTAGTACCAAGGAAGCGAAAACAAGGAGGCATGGGAATATCCTCTGTAGCCTTTCCTGGATAGAAAATCATAAGAACAATAATGTGAAAAATTAAACTACGGATAATCATGAAGTAGTTACAAAAAGAAGCCCGGAAGGGACGAGGAGAGGAAATGAACTATATCTAATTGTTGGAACAGTTCATGAAATATCATTTACAGAAGTCGGAGATCAAGTTTTCAACAAAAGGTGGACAGAAAACGAAACAAGAGTATAATACCTTTAATCTATTAAAGCACCACCAGAAATATGCTACAAAATTCTCTTCATATATCTCCACACTATAGTATCCACCATGGTGGGAAATAGATAAGTGCACCTTCTAAGATGAGAAATGAAATAGGTATAAAACAAAAATGCCTGTAAATAATAGGCAATTAGGCATAAAGCATTTTATAAATTCTATAAATTTGCTTTAAACAAAAAAAAGAATATACAGCAAGGCTGAAATTCCAAAGAATTATAATGGTATTTAAAAACAATCACATTAATTAAAACTCACCCATCCAAATGAAATCTTTCTCTGAATTTAATAGTATGAAGAGACGTTAATAGTCCAGTGTGGAAGAACAATTTAGCCTCCCAACGGCACGGAGTCAAGTGATAGCGTTTTTGTACCGACACTGAGCTTCGCCGAGGGCTCCTCCGTCCGCGCCTCCTATACCACCGCCGAGATCGGCGTGATGGTGGGCGCCGGCGGCGACGGCAATGGAGGAGTCGAAAACGGAGGCGTCGCCTTTTACAAGGCCATTGGAGTGAGAAGAGAGGCCGTTACCGGAGGTGGTGGATGAAGGAGAAGAGGAGGAAGTAGCGGTGGTGATGGTTCGAAAAAAAGAGGGACCTTTTCTTGCCACCGGTGTAGTACTCCTGAGGGCTATCGGAGTCGCTGTCGGAGTCGGCAGAATGGCGATTGAGATCGGAGAGGGTGCGAATACCACCGACTCGGGATTTAGCCATGCAATCAAAATCGAACCCACCTTAACAAAATCTAAAGCAAACTCAGATTGCCCAAAAGAGAGAGGCCAGTTTGGGCCTCCGAGGACACATGTAATGGAAGTATATTGCCAAATAAAGGCTCTAGACAACAAGATGAAGATGGACAAACAAGTGGCCTTTGTAAGGACAATTCGTTATTGGTAATATCGAAATGAGAAAGGCAAGAAGAGTCTAAAAAATATTGACAAAAGAGTGCATATAAGGGACTTAGTATATATAATAGGTAATAGAAATAGGGAAATAGTCATAATTTCTAACACTTCCTTATAATTTTTTCAGTCTTAACATAAAAATTGATAATTTTATTATTTTATATTTTTAATTTTTAATTTTTTTTGGAAAAATGTCTGATTTTAACCCTTAGTTTAGATTTGGATTTTATTTTCATTCATTTTTCTCTCTTTAATATATATATATATATATTTTTTTTTTTTTTTCTATCTCTCTGTCTCCCTCTCCCCTTCTGTCAGTCTGTTTCTCTCTCTACCCCCGTCGACCGGCGACGGCGTCGGGAGCTAGATGACGACATGAACTAGGTACCATGATCTTCTCGGCGTCGGTGCTGGCATCATTTCTGCTGGGGAGTACCTGCCACGGTCGCTGTCGGTCGCGATCTGGAGGAGGGCGCGATGGTCGTCAAGGAATCGCGATCCACAGGAGGGCACAACATATCCCGCCCTAGAGTCAAGATCCAGAGTCGCGATCTAGAGGAAGATCTTGCCCTGGAATCGAAATCCAGATTCGCGATCTTGCTTGATCTCGCCATGGAGTCGCAATCCGGAGGAATATCTCGCTATTGATCCGAAATTTCGATACCAACACCGTTGCTGTCAACTTTATGAGTTCATCAGAATCGTGAGGAAAATCCCTGAGAGCAAAATCACTAAAATCACGAGACAAATCATCGGTAAATCGTGACCCCCGTCCTTGTTTTTCTTCAGCACTGGATCTCCAGCCTTTTCTCTGTGATTTTTCCGATGGCCCTCACCCGGTTCTTTGTCTTTTCCGGCGAAAGCTTTTAGAGATATAATTTTGGGGTGGATTCATAATTTTTAAAATATTTTGGGCTTAAAAAAGTCATAAATATATTTATTTTCAACTAACAAATTTTCTATTTCTAAAGAAAACAAATCAATAAATAATTACTATTTATATGTGTGCATGTAAATGTTCCAGGTTCCAGTGGTTAGAAAATTTTATTTTTGTTGGTTTGGTTTGTTTTTGGTGATTTGTTTGTTGGGAAAATTTTTGAAATTATAAGATAAAAGCAATGCGTTAATGATTTTGTATTTCAACTATATATGTGAAAAAAACAACTATAAGAATCCGTTTGGGATTCTAATAGAATCCGATTTGGATTCTTTAAGAATCCATTTTGCATTTTATTAAAATAAGTTTTGCATTCTATTATAGTGTATTTTGTCTTCTCGGATTTTGGTAGAATCCGTTTTGCATTCTAATAGTATTCATTTTGATTCTGATAGAATTCATTTTGCATTATATCATAATCTATATTTGCCTTTATTTGGTAGAATCTGTTTTGTATTATGATATAATCTATTTTGGATTCTGATAGAATCTGTTTTATATTCTATCGGAATCTGTTTTGGCTTCTCGGATTCTGGTAGAATCCGTTTTGCATATCGTATCCCTTTTACTTTCTCGAATTCTAGTAGAATCCAAATATAATTCATTTTGGATTCTAATAAAATCAAACTGATCATCGAAGCAGATACGTTCGGCGATCTTTGTTAAAATCCAAGAAATATATATTCTGTCATAATTCATTTTAGATTCTAATTGAATCACTTCGGCAGCCGACATCGATGTCTGTGATCGGAGCCAGATATATTCGGTCATTTTTATTGAAATATGAAAAAAAAAAAAAAATTCCAACGACCTGCGACCTGTGACTGGCTAGCGGCCGGTGATCGGTGACCAACATCGACGACGGTGACCGGATTCAGATACATCTAGTCATCTTTTTTGAAATATGAAAAAAAAAAAAATTGACGACTGATTGGCGACAGGAGACCGGCTGCAGGCCGGCGACCGGCGACCTACTGGCGAACGGAATTGGAGATATCTAAAAATTATTCCAATAATAAAAAAGAGAAGAAAAGAAACAGATACGGTATTTTTATCTATTTACTATTTTTTTTTCATTTAATTATTTATTTAAATGTTATAAAATGACAAAATTATCAACTTTATTTTTATGGAGAGCATAATTTTAAGGATGTGTCAATTTTATGGCATTCTTGCAAATCCCCCAAATTATTAGGCCATGTTTTGGATAGCATGTCGGAAAGGAACATTTTTCTATTTGAAATGAGAAAATCATTTAATTTTACCAATAAAATGATGTTTAAATGTTAAAAAATTTTCATTATCGAAAACAAAAAATGTATAGAATTAGAAGAAATGATGTTGGTAATAATGCATTGGGTGAGGATTTTAGAAAGATTTCAAAAGGATTCTAAAAGAAAGCTGTGCAAATAAGTTTAAAAATGAGATAACTTTTATCTTTTTAAATGAGAAGAATGATGGAAAAAGTTAAAAAAAACACTCTTTGCTATTTTTCCCATTTCCAAAAATAGACATGCAAAACAAACAAGGGGTTAAGGGTTTGTTTGGGGAAGTATCGGAATAGAAATATTTGAGATGCAAATATTTAAAAGAAAAATTTTGAACGAAAATTTTGACTAATTATTCAAACTGGTATTTGGATGTTAACATAATGAACAAAACATTTAAAACAAAAGCATTTAAATATGTGTTTGGAAGTAGCTTTTTGAAAAGAATGAGAAAGATGAGAAAATGATATCTAAAACGATTTTAAAAATTCTTTTTTAAAATCCCTGTAGAATATAATTAGAATGGAGGTAAATTTTAGGAGGAATTTTTACCATTTAAGAATAAAAACCTAAATGACCTTTGAATGCTCCGTTTTCAATTGTTTCTAACAAATGCCTATTTAAAATGATCATTCAAATGAATTCCCCAAATATTTCCAAATGGTTGCACCAAAGGGATGCTAATTTTGTGTATCATTTTATTTTAATTTGTGATTCATTAAGATCATACATTCCCTCAGTATTTTGTTCCAATGTAATAGATCTATTTCCAATATGCATTTGAATTGTTAGTTTGTGTGTTTGTCCCACATTGTTAAGTTACTAGGTAGTTGTGGTATTTTTTTTATGGAATGGGGAATGAGTTATACCCAAGCTAATCAAATGGAAAGTGTGTTTAGATTTATATTTGAATAGTCTACGATGTAATTAGTAAATGAAGGTGTATTCAAATAAATGTGTGATTAAAATTGAATGTGTGATTCAAATGAAAACATTGATTTTAATTAAATTGAAAATTTAGAATCCTACTCAATTTGTAGGTCCTATACTATATTATTCAAAACTTTCATAAAATCTTTTTTTTTTTTCATGGGTTTTACCATTTTTCTTCATATTGATAAGCTGAAAACCACCAATTAACCACGGTAATTAATTTAATGTCAACGCATTTACAAGCGAAGAAATCCCCTCCGGGAGAGTAATCAACTTGACCAAGAGAAAAAAGCAGGTACCGTAGGGTAGGTATTTACCAAAATAACAGTCTCAAAATTGAAATTAACAAAATAATCTTGTCTCATTTTAACATAGAAACGATCACTGGTTGTTCGAGGTTATTTTGTTAATAAAAATTTTTTGATAACTTTTAAGAAAATTGTTAAGTTATTTTGTAAATTGCTTTGTAGATCTGATTTCATACTCGTTCGACGATGATTTCTTTGTAAGCAGATTGACGTGGGATGAGGTCTTCACCAGCGATGGAGGATGATGCCAAATCTGGTTGAGCAACATTGAACACAGGGCTTTCTCAAACGGTAGCGCGATCTTTAAACACAGGGCTTTCTCAAACGGTAGCGCGATCTTCCCAATCCCATGTCCCCCAATGACGATGCTAAGCCAACCCACCCTTCCCACAAAGGCGAGTTTGGAAGACCAACCCGCCGGCCGGGATCTACACTATCATAGGCGATGGTGGTGCGACTCATTTTCTCCACCGGCCTGCGGGTTTTGGAACCCTTCCTCTAAAAGACCAAGAGCCATGCCCTCCGTCGGCATGGGGTCACGTGGGGTGTCGCGTGGACGGTGCCAAAGCAACCTCGGCGGCGATGGAGATGGCGGAGATGGCTCCTGAGTTCTCTCTCTCTCTCTCACATAATTGTTCATGGGCATAATCAGATATGGTAGGATGCACAATAAACTTTGTGTGCATATAACATCTCAGCCACTGAAAAGTAATCTATCGGTAAAAAATTTTACCTTATTTATAGGATAAAAAAGTTTGCATCATATAGAATTGCCCAAAATTATACATAGATTTGAAAATTTTAAAATCAGTAGTCAAAAACTCCGTCGGGAAAAATTGTTCCAAACGGGACTAATTTTACACATCAAATTAGACTGAGAAGCGAAATAAAGTTCTTTTGTCTTAAAAACAAAAATCTCAATATTCTTATGTGGTTTTGGGTGGCACTAAACGAGGCGCCAAAAAAAAAAAAAACGAGGATTTTACTCTTTACACTTTAGGATTGGATTTGGACTAAATTATACTTTACACTTTTAGGATTATCCACAGATTTTAATATCACTTTAAGTCCTCCCCTATAACCAAATCTGTCATGAAAATTAGCCAATTAGGATTCTACTTTTAAAATAGCAAAACAAGCCATAAAAAAAAGAGTAAAAAAAAAAAAAAGAAAAAAAGTCTCACTCATCTATTGAAGGGGAGGGGGTTCATATTATTGTTGTGTCACAATTGTTTCGAATATTCCCCGAGTGACACAAGGACTAGAACATACTAATTTTTATTTATTTATTTTTTTTTTTTTTTTTTTTGGCCCCTTTCACTTTTTTCTTTTGTTTTTGTTGACATGAGAGAGCAAGGACACAGTAGTAATAATTATAATAATTATAATAATAATAATACTTTCTAATTATAACAAATATTTTTTTTAAATGTTCAAATAAAAGCATATTTTTAAAAATATTTTGAGGTAAATAATATATTTATGGTAATTTTTTCACTTATAAATTATAAAAAAAAAAAACAATTTGTCGTAAATGAATTATTTATTATAATACGATATATATGCAAACATTTTATTTATAATAAAACTTTTAAGTTAATTTTTTATGCGAATTTGCTTCGTAAATGCACTATTTACCATCTATATGTCATTTTACAATTACCCAAAAAAAATTCTGTTATTCATTTTAAATACTAGAGGATTTTGGCCTATTTCCCTCATTCTCTCTAATAATAATCAGAACAATAACAATTATTATAATTAAAATATTAAAATTATTAGTAAAATTATTTCATTCAATCATGCATGGTAGTTACCTTATACAGCTTTGCTACAAAAAAAGACCACAAATAAAAGGGCTGTGCTCAATGTACTCTAGCAATTTCTCTCCAGCAAACTCAAAAATCAAAACACTTTCCACATAAAGGACAAGGAATTCTATAAGGTTCAAACAACATTTCACAATAACAAATTATTCCATTGTATTAGAATAAACCAGCCAAAAAATAACAGAGTTCATGGTTTTAAACTCTTTTTCCTACTTGTAAAAAAGAAAAAATTGGTAACAACAGTAAAATACTTAAGGTACCAATTCAAGAACCCTAACAGAGACTATGTGCAAAACAAATAGAGCATGACACGGAGTAGGTAAAATTAATCCATTCGAGCCATTTTCGCAGCTGCTCGAGAGCTCCAAACAAGCAGAAAATCAGTATTGCCATCCCTAGGGCACGGGAACGAAGATGCAAGTTCCGTCAGGGGCAACCACCTTATGCCTGCTCAACAAACATACCAAAAAAAAAAAAAAAAAAAAAACTCATCACCGGTCCACATTATGTGACAGCAACCACGCGCAATTTTAATTACTTACTTCTCAAGCAAAAATTTTCCTACGGCGTTATCCGGGGGATCTGTAGCCAACTGAAAAAGACAAGCATCACTAGATGAGAAGTTTCTGAAGGAACCAAAACACAGAAAGCGGAAATCACAAGGAAAGAGTTTTTAGGCCTTACACATTTCACTCCTACAATTGAGCCACACCGGACACAGAAAATGTCTGCAGTAGTGCACGGTCCTCCTCTATTCCATGGATATGTCACTGCTTCTCCCATTGTGACATTAACACTGTCATGTCGTATGAGCCATTTTAAGGATGTTGCAGATATAAAGGTAATATGGAAGATCTAAAGGTGAACACAGGTATAAAGTTAATACGATTTCGGTCCCCATTTCGACAACTCAAACTGGAATCTTTTATGGGGACAAAGCCCCCCTCCTAATCTACAGAACTTTCTGAGCAAGTTATACACCAGCAGATCAAACTATGCGAAACCAGAATACGACAACTGAAAGACGACAAGTACTTAAGCCATTTGAGAAAATAAAATCCACCAGATGCCTTTTCGAGTCCAAAGTTTCTTAATATCAGTTAAAAATTAAGGTACCGCTTTCTCATAAAAACTGTGGCTCTGAGAAACTATACGATCATATAGACGGCAACCCGAATAGAATTGATTTATATAGAAGAATATTGCCAAACATTTCTCTTCAAAACCGTAATGTAGAGTTGAAAGAGGAAAGGATATTTACACTTTAGCGAGAAGATGAGCTATTCCCCCCTGACTCCATCATAACCACCCTAAACGGCGACATAATATAGGATTAGAATGTCTACTGATCATTCACAAATATAGTGATAATGAAATTTATTTGCATAACAATTTAGAAGGCACAAAAATGAATACGGGGAAGACGATAGAGAGCGTGGTTTCAATTCGAACTTTCATATGCAAAGACCAGATATCTAACCAGTTTCATTGAGCCAAAAATAAAAAGGGTCTACTCTATAAAGCAATACAGCAGAAACAAGCAAAAGATACGGTTAAGTTAATGTGTAAAAACCAGAGTTTTCAGAACATGGTCCTATGAAAATAAAAAGAACGTAAAGAAAAAGAAAAAACGAAATACGAAAACTTTCAGACAGCCATAAGGTTCCGAATTTTTACAAAATTGAACCATTTTCCAAAGAATTTGGGAGTGATACAAGTACAACATATCATCTAATGACGGAACAAATTATGCCTTTTCATTTAGGATAGGATTGAACAGTAGAAAACATTCAGTAATCTTGAATAATAATAATAATAATATTAATTTTGAATATAGTGGAACAGAATTGAAAATGAAATGAATGTCAATAACAGAGAGGAATTTAATTATAGAAAATTCAAGAAAGGATAGGATTTAGATTTTAGACCGCAAAACGAGTGTGACGAGCGATGCTGAACCCAGTATGGCAGAACTTGCAGTGATAGTTTCCTACTTCTCTTCCAAATCAATCAGAAAAAGCCTTCCCATTTCTCTATACCTCTCCAGTCACAATCCAAACCTTTTCTTTTTTAATTTCCCTTCAAAATCACCAAGATTTTCACGACATAAGTTAGTGCCAAGAACATTGAGAAAGAAAATCCAAGAAAACTAATAAACTGATTTTAGAACTGGGAAATGGGATTCAACAATAATGCAATGAAGAAGAGGACTTCAATGTTTTCTTACTTTAGATCTTTACCAGAGCACAGTAATAGAAAGCTACGTAAAAGGAGTTGCTTTAATATACACGCGGTTCTTTATAAGCTAGCTCGTTTGTTTGTTTTGTTTTGTTTTTTTTTTTGTAGAATTCGTTATACTCGAGTTGAATATCAGGAATTATATTCATTAAACCTTTTATTTCTGAAAATATGTTTTTTAGCAAATATATTTATACAGTAAATAAATTAAAGTTTTTTAATAATTTTCTTACATTTAACTCGCACATGACCAACTATTAAAGATGACCTATCTCTTTTACTCGAATTAGATCTTAAATGAACAAAAATCCCTTGCATGTAGGATTGAATATCCTTGAAATCATTATGGAAGGAGGGAGTTTTGGTTATATGATGAAGTCTATTTAAATGCTTGGTTGGCTCAATCGAAGGTAATAACGCGAATTACATGGAAAAAAAAAAAAAATCGTTAAAAAAAAAAAATCCCATTTTCAATTGGAGTAAATAATTGCAATGGGTTTCAAAGTTTGAGGAGCCGATAGATAAATAAATTTATTTATTTATTTATTTTTATATTAAAGGATTGATTGTTAAAAATTAAAAGTTCGAAGGATAGACATGCAAACAAGCTTAACTTTTCCGAATTTTCTATAAGACTATATCACTTATGTCAACATGATTGTTCAACTTTAAAACGTACTTGATGCGCTCTCTAATATATAATCCCTAGATTCACACACAAAGTTATCTAACAAATTCAGAGGTATGTAAAAATAAAAAAATAAAAACTTGCTTTTCATAGTATAATAAAGTGCAACAACATTATTTTCGTATTATTTTATTCTTTATCTAGACTCTAGTCACCTATATCTCACATGTGATATAAATAATTATAATTATTACATGTACATAATTAAAAAATTTTAAAATGAGATGGAAAATTAGAATTCTACACAATTTCATTATGCTATATATGTAACAACTTAATTTATACCACTTGATCATTGCTTAAAATTAATACATATAGATTATTTGTTAAATTTGATTTATTAGATAGTGATAAGACATAAAAAAATATTTAAAATATGTCCCACCTAGCTTTGTTCTCCAATACTGTATTTTTTTTTTTCATGAATTCTTCAATTTTGTATTTGTCACTTGTACGATTTTTTTAAATATGAGACTTACATATCAAATTAGAATAATAGAATAAGAAATGAAAGAAAGTTCTTTTGTCTAAAATCTATAAATTATACTAACTTCACAATTCATCTCTAACTTTGGCAAGATGATTAACTTAGGGAAAATTTTCTTGGCCCAAAAAAAAAAAAAAAAAAAGAAGGGGGAAGAAGAAGAAAAATCCAGTTCTTCACTTAAAAGCTTAAATACCATGCATCCAACCTTTATGCTATATTTGGTATGATAGAAAAGAAGAGGAAAGGAAGTGGAGGGAGGGATTTTTGAATGGAAAAAGATAGACTAATATGTTTAATAGTAAGGAAGAGAAAAGGAAAACGGAAAAAAACCTATAGTGGGACCCACTGGTTAAAAGTGAGAGGTAAATTAAAATTACCATATAACTATTAAAATTACTTTTTTATCCTTGATTTTAAAGTAAAAGAATATGTATAGATAAATAAAATAGTAATTATACAACATTTTCTTTTCTCACATTTTATTTTGCCAACAACATAAGGAAAAGTAATATTTCCTCTCTCTCTCTCTCTCTCCTTTTATTGTACCAAACATCTTTCCTCTCTCTCTCTTATTTTCTTGCACTTCCATTTTTCCATTCCCTCTTGCTCTCTTTCCTTCTTAGCAACATAGGCTTAGAAGTGGTTAGTTGGAGAGAAAAGTGGAAGGAATGGGAGGGGTAGAGAGATTGGTGCAAGGATTTGACAATTATGGTTGTTTGGTAGGAGAGAAGAGAGGAAGGAAGAGATTAGGGGAGAGACTCCAAATCTTTCAAAAACCTCAATTTTAATCCCTCCAAATTAGAGAGACATTTAAGAGATACAATATGGCTAATTAGTTCTAAACTAAAACTACAATAGTACTCTCGTTAATAACAAGATAGCACCCTAAAAATTATAAGCAAAATATATAATGAGGGTAAACTAGTCATTTACAAATAACATCTATTCCTTTCCCTTGCATCTCTATACCAAACAAGAGAAATGATTTTGCTAAACATCATCAAGGAATTACCTCTCTTTCCTTCCTCATCTTCTTCACCTAGGTGATCTACCATTCACCTTTTTCTCTCCCTCCTACCAAACATAGCCTTAGGATTAACTTATTGAAAACCCTCAAATTTTAAAATAATTTAATATCCTCCTCTGAAACCATACTATGTTAATAAAATAAGAACAATACTTTTAACATAACAAAAAAGCCTTGAAAAAAAAAAAAGTCTCACTCATTATACCGTCCACAATTTCATTAATGTCTTGCAAAAATAACAGAGGAAAATACAACGTTCTTTTGCAATTGAATTAGAATAAAAGGAGGTAAAAACTAACAGAGAAATTGTTCCTCTTCATCTGCCTTGTGGTTTTGAAGTAGAGAAAGAAAAACTGGTTAACAAATGGTAAAGTTACAAGTTCAATAACACTAATAGAGAACTTTAACTAAAAGAACAGGAAAAAAAAAATGTGCAATCAAATAGAGTAAGACGCGGAGTGTGCACAATAAAATCATTCTAGTCATATTTGCAGCTCGAGACCTCTAACGAATCAGAAAATCTGTATCACCATCCGCTATTGATCCTGATTTTTTACGGGTTCGAAGAAGCAGGTTCTGTCAGGCAACTACCCTAGACCTGCACAAAAATATATTAAAAATAAAAAATCAACAAAACTCCAGTCCACATTTATGCGAGAGCAACCACAACATGTTACATGACTTCTTACCGCTCGAGGACGCAATCTCCTTTAAGAAATTTCGAGAGATTTGAACGCTGATCATATGACAAGCGATACTAGATGAGAAAGTAGTGAAAGAACGAAAACATGGTGCTAAATTTGAAAACGGCAGTGGAATAGGGGAAATCAAGGAATGAATTTCTCGAGTTAAGGCCTTACAGATTTGTTTCCTACAATTGAGCCGCACCTGACACAGAAAATGTCATAGGCGCAAACGATCTTCTCTCCGAATGCTCCACTTCTGCCTCCGAGACATTCACACTGCCATGCATTGGTGGGGGGGGGGAATAAAAATAAAAAAGAATTGAAACAGGCCATTTGAAAGATGCCGATCATCAATACGGAAGATCTCAAAGATGAAAATAGGTTAAAGTTCAATGATTTTGGCTCCCTGTCAACTGGTAAAAAATGTGAATCTTTAACGGGAATTTGTAACAACAATCTTATTTGACCTTCTAATGTATAAAGATTTCTGCTTTTTTTTTTTTTGGCCGAACAATAGAGCAAGTTATACACCATGAAAATGAGAATCTGAATTCATAAATTGAAAAAAAGCAACACAGTGTTGAAAAGAGGAAAGAAAGGGTACTTACACTTCCCAAAAAAGATAAGCAATTCCCCCATTGAATTCATAATCCTAAAAATGGACCGATATCAAACACGTTAGAAAATCAATACAACAGAAACAAGAAAAAGAAATGGTTAAGTTTGTGAGTAAAACTGTATTTTTTTTTACAACAAACATGTATATAGTCCTATTGAATCCAAAACCTAAAAAAAAACAAAAACAAAAACAAAAATTACAATTAATCTTGAATAACACTAAAAGCAATATCTTGTTGTGAATTATGACTAAAACTGTTTTATTGTTATAATTTTTCTTTTTTGGGGACAAAGATTGAACATTTTACTGAGAAAACTTCTATGATACAAAGCAGGAAGTCATCGACAAAGAAAAAGAAATGAAAAAAAAAAAAAACTCACAGAAGCTTTACTTGTAAGCACCAGAATGTTTTGTACAACAAAAACGTAAAGTAATTGAATGTGAAAAAGAGATTGGAATTAAATAAAGGGATAGGATTAGAATTAGACCTCGCAAGTTATGCCATCAACGAGGGCCAACTGTGTACTGCAGAACTTGCAGGAATAGATTTCTTCACCTTCCAAATCAACCAGAAAAACCTTCCCATTTCTCTCTACCTCTCTTTCTCAATCCAAATCTTTCTCTCCTTCTTGATTTTCCCCCTTCAAAATCACCAAGATTCGACGACCCGAGTTAGTGCCAAGAAAGTTATTGAGTAGCCGAGAAAATTGAGGAAGAAAATCCAAGAAAATAAATTGATTCTAGAACTGGGAAATTGGATTCAACATTAATAAGTGAAAAGAAAGAAGAGAAGGGATTTACTGTTTTGCAACTTTTGATCTTTACCGGGTATCAAGAGCGCGAGACGTGAGTGAATTCGTTTTTCTTCAATCAGAAAGCAAGTAAAATTAGTTGCTTTATTATACTTGCGCTTCTTTATAAGTTATTTTATGGCATGGAGAATAGACAAATATAAAAAAATATTTTAAAAAATTAATTTTTATTTAAAATTATCATATGTTGGGTTTAAGACCCATACATAAACTCATGGAATAGATAAATAAAGTAAAATAAACAAAACAAAAAATTTATTTATTTAATTTTTAAAAATAATTATATAAAAATGTCACATGGTAGGTTTAGGATCCATCACTTCATGTGAAGATAATAATAAATAGATAAGAGTACAAAGCAAAGTAAGAAAAAAAAAATTTAATTTAAAGTTTTAATTTTTAAAAATTAAATTTTCTAATTAAATATCATGTGACGCGCTTAGGACCTACCATGTGGTAGGAATATAATAATAGCTAGATAGGAGTGTATGATAGAAGAGGAATGGAAGGTAGGGGGGGGGGGAGTTAAGGCAGAAGAGAGAGAGAACGAAAATGACAAAAAAGATAGACCAAGTTTTTGAATAGTGAAAAAATGTAACTTTGTTTTATACGCTATCTATATATATATATATCTATTACAATCATAACCATAATTTTGGGTGGAATTCTATATGGTTAGTTAGAACCTTGGAATCACCTACCTTGCTTTCTACTCTTAAATCTTTTTGTGGTCGATCTGTCTTGTAGGATACGTATGTGTACTTGCTTATGTATACAATAATAATATTTTTTTAATAAGTAAAAACTTGGAATCACCCTATTGGGTTTTATTACCTATCCGTCTTTCTCTTTCTGCCGCCTTCTCGATTTGTTCCCCTCTGTTTTTTCTGCCAACAATCCTCCCCCCCCCCTATTCTGGCCCCCCCCTGACCCCCTGCCCCTTGACCCTTACCCCTGCCTCCTCCCCCATTTCGCATTTTAGTGCCCCAGCACTCTGCCCCTCTTAAGGTACTGTGAGTCTTTTTTTTTACTCGCATATGACTCTAATAAATGAATCCCCTTGCTGTGGCCTCAATATCCTAGAACCTCATCATGGCACGGGGACTTTTGGTATATGTGGGAGTCCAATGAAGCGTGTGACCTCAATAGAAGGTCATACAGGAGTCATATGAAAAGCGGCCAGATAGATATATAAAGATGAAAAATTATAATACACTGGTAATAAGAAGACTTTTCATTTTTTAGCAGTTAATTGTAACAGATTTCAAGTTTGAGCAGTTAATTGTTAATATGTTTCAAACTCAGGGCCAACTGATTTTGCCAAAAGTTAGAAATTCAAAAGGTATGCATGTAAATAAACATAAATTTTCCGAGTTCCCTATATATCGTTTGTGTCAAACTTGATAGTTGAACTTTGAAACATACCTGATGTGTCTTATGATGTATGATATATCTCTAGATTCACATTCAATAGTCATGTGACAAGCTCGTGGGGTGACCATGCAACAAAAATAAAATGAAGGGGAAAAGTTATGGTTGAGTCTTTTTTAGAGTTAATTTTAAAATCCTCCCCTGTAACCATACCACATTAACAAAAATTAGAACAATACTTTTGAACATAACAAAAAAAGCCTTGAAAAGAACAATATTTTCCCAAACAATTCTTCTGCAAGAACTGGGTTCTGAGGAACAATTTCGGGTCTTCTAAGTGACGAAAACAGAGCTTCTAATATGTCCCGTGCTTTAAATAAAAGGAGATAAAAACTAACAGAGAAATTGTTCCTCTTCATCTGCTATATGGTTTTGAACTAAAGGAACAGGAAAAAAAAAATGCAAAACAAATAGAGTAAGACGCGGAGTCTGCACAATAAAATCGTTCGAGTCATATTTGCAGCTCGAGACCTCTAACGAATCAGAAAATCAGTATCGGCATCCGCTATTGATCCTGAACTTCCACAGGTTTGAAGAAGCAGTTTCCATTAGGATCAACCCCTTATACCTGCTCAACAAAATAAAAAGAAAATAATTTTTTTTAAAAATCTACAAAACACCAGTCCCCAGTATGTGAGAGCAACCACAAGATGTTACATTTCTTACCTCTCAAGGACACATTCTGCCTTATTTAAAAGCGAGTCTTTTATAGGCTGAATATGCCAAGCGACACGAGATGAGAAATTAGTGAGAGAACGAAAACATACTGCTAAAATTGAAAACTGCAGTGGAAAAGTGGGAATATTTCACAAAGAATGAGTTTCTTATTAAGTTAAGGCCTTACAGTTTTGTATCCTACAATTGAGCCACACCGACGCAGAAAACGTCGACTGATGGGCTCGGTCCTTTCTCCGATTGCTCCGGTTCTCCTTTCGTGACATTCGAACTGCCATGCATTGTGGGGGAAATAAATCCCGTTTGAAGCATCAATATATGCATAATCAATGTTCCACATGAATTCATATAAGCCACTTTTAAGATGTCGATCAACACGGAAGATCTCAAATATGAATTTAGGTAAAAGGTCGATGATTTCTCTGTTCGACTATGGGAATTACAAACGAAATACTTTTTTGGCTTTCTACTGTACAAAGATTCATGCTTTTTTTTTCTTTTTTCCTTGCCAAACAATAGAGCAAGTTATTGTTGGGGTTAGACTTCGTCTTCCCAATAATGACGTTAGCTTTAACAGTTTATCTAACGAACGATGAACTCCCTATTCTAACGCCTTCATATTTGGGCCGGACCCAACTCATTGTAAAGTCAATAACGAACGACCATCGCTCGTACAATTGGGCCGGACCCAATGACGTGATTCGTTCGAAATTAAGCATCGAACCTCGAACTAACGGATCAAAACTGATCTTTCATTTATTGACTTTATTGGCCGCGAACGATAGATCATAAGGACAAAGCCTTATTTTCTATTCGTCGTTCGTCGTTCATATTCAACAAGGCTTATATGGTTATACTCTCTATAACAGTCGAACCCAATGTCGACGATGATGTGTCATGCCATTATGATAACTGATCAATTCATAACTGGCAAAAGGAAGCACATTAATAACCGCTAAGCCATAATCTGTGGAACATTACAATAACTGCTGAGTTCATATCATGACAGGTGTCCCCAGTGGACAACGAGGGAAAATCGCTCAACATCAGTTATTGGTCCTTCCTCTATAAAAAGAGGAAGACCCCCCTTCAGAAAAGGATTGGACTCTTTCTCTGAATTCATATACTGTTACTCTGCCAAAACGTTCCCAGAAAATCATTTTTGTACTTGAGAATATCCATACACAGTGAATACATTATACTCACAGAGGACGTAGCCCGGTTGACGAACCTCTCTACATCTTGGTGTTGATGATTCTCTCTCTCTTTCTTTTACTTTTGTTTCCGGTTATTTTCATATTAATTTGCTTTATGAGTTTCAATAACGATTGTCAAGGGCCCATTCAACTGTTTGTTATTTTATTGTTATTAACTTTCTGTTAAATTTTGACTGTAGAAAAACTAGCATCTACAGTTATACACCGTGAAATAATATATGCAAATCTGCAATTCAAAAATTTGAAAACAGTAACTTAGTGTTGAAAAGAGAAAAGGGCACTTACATGTTCTAAAAAAGATAGGCCCTTCTTCCCCCGAAGGTTTAATCCTAAAAATAGCCAGATATCAAAGACGTTAAAAAATCAATACAACAGAAACTAGAGAAAGATACAGTTAAAGTTCATGTGTAAAACTGGATTTTTTTTTTCTCAGAACAAATATTTTTAGTCCTATTGAAACCCAAAAAAAAAAAAAAAAAGCAACAATCTTGAATAACACCAAAAACAATGTCTTCTTGTGAGTTGTGATATCAAAGGCATAACACTGAATCCCTTCTTTTTTTCTTTTTTCTTTTTTCTTTTTTTTCCAGATAATTTCTCATAAAATTGAAAAAGCATCATCGGAAGGAAAATGATCTTGGCCTAAAACTATGTCCCCTCTTGACTCGGTTTCTTTTTCTTTTTTCCCTTTTGGACAGAGAATGAACATTTTACAGAGAAAAATTGAAATACAAAGCAGCAAGTTATCAACAAAAGAAAGGGAAAAAAAAAAAAACGAAGGAAACTATACACGCAAACTTTTTATTTTTCTCAGTTCAAAACTCACAAAAGCTTTACTTGTAATTACTAAAATATATAGTACAACAATATTATAATTGAAATGAATGCCAAAAAGGGATTGGAATTAAGTGGAAAATTAAAAGAATAGGACAGGATTTAGACCTCAGAAATAATGCCATCAATGAAGGCCAACTCTGTACGGCAAAACTTGCAATGATAGATTTCATCATCGTCCAACTTAATCAGAAAAAGCCTTCCCATTTCTCTCTACCTCTCTAATCACATTCCAAATCTTTCTCTCTTTCTTAATTCCCCCTTCAAAATTCACCAAGATTTCGACGACCCAAGTTAGTGCCGAGAAAATTGAGAAAGAAAATCCAAGAAAACTAATAAACTGTTTCTAGCTAGAACTGGGAAATTGGATTCAACAATATTTGCAAAGAAAGAAGAGAAGGGGTTGAATGTTTTGCAACTTTTGATCTTTGCTTGTTATCAAGAGCACGAGACGTTGAGTGAATTCGTTTTCTTCAAAAACAAAGCCAAGCAAACGTAGTTGCTTTTTTATACTTGAATTTCTTTGTCCTCTTTTTTTTTTTTTTTTTTTTGGGACAAATCTTAAAGGTTAAAAATGTTGAAAGACCACCAAAATAAAAGAAAACCTCCTACACCTTATAAAACTTCCTTGTCAGAATTATTTGCAGCACTACATGTTAGGCCCATTTAGAAGAATTTTTGTAGGTATGATGATGTAGGTTGTTTATAATGTAAAGATACTTTCCCATCCTTATGAATATCATGACCTTGTTATGAAAATAAAATTATTGTCAATTCAGTTTTATTTATATAAATTCAATATAATTTAGGTAACACATCATCATAATTTTGCAATACCAAACAACTGCTTTAATTATATGTGATAAAAGAGTTCGTAAACTTATGATACATAAATAAAGGCTGGTATGAAAGAAACCATAGCATACAGTCGATAAATAAAAATGCACACTTTGTGTTGTAAGATTGTGGTACGAGTATATTTTCAAATTAGTGGGATGACCTTGTCTTGGTTTATGGTAATCAAGATTGCGGTAAGTTTTGCCATTTTTGTGCTATGGAAAAATTTTGTTATAGTTGTGTTGTAAGTTCAAAATTACCGTGTCTAAAAACAGGTAAGCATTTGGTAATTTATTTGTAAAATTATTGTGAATACCAAAAGTAGTATTTCAGGTGTTTTGTAAACTATAAATATTATGTAAACGTACAATGATTTTGTGTGATATATACTCCAGTTACGTGTTTCTTGTCTAATAAGTTAATATTCATTATTATAGAAAAATATATACGATTTTTGTTTGCAAGCTAAGATAAGTGCAAAAAAACAAATTATGTTTATTTAAAGACGAAATTTTCAACATCAATGAAATAAATAATGTGAATAATTGAAAGTAAAAAACTTATATCATACCCCTACCATGCTTGCAACGATATATCTTTCAAATTATTCATTTCTTCCAACAGTAAATTTTTCTGTTTTAAACGTAATTTTACTATCATCTTCTTCCTCTTCTTCTTCTTCTTCTTCTTTTACTATCATCTATAAGTACACATAAAATTACAATAATTTTTTTTTTTGGGGAAAAAAATTACAAAATTAAAATTTTAATTTACAACTTGAAATTATTTTTACAAGGAAAAGTATTTTAATAAATCTACATAATAACAACAGAAACAACTAGCAGAAGCAATCCCTTACATGCTTCTCAAATTTTAATACGCTGCAATAGTTTTTAGAATCTGCTTAGCAATATCAAGATTTACCAAAAGTGTTTGGCATGTTGTCGATTCTTGAATAATCAACCCCAAAAGCAATGCCAACGGGGCTAAAATAGCAAAACACAGTATGGATGCAGGCATTGAACTGGACCATGTTTCTCCATTCTCCATTGTAACACTCACTTTTGCACGTTTTGTGGAGCAGAATTCTCCAACTTTTCACACAAAAATGGCGTCAACCAATTTGAAAGGGCAATATCAGGTATTAAAATAACTCACTACTTGAACTTGTCGCTTTTCATCCATCTGTTTAAGAGAGGCTAATTTTAGCACATTTTTCAAATTAAGTGACCAGTTTTGGTACGACTTTCATCACACAGCCGAAGAATCCTAGAAAGAGAGAAGAAAATTCAAAGACTATTCATGTTTTAATCCTAAAAGGTTAAAGGGTTGATCATTCTAATGTTATCCCAGATGAGGTTTATTATCTCACTGGAAAAACAATAATCCAAAGCAAAGAATGAATATAGCGGCAAAAATCTTAAGACATGAACAATCCGGACAAAAATATGTTTCCTGTGCAAAAAGGCGCGATTTAATGAAAATCCCGCAGGTGAGAAGATATTCTTTCTTCAGGAACTCTTCTCTCAACGGCACCAATTCTCTGAGGAGGCCACACAACATGCGTCACCCTTCCCGCAGCCAAACCTAAAGGAACCTTTTAAAAACATAAATATAGTCGAATTTGTTAGAAAGCTGCAAATGCCTGCAGACCATAATTTCAGTGCTTTAAACATTTATATTAACTATTTATGTTTTAAACTGAAACAGCTAAAGAAGTTTTCACTTTCAACCATTATCCAAGTGTAAATTGCTAGTTTCAAAAGTCACAATCGTAACCTTTAGTTTACAGCTAGCACTGCGAATGGTGAAAAGATAAAGAACACAGCTAAGAGTATAATTGGATGTATAAACATAAAAGGGTAGTGAGTACTCTTGAAAAGTAGTAAATTGAAGAGCCAACTTTTGATAAGGTTAAGAGCCTCTTCTTAAAATGGGATAAATAGATTAAAGAAGTAAGATAAACTTACTGGGCCAAAAGTATTCGAGTCCATGCTAGAGGCAGGATTGTCTCCTTCAACCCAACAATGTCCTTCTGGAATTCTCAGCACATCCGAGGAATGGCGAATCCCTATCCAATCACCAGGTAAGCCAATAATTCTCTTGATGTGCCTCTCCTTGTGATTTGTTGGGGAGCTGCAGATGTTAAAACTATGTCAATATCATATTCCAGCATTACAACTCTGGCACGGTGTTTAAAATTGCACAATTTGAGGCGTACCTCAGTGAATTGCGGAAAAAAATAGTAATGAGGCCTAAGCCTCAAGCGCACAATAAATTGCACACGCCTCTCTGAATTGAGGCGTACTCATTTGTGCAATAATAGAGGCGGTAGCCTCAATTTTTCTGAAGTTTTTTCCAGTCCAAAAACCCAAGGCCCAAGGCCCCAAATTTTGATTTTTCAGGAAATATATATATTTTTTTAAAAACTCATATTTAGGGCTTAAGAAACCCTAGATGTGTTCGACAATCCTCAAAAACCATCGTTTTGGCTGCTCCTACTATATTAAACCCTAGGGCTTAAGATTTTTTGCAATGGTATGTTATGATTTCTACCTACTATATGATTTTTCATATTTTTTCGACTTATTTTATGGTTTCATTTTGAGGCTTACGCCTCAATCCACATTAAGGCTTACGCCTTAACTCACAAACAGAAAATGCCTTAATGCCCGATTGTGCAATTTTAAACATTGCTCTAGCGGGATTTGGAAATTGCCCGGGGGAAAAAAACAGGATTATAGAAGAACAACAATAGCAATAACTAAAGGAGTTTCCAAATTAAATGAAATATAACAACATGAGGAAGTTTAATGTTACACACCAAATTCAAAATTTTGATTTACGCAGACATTTTTCACATAGCTGAGAAAAAAAGAAAAAACCCTAATAGACAAAGATAGTTTTAGTTAGAGCGTGATTTGCTCCATCGGTTGCACAAAGTTATAGCTACTGTGTTCATCATCATCAACCCTCAAAGACAGTTTAAATCATTGAGTAGCTTCATCAGTTGAGTAAAGTTATAGCAGCTATGTTCATTGTCATCAATCCTTGGAGACAGTATCAGTTGATACCCAGTGAATGTAATAATTAGGATATTAGTATCCTAAGATGAAATAACAGTTAGAATCTTGTCCCTGAAGTCTACAAGCACGCTAACAGATGTAAATTAAGGAAGTCAGGAGCAGTAACTTTTCAGTACCAATACAAGGCTGGCATTGCCTGGAAACTTGGCTTCCTTTAGTTTTCAAAAACTAATTATCAATCACATATTAAACCCAAGCCACGTGAAAACCAATTACATGGTTCCTGAGTAGTATCATAACAGAATTCTCCTTGTTTTTCTTTTCTTATTTGCTTAAAGTTTCTGAAAACTCCAAACCAAAATACACAGCGCCCGAGTTTTTTGAGTTTCTAATAGATGGTTTATTGTGCTCGGAAATTGAATAGCGCAAACTTAATTGCATCCATATGAATTGCATGAGTTTTGAGGTACTCAAGATTGGTACCTGAAAACGATGACATCACCATGCGAAAACTTGTAGTTCTTAAGACAGAATTTCTCCACTAAAACATAGTCATCTGCAATCATATCCGCAAACCGGGTAACAAAACAAACTCTGAGCAAAAATCCATAATCAGGTAGAAAAAGACACTACTATGAATTGAGTCAACATCGTGCTAAATTTATGAAACAATTTTTTACAAGTTTCCATACCCGTCAAAGATCTGGTGTCGGGATTGAATGTGGGAGACATAGAAGAACCCCTAACGGCAGCAATACTCCCATATCTATCTGAAACGGTGAGCCCTATAAGCCCAAATGTGAAAGCCTTTTTCGAACAATTCCACAAAACATTCTTAGTTCCCATGTCCAGGCTTCCTCACAGAGTCGCATTTGAGGTGCAAAACTGAACCATCTAGACAAATTAACAGTAATTTTCACGACATAAGCCTCCATTGATCGAAAAAAAATGCACCATAATTTAAACTTAGTAAACAGAAAATTAATTAAGTATCTGAAACTACATTCATATTCAAACAGGGCAGAGGGTCTAAATCATCTCTGGGAAAAATGAGAAAAGGGAAAGAAGCAGGAACTCTAGAAGTAAGAAATCGGGTGTAAAAGAGAGAAAACATCCATGAAAGAACGTTAACTAAATGAAAATCAGTCCAGTTTCTCAGAGACATTTAATCAAACACTTTGTAAACGCAAAAGTTGAGTGAAAAAGAAATTAAGGAAAGAAAATCTTACTCGAACGAGACTGAACCTAAAGTTTTCCGGGATTGAAGAGCCTAATCTTCGTATTATTATCAAGCAAGAAGAGGCGAATTCCTACAATGTCAATTGCAGACTCTAGAGAGAGAGAGAGAGAGAGTGAAGTGGAGAAGAGGCGGCAATTGTTGTAGGAGAGAATAAGGGAAATAACACACTTGTAGGAGACAAAAATATAAATTATAGGTTTTTGTGGGTCAAAAATAATAACAAAATTCCCCCCCAAAAATTAAAAAATTCCCGAAATACCCCCACTGCTACTTTACCCGGATCTCTCCTCCATCGCCGACGCTAACCTCACCGTCTCTCGCCGTCACCGTCGCGATGAAACCAACACCGTCTGACCAACCGGTTGCGGGATTTCCTCCGACGGCGGATTCATGTTCGTTTTTGTCTGCAGCTTCGATGGATGGATGGCAGGTTTAGGGTTTTCTGACAATTGGAAGATTTATGTTTTTTTTTTTTTTTCAAATGTGGGGGAATTTTTAAGATTTCTAACAACTTAGGGGTTGTTTTCAAGTTTACGATAAATAATGTGTTCACCTTTATTTATTTATTTATTTTGATAAATTTATTTATTTATTTATTGAGGGAGGGAGTGTTTTTTTCTATCCCAAAAAACTTGAAAGGTATGAGGAAAAAATATTAATATAAAATTTATTTCGTTCAAAAATCTATGTAATTTATATAAAATATATATATATATATTGTTTAGATTTATATATGTAAAGTTATGGACTTTTATATTTGAGTTATAAAACAGTAATAGTAATTATAAATAATGAAACTGATGTTAATTTTAAAAAATAAAAATAAAAATTGAATCATAATTTTAAGATCCAAACTTTAGGTCCAAACACTTGATGTTTTTACTAATTAAAAGTTGATAAAATAATGTGGTGATTTATTTACAAAATTTAACTGTGTCAATTACGGATATATGGTTTGAGAGGAATTACTTTGTGAACGGAAAGAATAATTCTTCTTCTTCTTCTTTTATTTTTATTTTTATTTATTATTTTATTTTTATTTTTTATTTTTTATTTTTTGGGCTAAAGTTAAAACTTCATCGACAAAGCTTGCTGTTTGTTATTGATAGAGCTTTCTGTTTTATACTCAAAATTCTATTAGCTTTACTCCTAAGTAGAATAATAAAGTTGTTCATTCACTAGTTAAGTCTACTTATTCTAATAGTGAGAATATGTACTAGCTAGAAGATTGATCAGATTTTATTCTCTCTATTATCCTCAAAGATTTAAAGATTTTTTTTTTTTTTTTTTTTTTTGGTGGGGGCTGAAAACCTCATAATTATAAAGAATTATAGTAAATCATACTCCATTGTTTTCCCTTAAAAATTGATTAGATTGATGACAAAAATTCATTTGACAAAGAACCCAACACATGGAATACGCATGTATGATACAAGGTCATTTGAGTGCTATGCTACCCCACTCTTGGAAGAAAGATCAATGTCAAATATGTATCGGATTGTAAAGAGAACATAATAAGTTGTGTGGATCTAAAGGGTTTTTCTACAACTACAACTAAACTAAACTTATAAAGATCAATGTCAAAAGATCTTGCTTACTCACACGGGCTACAACTAAACTTATAAATATATACGCATACAAAATCACATATCCGGTACCGTATGACATCTGGCATGTGAACTTCAGTTATTGTAAATATAAACTTCAGTTACTAAAAATGTAAATTCATGTGAAAGGAAATGTAGTTAAAGTAAATGTGAATTTCTCTCATTTTATATTTCCTTTTATATGACTTCACATTTTTAGTAACTGAAGTTCACATTTACTGGATACCATCCGATACTGAATAGGAGACCAACCCATAATATATATATTGTCAACTTTAACTTCTTTTGGAACAAAGGAAGAATACACCCAAAAAAAAAAAAAAAAACAAAGTTAAAATTCAATCACCAAAAACAAAGGAGAGAACTTGGGATGAGCAACTTTGTAACAACTCCCGAAAAAGAAAAAGAGCAATTGGCCTAAATGGTTCCTGAACTCTTTAAGAGGTGACACTTTTTTTTTTTTTCGTGCTAATCCTAAACTCTCTAAAAATGTAACAGTTTGATCCTTACTTTGAAATCTAAAAAATTTACTTCTTCCATGCATTGTTGACCTATTCATTATTGTTCATCAATTGCAGCCTTTCCTACTCGCTGCTTTTTTTCTTCCCCATCGTCAACAATGTGGAGCAATGATCATCGTGGCTTTTGGTTTTTGCAGGCGCGTTGGAGAAGAAAAGTTATGAGTAAGAGAGTCGACGACAAGCACAGAGGAACGCATTTTTCATTTTGATTTGTTTTGTTTTGTTTTGTTTTTTTTTATTTTTTATTTTCTCAATATTGGATTTCAAAAATGCGATATTAAAGGGAAGTCTTTTTTAATTTTTTTTTTTTTAATTTCAACAAATAATGACCCTATTTTTTAGGAGGTGATCTGATCTCTTTTTTAATTTCCTTAAATTAGATATATGGATATTTTGGTCAATACAAAATAGTCAGTTTTTTTTTTTTTTTTTATAGTTTGTTTTTGGTCTTTTTTTTAAATTAGGGTTTTAATTTGGCTATATATGTAAATGAACCGTAAAATTTTATTGGTGTGGGTTTATATTCGACATTAATTGTACTTAATCGCTTCCAAGCCACACCCGTGATACTATTCCCTGATAAAGTTCAATATCAATCTCCATTTCTGATAGTGCCCCGAAACACAAACATTAGTTTTGACGATGCAAATTAGCCAATGTAAGGAATTTGCTCATAATTTCGCTATGGATGATCTCTCACGTAGAACAGTAAATTAAAGTAAAAAAAAAGGCAATAATTTACGGATGTTCGCCTTGTAAAAAAAGATTTTGTCCTTTTTATGCTGGGGTGCTTTAATTATACTGATCAATTACAATTAGCAATTTTGTTTGCTAAAAATTGATTAGAGTTTCCTAGGAGATCGTGAAGACCTTCTTTATAATCCTCTAAAACATAATCTTTTTGTGTCTTTGTATTGAATACAGATATTTAAATAAATATTGATAATGGTTGTTGGATAGTCTGCATATCTTGATCTTTATCTCCTATTTCTGTTTGAATTACACTTGAGATACCACATAGAATAAATCTCATGATTTATGGAGTTTAAATTATCACTATATCGCTATCGGCCTTTACATGATTGAAATTGACACAATTTATCTACATAACACTTGACGGGTGATGATAAGAACTTTATTAAGTAAAATCTGATCTCAATTTCATCTCCGGAGCCGAGAACATCAACTCGGCACCCTATCAACAATTAGTGTTTAGACAACTTACATTACATACATAGGTCTCTTTGTTCGATCTTTCTCAATTTAATTGATATGTGTTGTGTTTTAATGAATTTTTTTTTATGAAATAAGCTCACATTAAGTTTATGAAGAATTAAATTAGGGTTATGTATTTGCTAAACATGTCAGAGACTCTTAAATTGTACTATCAAATTTCACCAAGGACTTGTGTAAATTCATACCTTGTGTTTTTCGGTTCTTTTTTTTTTTTTTTTTTTTTTTTTTTTTTTTTTCTGTTCATGAAATTCAGAAATAATCTTTAGTCCAATTTCAAAATGGCCAACAAATGATCAAGCTTCACGCACCCATGTTGTCCATAGTAGATAGTTCTCCTTTTTCATCGTCTTTACAACACAAGTAGAGAGAGTACGTAGTAGTAAATTCAGCTAAATGTTTACAAGCATTCTTATAAAAAAGAGATTACAAGGAGGGATTTTTGTATTTCGCAGAAGAGCAAGCTCAATTTAAGAAGAGGAGGAGAATGTATCAATAATGGTGGTGTGGAGAGGGTCACTCAAGTGGGTGGCCCAGTTGTTGAGAGGGCCTTTTCCGGTGGCGGCGGCCTGGACGGCGAAGCCCAAGAAGCCAATCATGGCGAGACGGGCGTGCTTGATCTCAGCCAGTTGGAGGATGGCCTTCTTCTCTGGGTCCGCGGCTAGCCCCAACGGGTCGAAGAACTTGCCACCTGGGTAAAGCCTCTTCTCAGGGTCAAGCTCAGCGTTCCTCTGGAACTCAATGTATCCGATCAGTAGAACCTCGATCCAGATCAGTGTGGAAATGGAGAATGGAAGTGGCTGTCCCAAGTATGATGATCCTTCCACTAGCTCCACCTGAAAATCCATTCATAATTCATTTGAAAAAGAAAAGATGGTACGGATAGTCCGTTTGACACGGCGTTTTTCATTCACTTTTCTTACTTTTTGTTTTATACAGTGCTTTCTTTTACAAAAATTTGAATTTATTATTTGAATTATGAGTTTAATGTACGATGAAACAAGGTTAAATAAGTAGTAAGTGTTTTTTTATATCCATATGTCAAAGTCACACAACAAAATGGAGCTCTTCTCCTCATCAATAAAACCACTTTTGCTAGGTAAAGGTAAGATCCACGTCTAGACACACTTATTAACAAAAATCTAGGTCCCCTAGGTAAATGATTAAAAAGTTTGTACGTTTAACCATTCAAAAATAAACCTAAAAATATCAAATCTTTTTGTAGTGCTTCTAAATCAACAACACTAAGATAAATCTTAAGGGAATTATTTAGTAAACTGCAAAAAAAGATATGCAAATGCACATAATAAATGTGTACGTAGCTTTTACGGTAGGATCTCTTATTACCTTGCCGGCGTCTTGCCAGGTGATGCCAGTGAGCCACTCGACGGTGATAGCACCGAGAGTGGCGAGCATGGCCCACCTGCCGTGAATGAGCTCGCACTCCCTGAACCTCTGCAGCCCAAACACCTCGGTGTACGGCTGGAACGGCGTGGACTTCACGTCGGAAAACTCCGTCCTCGTCCCGATGACAATTCCGGCCTCGTTCTTCGCCAGGTTCTGGTCCAGCGAGTCCAGCTCATACTGCAGGTACTCCGCGGGCTTCCCGAGCCCAAATGGGTCGAACCCGTAGTCACCGACCAGGCTACCGTCGAGCCACTCCGGGGCCTTGGCTCCAGGGTACCACAGCGGCCGGTCCGAGATCTGCCTCACCGACTTCTTGGCCGGGCTCTTCTTGCGACCGAACCCGAACCGGGCCTGGACCCGCCCCGAGTTTGAGTAGCACGCGTCCTGGAGGCGCGTTCCGATGAAGGAGGATGTAGCTGCGGCGGCTGTGGTCGCGGCCATTTTGGTCTTTCTTTGTTTTAATTTGCTAACGTGCGCTGAATGCGTAGAGATAGAGGAAGTTTGGGTTTCAGAATTGAGAATGGTGGTGACAGTGAAGACTTTTATTTTGATGGACATTTTTTGGTTATCGATTCTGGGTTTTGGTGGATTATCCACGGTGACGATTCTTCGGCCGTTGGATGGAGAAGCGTATCCATCTGACGGCTGTGATTGGGTCAGCCTTATCTTTGCCTTATCTATCTGATAGGTGGCCTCTTATGTGGGCCCACAGAAGAGGAAGTGGCTGAGGTTGCACTGCCATTTGCAAAGTGAAAATCTTATTGGCTCGAGAGGGATATTAGTATCACCCATTGTCGTTGAGGATTTTGTATGACTTTTATTATTATTCCATTTTGTTATTTTTCTACGTGGGAAGAAATAATTTGCAACATTGACTAGAGATTTTTAATGTACAAAACCGACAAATTGATTTTACTTATCATTAGTTATTACCAAAAAGTAAAAACAAAAATCACTTTTAATTATTGATAACTTTTTTTTTTTTTTCCTTTTAAGTTTTCGCTTGATATTTGGTTGAGATGTTAAGTTTCATCCCTCTTGATTGTTGATTCTAGATCCTTACTCCATATTGTTATGTTGATTTTTCACGCATATATTATTTAAGTCCGTATCATTACATACGTATTGTTTAGGTCCGTGATACGTGTCATTTGGATTTGCATTCCTAGATACATATTATTTAGATCCATGTCTTTAGTAAATGATAGAATGTTACTAGTCCGGTCAAGAAAGAAGCTTAAGCATCTACAGAAGAGTAACGGTCGATAATTAAAAACATTTAATATTGAAGATGTTGCATCGGAGTTATTTTGTATTAAATAATCGGAAGATGAAAGATCATTGTAATTAAATAGATAATAAACTCTCGAATTAAAAAGAGAAGTAAACTCATTCATTTTTAATATATTATAAATTCTCTCGCATTGAGAGGAAAGAGATAAAACGTAATTTCCAATACAAAGTCTCGAGACAATCTAATCAGATTCTAGTTTTAATATATTGTTTTTAAGGTTCTCTTGTGTTTTTTTTTTTTTGTTCTTATTTAACGTTCTTGATTATTTTGTTTGTTTGATATTATTTTCTAATTCATGAATGTGTATTTGGCGTTGGGCGAAATTTTGCTCCTCACACTTACTGTGAAAACTGTTGTAGTCATATTAACAATTATGCTGCTTTGTTTTGTAGCTGTTATTGAAGCAAATTTTCGTTCAACCTAAATTAATATTCTTGAATCAGAAAATAAGATCAAAACAAAAATATATGCAAAGTAGTTAAAATAAATTCCAAAGAACATAAGAAAATCTTAAAGAATAAGATAGTAGAAATTAGAGTCCGATAGACATAATTGACTAAAGATTTTTACACTGAAAAGTGTGTCTGAAAATAATGTCCTTCTTTTCCCCTCATTTGAGGAATTTATAATATACTAAGAATGATGGATCTTAAATCTTCCATTAATTAAAAGAGTTTCTTTAGTTACAATAAAAACCCTTCAAATTTTTGGCGTCATAACCTATGGTGTCCTTAATAAAGTTTTAAAGAAATGGTAGCATATATGCTATTTTTAAATTTTTGGAAGTAAATAGTAGGTTCTAAAATAGCATATTTACAAGAAATAATTAATTTATTTAAGAATGAATAAATAAAGTAAAAAACTATTTAGGTAAATATATTATTAATTTTAATTATTTGAAAACTTATTATGTATTTCTTTAGGTTAAAAAAAAAAGAGAAAAGCTTTTAAACTCTTTCTTTTAATGTTTTAATTTTCATTTATCGTATGCTTTTTAACTGTCAACCGTTATACTCTTGAAGACACTTTTTATTTTTATTTTTATTTTTATTTTTTATTTTTTTGAGTAACTCTGGAAGACACTTGAGCTTTCTTGATTTGTTCTCTGATCGAGCATGGGCTTAGGTCGAAAACACATTGTCAAAGTTACCTGACTATTTTCGTAGTGACGAAAATACCACCAACAATTGTTCCAAATTCCAAGTAGCTCCCAAGTCTAAGGGCCTGTTTGGTGTGTAAGTTTGAGTTAAGATTTATAAGTTTAAATAGTAAATTTTGTTGACTTTTCAGAAAAGACAAAAAACTTTTTGAGAAAAAGACAAAAACTTTTAGGGAAAAAGACAAAAAAAAGTTTGAACCAAATCTGTTGCCAAACAGGTCCTAAGATCCGGAAAAAGAAAAACTGTAGGAATAATCCATGTATTTTGCTCTTTTATTTAATCCTTGTGCTACATATTACATATGTATATATGTATACACATTAGGTAAATGTTGTACTTGTTTGAAATTGTGATTAGAGCAAGAATTCCCAATCTTTAGTAATTTTTCTCCTCTCCTTTTTTTTTTTTTTTTTCTATTATTTTCAATTGAGTTTATTTATAATTCATTTGAAAATATTGATATGTAACAGTTTATCTTGGTTTTTTGTTATTTCCAAAGATAAAATACATTATTTTATATAGTTTCTTGTCTAAGATTTTATTTTAATGTTTTTTTTATTTAAAGAATTGATTGTAGTGTCACACAACACAAAGTGAATTTGTTGTAGGGCTAAACAAAACCTGTCTTGTCCGCCTTTAGTGGGTCCATGTCATAAACTCACCAGTGTAGGGGCCGTTTTTTTTTAGGCAGGTGGGTTGAACTTGACTTGACTTGCCACGAGTTTTTATTTTTTGGTAACTACGAGGGTATTTGGTGTTTGTGTTTGAGTTAAGATTTTTAAGTTTTAATAGTGAATTTTGTTAACTTTTCAGAAAAGACAAAAAACTTTTTCAGAAAAAGACAAAAACTTAAATGAAAATTTTGGTTTGAACCCAAACACCAAACACCCCTTACATGTATAATTTTATAATAGGGAAAAAAGTAAATAACAATTTTCAAAAAATAATTAAAGTAAATAACATATTTTAAAAATAATTAGAGTAAATAACAGTAAATAACAAATTTATCAAATAAATGATTTCTTGACGTCTTGTGAATATGTTATTTAGTTAGTAAATATTTATTTGTTTAGTAAATTTGCTTTTTACTTCAAATAATCTATAACTTTTTTGTTATTTATTTCAATTATTTATGTAAAAGTGCTATTTATTACAGTTTCCCTTTTTATAATGACTAAATGGTGACAGTTAGTTGTTTGTTTTCCTTTCTTTTTATTTTTATTTTTATACATTATCAACTACCAGTTTGCTAATTAGTTTGTTTATTGTAGGTGTTGGTTGATACGCTCTGTTCATTTCACGTTGATATTTATTTTTTGCTATTAATTTTTGTTCAAATTAGGAGGCCAATTCTTCAAATTAAAGACTTACACGATAGTTATATCACAATGCAGTGCATATGTTTCTCAACACATTATTAGAGGTAGTATTCAAATATATAAACATACACAGGCGATAGTTTTGTGTCTTACTGTATTATAAAAGGTTAGAAACCTACCACACAAAATACTAAAATTATATATAATGTTGTTGTTTTTTTGTTTTGTTTTTTTTTTTAACGGACTTGGACTTGGAGCATCCAATGTGTGGAGAATGAATGAATGGGATTGTTTAAATTTTAATTTGTTTGTTTGTTTGTCCTTTTTTTTTTTTTTGGAAAAACACCGGAATAACATAAATTAAATTAAAAGACCATTACATTATTATGACACAAAAAGTAACATTATACTAATATGACACAAAATTAAACTAAAGTTTGTGTTATGTTGATCAAGATGGGGGATTTTGTGTTATGTTGGTCAATAGATGAAAAAAATTTGGTTTTAATTTAACCCAAGACAAAACAGGGTTGGGTGGTTATACGTATATCATAGAGGTAATTTCACACATGCATCCATCATAAGTTGAAGAGTTCGAATCATCCACCTCGAAAGGCTTGTTTGGAGAGATGTTTGACATCTGATTTCCAGATTCTTTTTTTTTTCCTGCCTTTTTCCTCAACTAAAAACTAATTTTCAATATACACGTCTTCAAATGTCTATTATAAACTCAAACTTTAAAAGTTAATAACTTTGTTATTTCAAGTCCAAATGAGATTTTTTTTTTAATAAAAAATTATATAAAATTTTGAGAGAAATTAAATAAAATTCATATTAATATATATTTTTTTCTAAACACATTTTAAGTTTTTATATTTTTTTTATTCTAAATAAAATTTTTATTTCAAGTAAATATACATTTTCAAAACTTTAATTCAAATATCTCTAAAACTACATCTCCAAAACCTTTACTGAACAACGGACCGAAACTTAAAACAGAAAAAAATAAAATAAAAATAAAAATAAAAAAAAAAATTGCAAGAGTGGAGTTTGGGCTACCTATTCATGTTTGACATTCGTGAACTAGAAGACTGAAGAAGCCCAACTGTAAATCAGTTAAGAGGGCCGAGAAAGAAAGTGAATATGTATCTGTCGAAGGTCAAACTGAACCACAAACTGATCAGTTCTGGCCTTCAAAGAACTAACCACGAGTCAGCTCGTGCGGCGGGCCACAAATATCTGGCTTGTCTTTGCCTATATCCGATAATATTCGCTCTAATTATTATTATTATTACCAACAACTCATTATATTTGCTAATATATATTTCTTTATCTATATTTATTATAGCCATCTACTTCGACATATTTATTCAATTGTTTTGGCCTAAAAAAATAAAGAAAGAAAGATAATAATATACCTTTTAGTTGAGGAACCTTGGAAACCGGCTGTAGCCAGTAAAAGCACGCTCTACACCGACTGGTGTAGATTTGTAGCGCCGAAAGCCAGTTCGTAGTCTTTACCGGCTGGTCCGGTTGCGCTTTGTCAAAGCTCTCCCATTTCTCTCTCTCTCTTTCTGCTTCGGCTCGGTCGTACTCTCTTCTTCCTTTTGGTCTTTTCTTTTTGTGTTGATATTCCATCGCTTTTGATTCTCTCTCTCTCTTTCTCTCTCTCTCTTCTGTTTTGGGTTTCTTTGCGAATCGCCTCTCGGTTCCTTTTTGTCTCAGGTAACGCTATTTTCTTAATCCTTAGTTTTTTTTTTTAATGTTTTTCTTGTACATTTTCCTTTCATTCAAGCTCTGTTTGGCTACTGAGAAAGTTCGGGAAACGAAAAGAAAGTCTACTTTTTGGTTCTCTTGTTTGGATCTTAATCATCCTTTTGTGTGTGTGTGTGTGTGTGTGTGTGTGGTTATTTTCGGGTATTATGGAACTTGATTAAGTATCAACTTTATTTTATTATATATGTATATATATATATATTTTGCTTGAATACTAATTTCAGCTTGTATATATCTGCGATTGAAACTCCTAGGTTTTGCTTCTTTTTTTTTCAAAAAAAGTTTTTTTAAACCAAGAATTCTTCTACCTAACATTCGGAGGAATTAGATTAATTAATTAATTAATTATTGAGATTAACAAATATATCATTAAGCTTTAGCTGCTTAGAGTTTGATTTGAAAGTGCTTAAAACGCTTGAAAAGTGGTTTGAGTTGATTGAACGTTTCTTGGTATTCTTGACTTTTGCTGGTTCGCATTCGTTTAACATGTGTTTGAAATTTTTGTAGTTAAGAAATATATAGTTTTATTCTTTACGAAAATTTCATATAAATGGGCTGTCAACGCAGCCTCATGTTCTTAGAGGTCAAAATAACGTTTTATGGGCAGTCTCTGTTTGCGTTGACTTTTGTTATTTGAAGTCTACCCTGGCTTGTTGAGCTAGTCATGTGGTTGTTAGTGATTATTTTTTTTGGGTGTCCAAAGAGTGTGTGTATATTGTCCTCGCTGAATGCTTGGGTTCGAGTCGTCACCACCGCGTTGGTCGGGATATATGGGCAATCCACTTCGTCAGGGATCCATATATCACACGGAGGACATCCACCTCTTCGGGGTTATCTGGACATTCCAACCTTAACCCCTATTACCCATTTTGTTTTAGCAAAAAAAAAGAGTGTGTATATACATTTACATATACATATACATATACATCTACATCTAAATCTAATCTAACTCTAAAACTAAATCTAATCTAAATCTAAACTACTAAATTACCTTTAAAAGAGTGAATGACACTTTCTACTATGCCATTCGTCCATCCCTCTAAAGGTGCCTCGTGTCTCTTCCCGCGCTCGCCACATGGCCTTTTTTTTTTTTTTCGCTTGCTTGTCTACTACGTTGTGCATGCGGTCCAACTAGATCAAGTGGGAATTACAACTCCAAATATAGATAAGATATTTTTTTGACAAACAGGCCCCAAGTATAACTTAAAATGAAGGCTGCCAAGGGTAAAGGGGCAGCTAGGAGCTCAAGGGAAGTTTTGAAAGTTGTGGAGGACAGGTTAGTTCATTTTCTTCTAAAATTTGAAATGGATTTATTTATTTATTTATTTATTTTTAAGTTTTATGTTAGCTTCGTAAGAGATGAAGAGTTAACTGCTTTTAGCTGTCTGTTTATGGGCATTGGGTTTATGGCGATTGCTGAAATGATTGGTTGTTCCATATTTGATGTTTTGTACTTAATGATGTATACAGAGGTTACAGGAATTTTGTAGTGACGGATCATGTATATCTCTAATTCTTTTCAGAAAGGTTGGGAAGCGTAAGGCTGCCATCCAGGCGGACAAGAGTAGCAAACGAAAGGCCAAGAAGGAAAGAAAGGCCAAGAAAGACCCCAACAAACCTAAGAGGCCACCAAGCGCTTTCTTTGTTTTCCTGTTTGTATCCCTCTTGCAATTAATTTGTTTCCTTGAGATTTTTTGTTTGCATAACTAGATGATTTATTTCAAACTTACCGTGTTTAATGTAATAGCGAGGAGTTCAGGAAAGAGTTCAAGAAAGAAAACCCACATGTGAAGGCTGTATCAGCTGTAAGTATATGCCTCCTATTTCTTCTTTGTGGAAAGGAAATCTGTATGAAACATTGAATTGTCTTGCCAATTATACTTTCTGCCTTTTGAAGGTTGGAAAAGCTGGAGGTGATAAATGGAAATCTTTGTCTGATGCGGTAAGCATTATGTAGGCTGATCTTTTCATGTGTGTTTTGGGTCCTTTTTCACTTCAAATTAATTTTTGTTTTTTGGGTTTTGGCTTTCAATTCAATTATTTTGGTTGTGAAGCCACTCTAATAGCCATGCTTTGTGGAGCCATTTACTTTTGGCATTTGTGGTCAAATTTTAGAGTGATTTTCTCATGCTATTACTTTCATAGTAGCTTATAATATGAAGTTTCTTGCACATTACTGACCTTCTCGTCTCTACCGTCTCAAAAGGAAAAAGCTCCTTATGAAGCCAAGGCTGCGAAAAGGAAGGCCGAGTATGAAAAGCAAATGAAGGCCTATAACAAGAAACAGGTGCGTCTGGCTTGTCATTTCTGATGAGAGGATTCATTTGAGGTCGGATTGTTATTTAATCTTTAATGTTTCTGGTTGATAACAGGAGAGCACTGCGGATGATGGCGATGAAGAGTCAGACAGGTCAAAATCCGAAATTAACGATGAGGATGATGAGGTTAGTGGAGAGGAATTCCCATTTGTTCATTTTACAACTAGTTTTTATAGGTCTGTCTTGAATCTTTCATGATGTCTGAATGAATATTTTTCGTGTTCCATTTTAGGAAGGACATGAGGACGAGGAGGATGAAGAGGAGGACAACGACGAGGACGATGAGGACTGAATTCGTATACTCCTTTTGGTCACGGGCACAACGATTAATATTCGAGGGATAATATCCTATATCTTGTATGTGCATTCCTTAACCTTTGGCTGCCTGTGGTACTTTTTGAAAGTAACATTTGCCATGTACTGCAATGGTTATATGACTAGTGTGTGTGTATAAACCAAGGCAGCTTTTCTCGTTAGTGTTTATATAATGATAAATTAGCTCATTCGCAATGGGATAATTATCTGTTAATACGTGCTCAAAAATTTTATTTTTGTGCCTGGTAGAACTGTTTGTGAATTGAGTGTGTTGGTTAACGGGGCGATAAAATGGGCGTTGTGATCGCATTCTCATGACTCGGTTCTGCTGTGATGATTCTTGCACTGGAATAGGAAGCCCCTGAGACAAACAACAGAAGATGATTTGGACACAAAATGTGAAATCTAAGCGAGCTGTAGTTGTTGCCACTAATGATATCTTTTCTTGCTTTCCCGTTGATCATTGGGTCATCTAAATTTCTCGCGAACGAGTCGTTGTCTTGGTTTGGTTTGGTTTTTTGTTCTGTCTGTTTGTTTTCCCTAATGAAACGTCAAATTTCAAGGAGATGAAAGTGTTAAGTTGTGGAGCAGTCTTATACAAAAACGTCTTACTTAGAGAGTACGTGGATTGACCTTCGCTATGAGGTTGGTAGGGGGCCGGGAAGCCCCCCTGGATTTAATGAACAGCCGGATGGTGAATGGAAAATTAAGCCCTTGTTTGGTTTGGTGGTAAAACAATTAAGAGTGTTCAAATGATTTAACTGTTAACAATAATTCAACTTAAATCGAAATCTAAAATTCTCTCTAGAAGTTTGTTCCTCTCATTTCTGTTTTACATTATTCAAATGTAATCTTCAGGGGGGTTTGGAGCTTTAACTCAAACTAAAATATTTCGACTTAGTTTTTGTCTTTTTTTCAAAAAGTTTATCTTTTCTCAAAAAGTTTTTGTCTTTTCTGAAAATTTAAAAAAATTTACTATTGAATCTAAAATATTTTAACTCAAACTTACACACCAAACACTCCTTTAATATAATTAAATATATAATTTAAATTTAAATTCTACATCGGATTCATTACTTAATATACTAAAGGAGTGTAGCCTTTCACTGTTTAGTGAATAGTGATTTTTTTATTGCTTTGCTACAAAGGGATGTAGTCTTTCACTGTTCAGTGAATAGTATTTTTTTTTAAAATTTTTTTACTTTTACTGCTTTGTAACAGTAAATGGATGCAATATTTCACTGTTTAATGAACAGTGATTTTTTTTTTTTTTTTTTTTGGCTACAGTAATGCACATTATCTGTTTTTTTCTACATTAAACTGTCGATTTTGTCCATATCCTATGTGCTGATTTTGGCTTATCTACAAGGGAATGACGGTTTTGTCCTTACATATTTTATTGTTTTGTCTACAATGCAGAGAATTTTTGCCCCTCTGATATAGTTAGTTTTCCTTCATCTACAGTGAGTTGATATTTTTACCCCTATTATGCAGAAATTGCCGGCTGCCCAAACAGTATAATTACCGTTTTACGCCTCTTTTTAGTTCCTTTTCTTTTTCCTACAATGTGTTGTCGGTTTTATCACTATTTAGAGTTTGTTTTTTTTTTTTCTTAATATTATTTTTGCCTTTTTTTTTTACCTTAAATTTTAGACATTACATTCTGATCTATTGTTATATTGTGTTTTTGCTCACTTTGCCTTTTTTTTATTTTAAACGATTTTTTACTTTAAATTTTTTATCTTTATTTCAGATTTTTTTTTTAGATTTTTTTTTTGTGTCTTTATTGTTTCTTTTGTTCTATTTTTAAAACCCTTTTTTTTTTTTAAGGATTTTGCATGCAAATTTTTTTATTTTTGTCTTTTTTATTTGTTTTGTTTTATATTTTAAAAATCCTTTTTTCAAAATTTTTGCATGTATATAACCTGATAATTTTTTTTATTTTTTTAAAAAATAGTAAAAAAAGGAGAAAATAGAATATATATTTTATTTTGTTATAATTTTTTTTTGTTAGAATTAGTTTTTTCCGGTTCTTTTAAATCTAAAGATTTTTGTTCTTTTTTTTTTGTTTTCTGCTTTATTTTTGTTTTAATTTTTTTCTTTAAATGAGTATGACTACATAATTTTTTTTTCTTTTTTGCTTTTGTTTTTGTTTTTATTTTGTTAGTACTATTATCATTTTGATTTTACATCTTCATTATTGGGAGAGATTTTGAGAAGAATTATACTTATTATAATTATAATATTTATCTTAACCAACTGTTTTTATTATATAATATTCAGTTTTATTTATTTATTTTTTTTCTTCTTTCCCCATGCAATGCACGGGTATTAAACTCATACATTCTACTTGAATGTAATATCTTAAAAAAAATCATATTTCCACTTATGATCCAAAATGGATACGTACGGCCTTGTTTGGACCACAGGTCTAAACCCATGAATTTTAACTCAATTTTTGTCTTTTTCCCAAAAAGTTTTTTGTCTTTTCTGAAAAAGTACACATCAATCACTATTTAAACTTATCAATTTCAACTCAAACTCATACACCAAACAGGCCATACTAATAACAGGGTGGGCTTTTTTTTTTTTTTTTTTTTTTTTTTTTTTTTTTTTTTTTGCAATCTAATTGATCGCCGAGTGAAATATGTCAGTTTTGCAGTTAGATTCAAAGTACCAATAATAGCAAGACAATAAATTAAATTAATTGGGATGTGTTTGATAATATTTTGACTAGATATATTAAGGTGTTTACACTGGAGATGGGTTTCAATGTATTTAATTTCAAACGTCCTCCAAGCATTTTGATTCCTTTCTTAGTGTGCTCTCCACTCTCAATATGCTTCAAAAACTTTAAAAATGTCTACTTGCACTCTCCACCTCTTCAAATT